>CM075196.1:15000-357500 GCA_037577475.1 Chaunax sp. Z400 | reverse complement strand
TCAGTCGATCAATCAGTGATCACTTTAATCCTGTGATCATTACTCAGGCCTTCAGACGACAGTTTGCTGCTGTACATCTCAGAGCTTAGAGTTACGTATTTGTTGGCGTTACGTATTTGTTGGCGTTACGTATTCGTTGGCAATACTTATTCGTTAGCATTACTTATTCGTTGGATCACACGCCTATCACACGCCTATGACACGTCTATCATGTCTATCACATGCCTATCACATGTCTATAACACGCCTATCACATGTCTATAACACGTCTATCACACGCCTATCACAGACCTATCACACGCCTATCACATGTCTATCACACGCCTCTCACACGCCTATCACACGTCTATCTCACTTCTATCACGTCTATCACACGTCTATCACACGCCTATCACATGTCTATAACACGTCTATCACACGCCTATCACAGGCCTATCACACGCTTATCACATGTCTATAACAAGTCTATCACACCCATATCACACGACTATCACACGTCTATCACATGCCTATCACACGCCTATCACGTCTGTAACACACCTATCACACATCTATCTCACTTCTATCACGTCTATCACACGTCTATCACACGCCTATCACACGTCTATAACACGTCTATCACACGCCTATCACAGGCCTATCACACGCTTATCACATGTCTATAACAAGTCTATCACACCCATATCACACGACTATCACACGTCTATCACATGCCTATCACACGCCTATCACGTCTGTAACACGCCTATCACACGTCTATCTCACTTCTATCACGTCTATCACACATCTATCTCACTTCTATCACGTCTATCACACGTCTATCTCACTTCTATCACGTCCATCACACATCTATCTCACTTCTATCACATGTCTATCACACGTCTATCACACGCCTATCACACGTCTATAACACGTCTATCACAGGCCTATCACACGTCTATCACACGCCTATCACACGTCTATAACACGTCTATCACACGCCTATCACAGGCCTATCACACGCTTATCACATGTCTATAACAAGTCTATCACACCCATATCACACGACTATCACACGTCTATCACATGCCTATCACACGCCTATCACGTCTGTAACACGCCTATCACACGTCTATCTCACTTCTATCACGTCTATCACACGTCTATCTCACTTCTATCACATCCATCACACATCTATCTCACTTCTATCACATGTCTATAACTCGTCTATCACACGTCTATCACACGCCTATCACACGTCTATAACACGTCTATCACACGCCTATCACAGGCCTATCACACGCTTATCACATGTCTATAACAAGTCTATCACACCCATATCACACGCCTATCACACGTCTATCACATGCCTATCACACGCCTATCACGTCTGTAACACGCCTATCACACATCTATCTCACTTCTATCACATGTCTATAACTCGTCTATCACACGTCTATCACACGCCTATCGCACGTCTATCACATGTCTCTCAAACGTCTCTCACACGTCTATCACACACCACTGGGTTTAAGCTGGAGAAAAATAAAATATTCCTGGATGAAAACAACACCCCCCGCACATACATTAGATACACACACAAACATTAAACACACACACGCACCCACAAACACACAGGATGACGTCTTTCCAGTAAAAGAGGATTAGAGATTCATCTGAGCAGTCGAGTGTTTCCATTAAAATAACTCCACATTCACCCCCAACTCCATATCACTGTGTGTGTGTGTGTGTGTGTGTGTGTGTGTGTAGGTGTGTGTGTGTGTGTGTGTGTGTGTCTGTGTGTGTGTGTGTGTGTGTGTGTCTGTGTGTGTGTGTGTGTGTGTGTGTGTAGGTGTGTGTGTGTAGCACTGACATGACCATTAACACGTGAATCAGGAGAAGCTGTTTTCTTCCTCATTTTTAGTTGTTATGTGTAAAAACGTTCCAACTGGTCGCAGACATTGATTGGCGTTTATACTAACCAATAGCATTAGCACTGAGTGTGTGTCTTATCTCAGAGACCATGTTCACTGCCTCCTGAGCTGCTACAGTTAGCACCAGTTAGCAGTTTAAAGTCCAGAGTCTGGAGACCAGTTTAAACTTTTAATCGTGTTTCTATGTTCAGGTGTTGTGAAGCAACATGGCCCCAGAGAGGGGCGGGGCTTAACCTCTGGTCATGATGATTTAACTTTATTTATTATGCAACAATATTTCATCGTGAAAACGGTTTTGTGAATCACTACCAAATGACAGAAAACACTGTTCCCCATCGATCCACACCTGTTGGTGTATTTTTTTGTATGTGAGGGAAACAATAATAATCAGCGCTCAGATGTGATTTGAACATCAGCAGCTAGAGGGATTCACTCTGTAGAATGTTGCACAGTGAGAAAGAAAAGCTGTGGGTGAACTGCATTGGACTTAAACATGCTCTACATAGCACAGACAGAGACACCAGAGAAGAAGAGATGTGGCCTATTTAACCTCCATGTTCTCACTCTGCATCCCCTCCAGCTACGTTCAGCTCCAAAGCTCAGAGATGAGCTTTGACCTTCTGTTGTACCACCAAAAAACACAGCAGACAAACAGGGTCTGCTCCAGGTTTCTAAACAGTCCAACTCTTCAGGATCCGTCTCCAAGAAATAAACCATGATTCCATATCTGTGGGAAACGCCTTCCTTCAGCTGCAGATCCAAAATAAAATTCGGTGCCCCAGCCACCTTCCAACGCCTCATGGATCAGGTGCTGCGTCCTCACACTGCGTATGCTTCCGCTTACTTGGATAACGTCATCATGCATAGTGACACGTGGGCGGAGCATGTGCAGTGGGTGGCCACAGTGCTGGAGTTTGTGCTCAGTACCAGGTGAGTGTAGATGTGGTTCAGGTAAGCGGGGTTAGAGCAGTAGGGATGTGATCATGACAGGTGTTTTGTGTTGGACTCTTCATTGGAGTCCCATCACTCAGAGAACCCACCGTGTTAGCAGAGTTTACTGTTACAATATGTAAAGCCAAGGAATATGTAATGGCAACAAATACGTAACGCCAACGAATAAGTAATGCCAACGAGCATATCAATGAATAAATATCATTTTATTATTTGGTCAAGTTTAAATACATAATTCAAACGTAAACATGTCTAATGAAAGTGAATTCTGTGGGTAGGTTTGTTCTGGATTTCCTACCTATCAGCTGTTTCCCTGCAGCTTCCTGTCTCTGAAACCAGCCGTGTGTCCAGATTTAGATTCAGTGGCTCCATCCATCCTTCTGCTCTCCAGTGTTTACCAGTTTTACTCTCCGTTTCTTTTGTTCAGATACTCGACGCCTTTTCCTCACTATCTGTTATTTTATGCACAAACACACGTCAACCAGAATGAGGAAGTGACCCTGTTCTGGGGAAGCCCTTGAGGAAGACAATTCGTGCCGTTCCCAAATTTCAAAATGGCCCTTTGTTTACTTCATATTTTTTGCCCTTTACTGGCTTAAAATCAGAATTATTCTCTGTATTCCGCTTAGAGAAGAACAGCTTCATCTTTACAGTTTGACCCTCTGGATTTTACATAGAAAACAAAACTGCTCCTCTCCCTCCGTCCTGGTGTCTTTAACGGTGATTTATACCAGGCACACGGAGGTGGGATGCAGGTACATCGCCCCAGTCTACCCTGCTCACGGCACCAGTGATTGATTAACACTAACACACAGAAACATGACAGCTATGATCTGTAATATATTTATGACTGTGGTTGAAGTGTCCATGAGCCTCACATGTTTGCTGCAGGTTTGAATCCTCATCACTTTATCAATGGAGCAGAGAATTTGTGTCTGCAGCATTCAGATCCAGTCCTCCAATACGATAAATATGATGTCTGTGACATCACATGTGATGAGTGTTTGTTTATCTGTTCTGTTCTCCTCCAGTGAAACACTAAAAATCAAACTAGTGATGAAGGTGAGAAGATGAATAAACACAGAGAGAAGGTTAACAGCTCACCTGCTGTTCAGGTGTTCTCACAGATTCTCTGTGGAACGCTGTGTTCTTTTGAAAGCAGGGTTTAGTTTTTGAAGCTGACAGCAGAGTATCTGATACTAATACTACCAGTACTATGGATTATTATTATTATTATTATTATTATTATTATTCATAATAATAATAATAGTATTATTATTATTAATAGTATTATTATTATTATTATTATTATTATTATTAATAATAGTATTATAATTCTTCTTCTTCTTATTAATAGTATTCTTATTATTAATGATAGTATTATAAGTATTATTATTATTAATATTATTATTATTAATAGTATTATTATTATTAATAGTATTATTATTATTAATATTATTATTATTATTATTATTAATAGTAATATTATTATTATTATTATTGATATTATTATTATTATTATTATTATTAAGAGTATTATTATTATTATTATTATTAATATCATTATTATTAAAAATAATATTATTAATAATAATAATATTAGTATTAGTATTAGTAGTATTAGTAGTAGTAGTAGTAGTAGTATTATTAGTAGTAGTACATAGTAGTACTTAATTACTTACTAGTAAGTAAATTAACTTTACTAGTATTAATTGTAGTAGTTGCAGTAAAACCTTCAGCAGTACTATTAGTACTAGTACTAGTAGGAGGTCCAGTTTCCTGCTAACATCAAGTATGATGTTTCATTAAATATATTTCTATTTTAATTATGAAGAAGAAACGTTTCTGTTTTTTAATGTTTTGTCTTCATGTCGGTCAGAGACTGGCTCCGGGGTCAGGGTTAGATAACAGCATACTGGTATACTGGTCCACTGGTATACTGGTCCACTGGTATACCAGTGGTATACTGGTCCAGTGGTCAAGTGTGTCTGCGGAGAGGAGCTGGACCAGTTCATTCTGGTCTGGACTGCTTTGGCTGGGCTCTCTTACCATCTGGTCAGTCTGGCAGTAACACACTGTACTGCTGACTGGAATGAACACTAAACACAGCCATCACTTCCTGTTCACACGCTGCTCCATCACTGCCAACCTTCAGTCTATTTAAATTCTCTGAAATGATTTTATTACAGTTAAATACAGAACAGGAAGTTGTATTATTTAAATATGATGTCATGTATTTATGACATCATGCTATGAGTGTGACTGACCAACCACTGAACCCTCCAGTTGAACATGGAGCTGTGATCCTGTTTATCAGCTCTGAATGTGCTGCAGTCATTAGCATGTCAAGCTAACTAGCCTCTACCTACAATAGCAAATGAGGCTAATGAGCATCATTAGCTAACTGCATTAGCTCATAATGTTAAAGGTTAACAGAGTCTGGTATCTGCTACAATATTCACTGTGTGGATCACACTCCTCCTCCTCACCCCTCCTCCTCCCACTCCCACTCCTTCTCCTCCATACTCCTCTTCCTCAATCCTCCTCCTCATACTCCTCCCACTCCTCCTCCTCCATACTCCTCCTCCTCACTCCTCTTCCTCATTCTCCCACTCCTCCTCCTCACTCATCCTCCTCACACTCCTCTTCCTCACTCCTCCTCCTCAAACTACTCACACTCCTCCTCCTCCATACTCCTCTTCCTCACTCCTCCTTCTCCTCACTCCTCTTCCTCATTCTCCCACTCCTCCTCCTCACTCCTCACATTCCCCCCTCCTCACTTCTAACACTCCTCATTCCTCACTCCTCTCACTCCTCACACTCCTCCTCCTCCATACTCCTCTTCCTCACTCCTCCTCCTCACTCCTCACATTCCCCCCTTCCTCACTTCTAACCCTCCTCATTCCTCACTCCTTCCACTCCTCACTCCCCTCACTCCTCACACTCCTCACTTCTAGTACACTATATGTGTGTAGTACTGTAGTAATATTATGTATATGTGTGTAGTACTGTAATAGTACTGTTTATATGTGTAGTACTGTAGTAATATTATGTATATGTGTAGTACTGTAGTAGTACTGTTTATATATGTGTAGTACTGTAGTAGTACTGTTTATATATGTGTAGTACTGTAGTATTACTGTTTATATATGTGAAGTACTGTAGAAGTACTGTTTATATATTTGTAGTACTGTAGTAGTACTGTTTATATGTGTAGTACTGTAGTAGTACAGTTTATATATGTGTAGCACTGTAGTAGTACTGTTTATATGTGTAGTACTGTAGTAATATTATGTATATGTGTGTAGTACTGTAGTAGCACTGTTTATATATGTGTAGTACTGTTGTAGTTCTGTTTATATATGTGTAGTACTGTAGTAGTACTGTTTATATGTGTAGTACTGTAGTAGTACTGTTTATATGTGTAGTACAGTAGTTGTAAATTTACAACAGTAGTAGTTGTAACTGTTTATATATGTGTAGTACTGTAGTACTTCTGTTTATATATGTGTAGTACTGTAGTATTACTGTTTATATATGTGTATATGTGTAGTACTGTAGAAGTACTGTTTATATATGTGTAGTACTGTAGAAGTACTGTTTATATATGTGTAGTACTGTAGTAGTACTGTTTATATATGTGTAGTACTGTAGAAGTACTGTTTATATATGTGTAGTACTGTAGAAGTACTGTTTATATATGTGTAGTACTGTAGTAGTACTGTTTATATATGTGTAGTACTGTAGTAGTACTGTTTATATATGTGTAGTACTGTACTGAGGATGATGACTGCAGGCTGAGGCTGGATTAACACAATCATCTTCATCACACATTCAGCTCTCTTTTCCTTCTACTTGTCTTCTTTTCATCCCCCCTCCTCCCCCTCTCTCTTCTTCTCTGTTTATCTTTTCTTCTCTTCGCTTTCTTTTTCTCTCTTCCCTCTCCTTCATCCCTTCATTCAGTACTCCTTCTTTTCCCTGTTCGTTCTTGTTTCCTCCTCTCTCTTCCTCCCCTCTAATTTCTATCCCATTCCCCATTATTCTGTTCTCACCCATCTCCCCTCCCCCTCTGTCTCCTCCTCTCTTCCTCCTCCCTGGAGACAGCAGAGGACCAGGCCAGAATTTACATCTTGATAAATCCGTTTCCTGCAGCAGCAGAGGCGGTGATGGATGGCGTGTTGCCGGGGCGCTGCAGCGCTGCCATGAGTTACCGCGGTGATTACGGATAGAGACTCCTCACTGGCCACTTCATCAAGGTGACTGGTGGAGAGGGAGGCGAGAAAGGAGAGAGAAAAAGGAGAGGAGGCAGAAAAACAGAGAGAGAACAATAGTAGGACAGGGCGGGGGAGGCAGCGGGGACTCGTGGCAGAGGAACAGAATCGTTAGAGACGAGAATCGATCGGACGAAACAATCATCAAAGGAAAAGAAGGATTCTGTTTCCTCTACATTCTAAAAGCTAACATTGAACACAAAGAAAAAGCTAAAGCTAAGACAGAGATACTGATTTTGTCCACATTTTAAATGTGAATCACAAATAAAACGATGATAAAAACGTTTTGTTTACAGCGATAACTGCAGACTTATCAGGTTTAGCTAGCTAACGTTAGCTTCATTGGTTGGTGGAGAATGTTTTGTAAACATGAACCTCATGAAACGGTCCTCTACTACCAGTAGTACTCATACATAGTTTATGCAGTATACTGCATCAGTTTACTGCATGTGAGTATTCTTACTTGTGTAGTGTTGGATACTGGAAACGACGGACACATCACGTCCCTTTAAATATATCTACCGCCTTTTTCATTTGTTCAGTGTTCCAGTTCTGGGAACCCTGGTTCTGTTAGTGGGAACCCTGGTTCTGTCACTGCGAACACTGTTACTGGGAAGACTGGTTATCTTACTGGGAACCCTGGTTTTGTTAGTGGGAACCCTGGTTCTCTTACTGGGAACCCTGGTTCTGTTACTGGGAACACTGGTTCTGTTAGTGGGAGTGTTGTTTCTGTCACTGCGAACACTGGTTCTGGTACTGGGAACCCAGGTTCTGTCACTTGGAACACTGGTTCTGTTACTGGGAACACTGGTTCTGTTACTGGGAACACTGGTTCTGTTAGTGGGAGTGTTGTTTCTGTCACTGCGAACACTGGTTCTGTTACTGGGAACACTGGTTCTGTCACTGGGAACGCTGGTTCTGTCTGTGCCTGCCCCGTCCTCAGGTTGGTGATGTCATGTCCGGATGAGCTGCTGCCAACCAGAAACGGCGGTTCAGGGTCTGGGCTGACTAGAAACACACTGTTACTGGTAGTATTAGTGCTGCATACTGTGTATTAGTACTGTATACTGTGTATGTGCACTGCATACTGTGTATCAGTACTGCATACTGTGTATTAGTACTGTATACTGTGTATCAGTACTACATACTGTGTATCAGTACTACATACTGTGTATTAGTACTGTATACTGTGTATCAGTACTGTATACTGTGTATTTGCACTGCATACTGTGTATTAGTACTGTACACTGTGTATCAGTACTACATACTGTGTATTAGTACTGCATACTTTGTATTAATATTGCATACTGTGTAAGTAGCACCTCATACTGTGTATTAGTACTGCATACTGTGTAGTAGTACTGCATACTGTGTAGTAGTACTGCATACTGAGATGTTTCTTGTTGGTGAATAATTTAGTTCAACCTTGACGTGTCCTCTGACTGCTGCCTCATATGTAACACCTCCTCCTTCATCACCTCCTCCTCCTCCATCACCTCCTCCTCCTCACAGCTGACATGTTTACTGCAGGACGCTGCTCCTCATGTCAACTTAAAATCGTCCAGGGTGACGATCTAAAACCTAAGCAGATGTTCTCCTGTGTCCACCAGACTGCTCTCAGGTTCTCTTGATAGAAAGGATGAACGTCTCCTGCAGTCATTCTTTTTGTTGTTGCTACACTCAAGGGATTTAGAACGTTTATTTTAGACTGATTGTACGTCTAGGTGGAGGAGGTTTAAATTCACGACTGTGAGATAACAGATAATAATGATCCAGACTGACCTGAGATCAGATTCAGCTAGGGGTCAAGGTTTTAGGGGACATAATGGTGACTCTGGTGGAGGTTTGTTCTCTGACTGATGTCTAATTACCTCCGCCAAGGGAGGAGATTATGTTTTTGCCGGCGTTGGTTGGTTGGTTGGTTTTTGGGTTTGTTAACAAGATACCACAAAAAGTAATGAACAGATTTTAATGACATTTTCAGGAGATGTCAGAAGTGGCCCAAGGAAAAAGTGATTAGATTTTGGTGGTGATCTGGATCACCGTCTGAATCCTATATTTATTTTTAATTTTTATAGGATTAAACTGTACACTTGTAATGTAAAGTGTCTCCGTCCTGACAAATGTATCTAATTGATTCATGTCCATATAACAGCTTATGAATAATAAAAAAAAATATAACCCCATTTCAATATACTTCCTTTTCTCCTGCCTGCGTGTGTGGTCTTGAGTTTTGTGTGTGTACGTATGGGGATGAATGCAGCACGATGACGTAGGTGTGTGCATACATGTTCTGGTTAAAGCCGTATCTTTCTTGATCAGAGGTAAGCACTGCTTTGCCGCACTCATTATCTGTGGTTCAAACTTTATGAAACTGTTGTATACATTTCTCAGTGATGTGACCCTTGGTGGAGGTCTGCGCTCTCCAAGTGCTTTTTAATTTTACATTTAATTCTCCTCATAAATGTTGGAGGAACAGGAAGCATCTGGATCCTCCAACAGAGGTGACTCCATCCAAACCGCTGCAGAGGTGTGTGTCTATAATAGGTCTGTTTCTCACACTAGATGTTTACATTTAACTTCATGCTAACACATATATGTGTTTTCAGTGGCTGGTCCATCCCTAAGCAGCTAAATGACAGCTAAAATTAGCATTCAGCTACATGCTAGCTAACGTGTTGTGACACAATATGACAGGAAAGACATATCTGAATCCTGAAAAGTCAGCTGACATGTTGAAACACACTGGATCTAATCAACAGTAATGTTAGCTCGGATGTGCTTTTTTTGCTAACGTTAGCTGCTGTCTAACTACATGGAGACCGGAAAGGATTCTGTTTCCTCTACTGTTCCCCCCCCCCACACACACACACCAACCAACATCTCTAACTGACCTGACATCAGAGTCAAACTGATCTGATTTGTTCTCCTGGAGACTTAAAGGACTCTAAAACCCTCTGGATGTGTCTGAGGACTGAAAACCTCCTGCCTCTGGTCTGAGTTCATGTCATCAGTGAACACAGCAGCTGCTAAAGCTGTAGTCTGTCCTGTAGATCCCGTGGTCCTTCCTGTAGGTTCTGTGGTCCGACCTGTGGGTCCTGTGAGTCCTGTGGGCCCTGTGGTCCATCCTGTGGGTCCTGATTACATCAGTCAGAGGTTCTAAATGTTGGTTTTGGTTATTTTGGTTAACTGCTAGCCCTAGCAATGGTTGAATGCTAACGTTAGCTGTTGTGTAAAGGCATGATGTCACTGTCCATAAGTCACAAAGTGTATAATGATGGCTAACATTAGCATTCAACCACATCCCAGCTAACATATTGATTCATAGTTCAGGAGAAAAACCAGATAATCAGTACTTCCTGTAGCAGCTGATCCCGGAGCAGATGTTCTCCTCTGTCTCCAGATGCTGGATGGCGTTCCCATCAGCTGCTGCCGCCTTCTTGATGTCTGGATGTTGTTAGTCTGTTAGTGTCACTGATTAGTTCCATCATGTTGTAGTATTGGTTCACAGCAGATGTCCTCACCTGCTCCAGAATACCAGCCAACACTGGAGGAATATTCACATTCTTTACTGCAGTACAAGTACTACTACTGCACAGTAAATATTCATTTTGCAAGTAGAATCAGGAAAATGTACTCAAAGTAAAACATTTGACAGATTTTTGGGTGTAGTATGAGATGCTTCGTGGCGGCGGTGCCTCAGAGGAGACTGATGAACTCTGCCACCTTCACTCTGGTTGTAATTAGAAACAATGAGAACAGATGGAGCCGCTACAGCTGGCTGCTCCTGTCAATCAAACCACACACACACACATCCTGGAGTTCATTAATTCGCTGTCATCATTACTTCTGCATTTATTCTTTTTAATGTTATTAAATCAGACTGTTGGCATTTAGCACGTCGCCTCTGCTAACAGCTCACAGACACATATAGCCAAAAGTCTTTAGACACATTCTTCTCTGTGAGACTGATGACATCATCAGTCGTTTCAGTAACTGTTGATGTTGAAGTGACAGGAAGAGGAGTCATGACTCCGGTGACGTCGCTACATGACGCTACACCAACCTGTCCTCATCAGGTCAGCCGGCGGCCTCTGGTGGCCGGAGTGTTTATGATGGCTGAGCAGTAAGAAGTCAGGTGACTTTCTGTACGGACCTATACGGCGGCGCTGGTCCCAGTTTTTGTGGTGTCTTCCACCCTGTCGGCAGCTTTTGAAAATATACACATATTTTGCCACGCCCACTCCTGAAACCCATGCCAGTTCTAGACCTGGTTCTAGACCTGGTTCCAGCCGCGGAGTGTATAACTTTAGGTTGTGTCCATTGAATGTAAACCAGCTTTCAATCATGAAACATGTTAAATTTAATTCCAATAAAAACACATTTTAATGAAGTGAATTAAATTAAAAGTCTAAACAATGACTGCCAGCAGATGTTTATCTCCACCAATCAGGTTCTGTTTTCACCGCGTCTGTTTGTCAGCAGGATTCAGACGACTGAACAGATTTCCTGTAAACTTACAGGGAGGATGGTCTTGGACCAGAATAGGCTCCATTAAAGGTTTGGTGATGATCCAGATAAAGATGTGAATCCATGAGAGAACCCTGAGGGAATCTGGACTGGTTAGATTTGATTGGAGGAGCTGCTAAGGGAACATCTGATGTCATGTTCCTGTTAGCAGTCTGAAACGCTAACGCTAATAGAGAGGCTGTCTTTACGGCTGGAGGAGAACACTGAACACCTCACACCATCCTGGGTGAGTCAGCACTGTTGGAGGCTACCACACACACACACACACACACACACACACACACACACACACACACACACACACACACACACACACACACACACAGTGACATTTAAACCCTGGAGATGTGTGATAATAAACACTTCACTCAAACGTGAGCTGATTGGTTGATGCTGGTTCTCCAGTTAAACCAGTACAGGAGAGATTCTTACCTCCAGTAGATGTTTCTGTTACTGATGTGATGAAGGTTAGAGCCTCCTCATCGCTCCTCACACACCTGGTGTCTTAGGTCACATGATCCATGATGTCATCATTGACTCAGCACCAGTAGAACTGGAACAGTACCCAGTCACAGTATCTCTGCTGTGGGGTTTGTATTGGTACCAGCAGTGAACCAGTTTGGACTGGTTTCATTCCTCACATGTTCCATTAACTGTTAACTGCGTTGACATCATCACATGGTTTCATCAACCAATAGAAAACTATTTTATTTTAGCTCTTTTTACACAGAGATGTTAACTCCGCCCCTGAACACCCGTCTCTACGCCGCCTTTGTTTGTTTACACTGAACAGACCAATGACATCATAACACCACTCCAGTGTGTGATGTCAGACAGCATGATGGCGAACAAACATGTTTGTGTTGAGCCTGTTGATGTCATCAGAGGTTATGTCCTCCTCCATGTTCTTACAAAGGTAGAGAGCTCAGCAGTTGATCAGCTCAACCCGATAATCAATAATCAATACAATCATTAACTGAAGTGACACTGGTGGTGGATGAACCAGCTGACGTTTACATGAATCAGCTGAAGTTTACATGAACCAGCTGACGTTTACATGAACCAGCTGATGCTCAGGGTGTCGTACTCAGACCACTTCATGCGTCTCAGTTTCAATCCTGCTGCTCTTTAGTCTCTGAATCAAACCACTGAATATTTAAGCGATGCTATTAACACGGCTGTGGCTCTGCTTTCAATCCATTTAATCCACTTAGAGGCTGAGGCAGCGGCGGGGGGAGGGGTCAGCAGAGACACAAAGAGGAGCTGAGTGACGACAGGAAACATGTCCGTCAGACCGGACACTCATCAGGATGGCATCCATAATGCTGATTGTTCCTCCAGCAGCTATCAGACATTCTGACTGTTGTTAGCTGACTGTTGTTAGCTGACACATGCTGTGTTGTTTGATACAAATATTGACCAATAGCATCACTTTATCTCTACTCTGCCGCACAATGGGAAATTATTCTGAAAAAAACGCTCATCACCATCACGCAAGTTTTTACTTCTGAGAAGAGGCTCGATTTGGTCATGTGGCATGAGGTTTTGGTCCTGATGGCCCGAAGCCGCCTGCATGCACTGACAAACTTCATGCTAACATTAGCTAGAGCATGCATTGACAAACTTAATGCTAACATTAGCTAGAGCATGCACTGACAAACTTAATGCTAACATTAGCTAGAGCATGCACTGACAAACTTAATGCTAATGTTAGCTAGAACATGCACTTACAAACGTCATGCTAACGTTAGCTAGAGCATGCACTGACAAACTTAATGCTAACGTTAGCTAGAGCATGCACTGACAAACTTCATGTTGACATTAGCTAGAGCATGCACTGACAAACTAAATGCTAACGTAAGCTAGAGCATGCACTGACAAACTAAATGCTAACGTAAGCTAGAGCATGCACTGACAAACTTCATGCTAACATTAGTGAGAGCATGCACTGACAAACTTAATGCTAACATTAGCTAGTGCATGCACTGACAAACTTCATTCTAATGTTAGCTAGAGCATGCACTGACAAACTTAATGGTAATGTTAGCTAGAGCATGCATTCACTAACTTTATGCTAACATTAGCTAGAGCATGCATTGACAAACTTCATGCTAACGTTAGCTAGCGCTTGTTGGTGATGAGTAGACAGTCCCGCCTTCAACAGGAGGTGGAGGAGGAGCTAATGACACAGTTGAATCTTTTACCAGTGTTTCTGCTTCTACTTTGATGTTTTTTATTGTCCAATCAATATCTTCCTGCAGATGTTACACATTAAAATTCTACATGTAAAGGGAGGCTTTTATTGTCTCAACTGGTTCATTAAATAAATATTTCAGAATGATTTTTCATCCAAACAAGATCAGATCCTTCCAGCCAACTTGTCTCTAGATGACAGCTGATGCTAAGTGCTAGCATTCTGTCAGCAATCATTAACGGGATTTCAGTGATCTGATTGGATGAGGACGTGTTGCTCCCTCCCCTCTCTGTGGTTAATGGTGGTTTTCTGCAGCTCCATTACGAGTCATTTGCTGACTGATATCTGGGCCGTGACCCCGTCTTCCAGCTGAAGGGTAAAGATGGAGTCAGTCACACAGGAAGTGGCGGCGTCTATGTCGTAGATTAGAGGCTCTGGCCTGAGTGAACAGGACCCACAGTCACATGATTAATGCTAGTCAGCATTATGTGTAAGGTGAGACTGAGCTAAAGAGTCGCCTGAACTAAACACATTTATCTTAGCTTGAGGCTAATTGTAAGATTTCACCCTGTTCTGGTGTAATCTGTCACTGCTGCTCCAAAACAAAGATTGGTTGTCTGCTTTCCCAGCATACCTTAAACACATCATTTCATTTTATTAACCCTCCACTGACCGATTTTTACATTAATTCTTCAATCACCTGTTTCAGGGTCTTACAGACAACATAATACTCAGTGTCAGACATCTTTCCAATGCAACATAGAAACGGATCATGTGACCCAAACCTGTCCTCCTGTGGACCAATGTTTCTGGTTCTTAATGGTTTAAAGTGTGAGGCTGAAGGAATATTAGAATAAAACAGAGATAGATGGAGAATAAATGTTAAAATCAGTGTTTTTTCTGTCTCTTTGTTTTCACCACATATTTTGTTTGGAGCCCTCTTCTCTGAGTCCTATTGGTCGCTGTGAGTCCAGAGTCTGGAGACCAGTTTAAACTTTTAATCATGTTTCTACGTTAACGTATTGTGAGGCAACCTGACACACCTGATGTGTTATTAATATGAGACACAGATGAACATCACCAGTGCTTCTAGATCAATACTTCGTTATTAATTAATAACAATAAATCAATTCCCACAACAGACATCAGAGTGTTGTCCAGAGCGGGTGGTGTTAGATTTGATCACTGTGTCCGCAGTAGCAGGATGTAGGCGGGTGGAGACACTGATCCCATCGGCTTCCTGAGTGTTTCCATGGATACGGAGCTTGTGCCACAAGGAACCTGCTGATGCTGCGGTCTTACATATTCATGATGAACTGATCTGATCCAGTATTCATCAGGCTAAACAGAGAATAATGATCTGTTCATCTTTTATTCATCAGCCACAAACATCGACACCTGTACAGGTAACAACCAATGAGAAGCATCTGACGCTCATCCACCAGTCACAGAACAACAAGTAGTTTCACGCGTCTCTCCATCCCTCCATCCCTCTGTCCCTTCTGACCTGAGACTCTGCTCACTTTCAGACACCATGAATTTTTCACAGCTGGATGTTTGAATGAAGATGAAGGTTTGTTATTCATGAGCTCACCTGATGTATCTGAATCCTCACACACATGCTGCTCCTGTCCAATCAGAGTGTTGAGATGAAACAGCTGTCAGTCATGTTAAAGGGAGGAGAACATCCAGAACGTAAAGACATCCATCAGGGGTCTGGTGGGTCTGGACTGATGGATGTCTTACAGAAGGATCTGAACGTCTCCTCATGTTTGTTGACCTGTTGACTCAGGTACAGGAGTGGGTTTAATGGTCCACAGCAGACAGGAAACACCTCCAGCTATGATCTGTGGACACGTCTCTTCAGTCAGCTGCTGACAGATGGATGAACCTGAGCAGGTTGATCCAGAAGAACATCAGGCCATCAGACAGATTAACATTAGCTACCGTTTGCTTACGTAACATTCAACCACTTCCTAGCTAATGTCATGTTACACAGATCTAAATAGGGAACACATGTTAACATCTTGGACACATTTACTTTAGCCTGGAAGTAAAAGGAAGTGATAAATGCTAATGTTAGCTGTTTTAGCTAAAGGCTATCCAATGACAAATACCATGTCATTGGATACACAAGTACCATGTTCCTCCTGTCTTAGGTCCATAATGATTGACCGCTGACTTCTGTCCTGTCAGGCAGAGATAAGGGATTAGTCTTTACTCCTGATGTGTTTCGACGGGATGAACTGGGGAGGAGAACTGGTAATGATGGCAACCAGTAACAGCACACTGGGTGTGTTTTAGCATTTTGACTTTTAATTAGCTGATGGTTTGTGGGTTAGCATCAGCGCTCCATGACTGATCGGTGCTCTCAGGGATCGATTCCTGATTTTATACCTCCATGAACGACAGGAGCGACAAAAGAATGCCTTCCATCAATCTGTCTGTCACGTTTTGTTTCTAGGTCATAACTCAAAAAACTTTATGGACACATCTGCTGGAGACGGGCCTCTAATAATCATTTTATTTCTTTATTTTTACTTTTGAAAATTGAACTTTTTCTCAGATTTAAAGTGAAGAAAGGCAATTTAAATAATTTTACTTTGTAGTTTAAGATTCCACTGTTATGTAAAAAGCATATGGTGATGAGATGAGATTAGAAGAGATTCAATTCAATTTATTTGTAAAGCGCCAAATCACACCAAAAGTTATATCAATGCACTTTACAAAAAGAGCAGCTCTAGACCGACTCTTTTTTCTACAGAGAACCAACAATCCTCCATGAGAAGAACATGGAGACAGAAAAACTGACTTTAACAGGAAGAAACGTCGAGCAGATCTAAGACTCTGCTTTGACCGGCTGGGGTGAGAGAGAGAGAGAGAGAAAGGTTGGGGGAGAGAGAGAGAGAGAGGTGTAGGGAGAGGGAGAGGGGTAAAGGGATGGGGAGGGAGGGACAGGGACACAGACATGTTCAACCACAATAATAATAACGCTGTTATAATAGAGAGCTTATAGTTTGTAGTATTTATGATAACTACTACAATAACAACACTGATAATAATGATAATAATAATAATAATAATAATAATAATAATAATAATAATAATGATGATGATGTCAGAGGATGTCAACCATGGTTCCAGCAGTAGATTGGTCCACGGTGACCTGCGGGATGAGAAAACACAAAGATTCCGGAGAAGAAGTCAAGTTAGTAACATGAATTAATGAGACATGAGTGTGCAAAGAAGAAGAGAGAGGAGCTCAGTGGTCATGGGAAGTCTCCCAGCAGTCTAGGCCTATAGCAGCATAGCTAAGGACTAGCCTAAAGCAGCCTTAATTATAAGCTTTATCAAAAAGATGAGATGAGATGAGATGAGACTCCTCTTGTTTTTTTGTTTTTTATCTTAACCCTCTCCTTTATTTCTCCTCCACAGGTGGACTGTGATTGATCAGACTGGGTGAACGGGTCTGATCACCCGTCCATTGGTCCATCGGTCCATCGGTCCGTTGGTCCGGCTGTTGCTTAACCTGAGGAAGGATCTGATGAGAGGACTGATAAGAGAGGACAGAGAAACCTGCGATGGCCAGTGGTACCAGTTCAGAATCTGACATTCACCTGTCAGTCGCTGTCCTCCATGTTTCTGATGTGTGTGTGTGTTTGTGTGTGTGTGGGGTGTAGCAGCTGATGGTGTAGGCGGACTGGGAGCTGACCAGAACCACCTGACTGTCCCAGTAACCGATCATGGAGCCTGGGCGACGGCCATGAACAACCTGGGCATCATGCCTGTGGGCATCAGCGGCCAGCAGCTGGTTTCAGGTACGATCCCTCTGCCAGACAGAACTACAGTGGCCCTGAGGTCTCAACATACATACTAAAACATTCTGAAGTACAAATATGAGGTAATTGTACTTGAGACATCTCAGAAGGAAGTAGAAAACACTCTGATAACGCCGTCGTCATGTCGACCCTACTAGACTGATGCTGGTCAACATTTATTCACATTCATTAGAATGATTTAGTAATACTGCAGTATCATCTGCTAATACTGCTGTACTTTTCCTTCAGAGGGATTTTGACTGCAGTCACTCAGGTATTTTTAGGTGGTTGGTACTTTGGTTGAACGGTGTGAGTCCTGGTCCTGCAGCCAGATGGTCAGAAGAGAGACGACCACAGACTCAAACTTCTGAACATGATGAATGTGTTTGGGTCGATGCCTGAAGCCGGTTTCAGGTCTCTGCTGGTCTGAAGCCGGTCTGAAGCCAGTCTCAGGTCCCTGCTGGTCTGAAGCTGGTCTGAAGCCGGTCTCAGGTCTCTGCTGGTCTGAAGCCGGTCTCAGGTCTCTGCTGGTCTGAAGCCGGTCTCAGGTCCCTGCTGGTCTGAAGCTGGTCTGAAGCCGGTCTCAGGTCCCTGCTGGTCTGAAGCTGGTCTGAAGCCAGTCTCAGGTCTCTGCTGGTCTGAAGCCGGTCTCAGGTCTCTGCTGGTCTGAAGCCGGTCTCAGGTCTCTGCCGGTCTGAAGCCGGTCTCAGGTCCCTGCTGGTCTGAAGCTGGTCTGAAGCCGGTCTCAGGTCCCTGCTGGTCTGAAGCTGGTCTGAAGCCAGTCTCAGGTCTCTGCTGGTCTGAAGCCGGTCTCAGGTCTCTGCTGGTCTGAAGCCGGTCTCAGGTCTCTGCTGGTCTGAAGCCGGTATCAGGTCTCTGCCGGTCTGAAGCCGGTCTCAGGTCTCTGCCGATCTGAAACCGGTCTCAGGTCTCTGCCGGTCTGAAGCCGGTATCAGGTCTCTGCCGGTCTGAAGCCGGTCTCAGGTCTCTGCCGGTCTGAAGCCAGTATCAGGTCTCTGCCGGTCTGAAGCCGGTCTCAGGTCTCTGCCGGTCTGAAGCCGGTCTCAGGTCTCTGCTGGTCTGAAGCCGGTCTGAAGCTGGTCTCAGGTCTCTGCTGGTCTGAAGCCGGTCTGATCGGACCTCGTCCCTCTGGATCGCAGCAGAAACATTAAAATGATGGGATCCAGTGATGATGATGTGAGGCAGATGATGAATGTTCTTCTTCACCCAAATCAGTGAGACACTTTTCACTTTTTACACGTCTGATGGATAAACTGACATCACTAAGAGCCCAGACCTCCTCCATGATGTCACCATAGACCAACAGTCCCCTGATAGGCTGACCCTCATCATGCGATCCTGGACCATGAAAACCCGCCCCTAGAATCTGGATCACATTGGGATCATTATTTAGTAGATTAGTGAGGATCGTGACAGACGTGACCCCGTTGGCGATGAGGTTTAATAAAATGAAACGTGCTGACCAATGAGGTCTCACCTTGAAGGTAATTACAGCCACATGTTTCCAGGCTCTGTGAAAAACCGTCCTAAAATAATCTGCTCTGGTTTCGGCTCCTCCTCCTTGTGTTTGTTTTCCTCCTTGTGTCTTTTGGCCGACACAGCAGAGGAATGAATCCGTTTAGCTCCGGGAGAAAAGCTGCAGGCTGTGACCATGATGAATGTGTGGCTCTGGGATGTGTAATTTACCTGTCGGGGTTATCGCAGACTTCGCTTTAATGAGTTTTCCTAAGACCTGAAGGGTCTTTGAAGGCAGCGCGGTGCAGATTTATGGGAGATTATCTCTAGTGTTTTTATTTTTCCTCTGGAGGAGAAGTTCAGTGAGAGTTTCACAGCCACTGGGAGGAAATCTGATTCTGTTTGAAATAACTGTTGGTTTCCTTTGTCTTAAAAAACACATTTTGTATAAAGATCCAGAAAAAAAAAGGTTGTCTTCCATCGACTGCACAAAGAGGTGAATGGAGAAACGATTCTGACGTTTAACCCCACCTGGAGCTGTGATTTGTCAGCTGTGTGGGCGTCACACAGATTTGATGGGTGGAGCTTCGGCCTCTTTTCATCTAAAAAATTAAAATCTAAATCAGACCAGAAAATATATGTTTTACAAGTAGTTTTCATTTCATTAAGTAAAACTGTGATGAAAAATGTTTGTTGACAACGAAGACCAGATGACACCGACATCATTAATATATAAGATATAATATATAATGAAATATTGTTGATGACATAAAGACTAAAATCTGATTCATAAAATAAAACTTCATCAAAATCTGACTTTATTTTCATCAACAACAAGAGGAGACAAAATATTATAGACTTTTTTTTTCTAAATTACAATCCAGACAAATAATTCAATCCTACAGTGGTCCTGATACACCAACCGGTGGTCCGACCTGGGTATAGGGCCAAAGACTAATGGAACCATCTAGTATCTGGTTCCCTCTGAAGGTTCCTCAGGATATCTGGAGCTCAGAGACTCACAGTTTTATCTGATAAACCAATGACTAGAGTTTTTGGGACTGAAACCATCTCAACCTGTTGTCAGACTTTAAATGGGTAAGAAGCCCGGCTCGCTGGCTTGGAGCTGGGCGTGGTTCAAAATGAATCAGCCAATCAGAACATGTTCCATGTCTGGATGTGTTCCTTAAAGTGACATCATCAGACCAGACACTTTGTGCAGAGCTGCATTCTGAATCCTTCACCCTGTTTTTATCAGATACTGATCAGATCAATCTGATGTGGAATCAGTGAAATCAGAGGAAAATTATTAAAATATTGGTTTGGTCTGAAATGTTCATAATAACCTGATGTCTTAGAAAAGACTCAAATGTCAACACTTTTATTAAACTAGACTAAAATACTGATGGTTTTCTTTGATACAATCAGACTAAAATGTTTTAAAACTGGACTAAAAACAGGATCATGTGACTAAATATGATAAAACTGATGGGGTCGAGACAAATTAGAATGTGGCTCATATAGACCAATTTCAGTATTGAATGTTGACTACAAATTATATACTACCATCCTTGCAAAAAGATTGGAAAAAATCCTCCCCCAACTCATACATAATGACCAGACTGGATTTATTTCACAGAGGCAAACCCATGATAATATTAGGCGATCACTGCACATATTGAACCATATTCAACAAAACAAACTTGAAGCCTTCCTTGTTAGCCTGGACGCTGAGAAGGCCTTTGACTCAGTGAGCTGGCCTTTCCTTTATAAAGTCCTTGAGAGATTTGGCATGCATAAAAACTTTGTTAAAAACATCAGTGCACTATACAATAAACCATCAGCACAGATAAAAATCAATGGATACTTATCAGATACAATTGTACTAGAGCGCGGCTCGAGACAAGGATGCCCAATCTCACCGCTTCTTTTTGCACTTTATATAGAGCCTCTCGCACAATGGATAAGGCAGACTGAAAGCATCAAGGGCATATGCATAAATAGAGAAGGTCATAAATTGGCATTGTATGCTGATGACATTTTGATTTATTTAAATGAACCCCTTGATTCATTTTCCCATCTAATGAACCTTCTTGAGACATTCAGCAGATATGCAGGCTATAAATTAAACATCCAAAAAATGCAAATTTTAATTTTTAACTGTGTACCTTCAAAACAAATTAGAGAGAAATTCTGACTTAATTGGGATCAAAACTCATTAAAATATCTAGGAATATATTTGCCGAAAAAAATCCATACCCTAGCAGAGGTAGATTATGGCCCCCTCTTAACAAAAATGAAGGATGACATACACAGACGGAATTCGATCTCTTTCCTTGGTCTTAGCCATAGAATTGACTCCATAAAAATGAATGTCATCCCAAGGTATCTCTACTTATTCCAAGCACTTCCTGTAGAAATTCCCTCAAGACAACTATCTGAACTAAACAAGATTATTTCTAGATTTATTTGGCAGGGGAAGAAGCCACGGGTTAAATTCAAAACTCTACAACTCCCAAAGGAAGAAGGGGGAATGGCACTACCTAACATAAGGGACTATTTTTATGCAGCCCAGATTAGACCTTTAATTAACATATGCAACCCAACATATCAGGCCAGATGGAAAGAAAGGAAAGACATTGAACTCTCTATTATGAATGATCCCCCGATTCATGTGGTGTTGGCTCACAAAAACCCAGGAAGATTTGTAAATGAGGTGCAAAATTTATGGATTAAAGCTCAATTAAAAATATGGAGTATGTTGAAAGAGGACTATAACATGGACCATGAAATGCAAATACTTCAATGGTGTGCTTATGACCCTAATTTTAGGCCCAATAAAATGAACTATAGATTTAAATCCTGGGCTTCAAAAGGAATAACAACATTTTATTCAATTACAGAAAAGGGGCAATTAAAAAACTTTGATAGCCTGAAGAAAGAATACGGTCTTGAAAAATCTGATTTCTAGAGATACCTCCAGATTCGTAGCCACTTTTAACACAACATTAAAAATAAAACAGATTTTAATGATCCAATACTAAAACAATTCACTGAAGCCTACCAAAAAGAATCAAATAAGGGGGTTATCTCAAAATCATACAAAGGCCTTAAGGCAAAAAAAATCCCAATCGACATAATACATAAAAGAAAAATGGGAGAAAGAGGGTAATTTTTTAATGTCTAAGGAAGAGTGGCTTAAGGTGTGTAAATTTCAATCAAAATGCACAAGCTCTCATGTATGGCGGGAGTTTGGCTGGAAATGTCTTGTCTGTTTTTTTTTTACACCAAAACAAAAGGCACATTTTGTTGGAGGAGGCACAGAATGCTGGAGAAAGTGTGGGTTTCAGGAGGCTAACCACTGGCATATATTCTGGGAATGCCCAGTGATAAGGCCTTTCTGGGCAGACATACACAAAGCATTAAAAAACATATTTGCAAGTGACTTGCCCTTGCAATTTTCCACATTATTTTTAGGAAATGTTGATCTACAGGCAAGTATGAGTATTTATTTGGTATTTTAACAACAGCTGGTAAGAAAGCGCTTACACAGCGTTGGTTGCTTCCTGAACCCCCCACTACACAGGAGTGGATAGATATAGTAAATGATATCTATGTAATGGAAAAGATTACTTTTTCTATCTGTCTACAGAAAAATGTATTCATTAAACTCTGGACAAAATGGGTCACGTATATAAAGCCCCTATAGCCAGATTTTGTAGAGATACTTGGTAATTGACATGTTTGTTTGCTTGATTATTATTTTTATCAAGATTACCACTCTATTTTTGTGACATCCTCCATGATGTTGCTCTCACTGCTTTATGTACATGCTCTACACTGTGCACTGAACCTCTCCCAAACTGTTTTAAGTTCTGTTCTTTTGTTATGTATCGCATAAAAATGGACAGCAAAGAAAGATAATGATCTTGATTGGAAAGTTTGTAGTTTAAACTGCTGTGCAAAAATAAAGAGTTAAAAAAAAATGTGACAGATGACATGAACACTACCCTGGATGAATGCTTCCCCGTGTTAAGTGTCGGACAGACTACAAACAAGCTTTAAGTCTATTTGTTCACCATGAGCTCACTGATGTCATCTGCATAGAAAGTATAACCAGAGGGTTGAAGACATTTTTCATTCTGATGTTTTTTAGACGCTGTGACACAAAATGTTTCTAATGATCATCTTTCAGCAGCAGAGAGAATCAAACCAGGACACGTGGAGGACAATCAGATCCGGTGGGGTTCTCCTCACTGGTCTAGGCTCCAGACAAACTGGGAGTCTTCTCCTACTGGTTCAGGAGTTTGTGTGTAATAGATTACTGTAGGCAGTTGTTCTATCATTAGACAGTGTGTTTCTGAGATGTTGGGGACCCAGCACAATAACCTCAGTTTAGTCTAAGTAGCAGAAAACTGCAGGTCAATATCCAGGTTTTGATGTCCTTCAGGAGCATGGGCTCAGGTTCAGGGTTGGGGTTAGGGTGCTGGAGGAGGTTTCAGCTCTCTGAACCATATCAGCCCAGAGATGAGGAGACACTACCACACACTGAGATCACAGATAAACCAGAGGTCTGTTTGGTAAAATCTTAGTTGAAGCTGAATCAGATGAAGTAAAAACATGTTTCCCTCTAAAGTATAAAGTAAAGTTAGAACCTCAAAATTGTACTTTAGCACAGTACTAACAGTATGTATAAGTACTGTATATCTTCACCACTAATCCTGAGTAAGTACAGTAAACCTGTACCAGTACTGTGTGCTGGTTCGGATCCTGGTTGTATGAGCTGGGAGCGGTCAGCAGCTCTTCTGTTAACTGGTTCTGTTCTGCAGACTCTCTGTGCATCCAGAGGTTCGAATCTGGCCTGGGACTCGTCACACCCATGAACCCCATGATGGCAGGCATCAGTCTGGTTCCTCCTCCACCCGTACCCCCCGACATGCCAGTCATCAAGGAGATCATCCACTGCAAGAGCTGCACACTGTTCCCTCAGAACCCCAGTAAGAAAGTTTCTAATCAGGTTGACCTTCAGTAATCCAGATGTCTGTTTAGGTTTGGTTTTGATGATGATGATGATGATAACAGTGATGATGATGATGATGACGGTGCTGATTATAATGGTGAAGATGATGATGATGATGATGATGATGACGGTGCTGATTATAATGGTGATGATGATGATGATGATAATGACGGTGATGATGATGATGATGAGGACAGCGATGATGATGATGACGGTGATGACAATGATGGTGATGATGACGATGACAGTGATGATGATGACGGTGATGATTATAATGGTGATGATGACGGCGATGATGATAATGATGACAGTGATGATGATGATGATGATGATGATGACAGTGATGATGATGATGGTGATGATGATAATGATGATGATCATGACGGTGATGATTACAATGGTGATGACGATGATGGTGATGATGATAATGATGATGACAATGATGATGGTGGTGATGGTGGTGATGATGATGATGATATGGCTATTCTTCAGACCTGCCCCCTCCATCGACTCGTGAACGCCCCCCTGGGTGTAGGACAGTGTTTGTTGGAGGTTTGCCGGAGAACGCCACGGAGGAACTCATCAGAGAGGTGTTCGACCAGTGCGGTGAGATTGCTGCCATCCGCAAGAGCAAGAAGAACTTCTGCCACATCCGATTCAGCGAGGAGTTCATGGTGGACAAAGCTCTGTACCTGTCAGGTGAGCACTCTCACAGAACCAGAGATAAAAACTGCAAACTGATCATACGTGATCGCCTGTTAGCTGAAACACGCCTGCTTCACATGTTAAAGAACAGATTAAACCCTACTACTACTCTGTAAACTACTAAATGGTCTTGGACCTGAATGGTTCCATCCAGACCCTCAGGTCCTCTGGGACCGGTTAACTTGGTGGTCCAGAATCAGAACCAATCAGCTGAAGCAGCGTTTAGTTTCTCCTCATCATGGAACAGACTGTCAGAGAACATTACTGTTTACTGCAGCTTCATCATCAACATCCATCTACTTTATTATCTCTACATCTCATGTTTGTTTGCTTTCAATTTGTTCTTGTGTTTTGTGTTACATTTTTCTAATGTCTCGTTTTATTTCTTTCATGTTCTTAATGTCTTATTTTAATTCATTCTTTGTCTGTAAAACACTTTGGATTTAATCAAACGTTAGCTAGAGAGAGGTGGAATGCTAACGTGCTAAAATGCTAAGGGGTTATCACATATGTTGTTTTAAATGTTCAGATGTTCCTCCAGATTTTCACTATCGGTCGTGTTTTTAGTTGCTCATCAATCAGACGTCCTTCAAACTGCAACAGAGCAGAAAAGTTTCCTGCTGTCAGCAGAAAATGGCTGACATGTGATTATGGTTTCTGTTAGTGTCATGACCCCAACCTCATAGGATCACATGACACCAACATCTCCTGGTATTATCTCTTTATCTGTCTGAGTCAAACCACCCTGGATCGATTTCAACTGGTCCAGAATGCAGCAGCTAGACCTTAAACTGGGAATAATGGGAGATTCCTCATCACTCCCAGTTTAGCCTCACTGCATCTGCTGTCGAGTACAGAACGGATTTTAAGATTCTCTTAATCACTTATAAGACGCTTCGTGGCTTAGCTCCAGGGTACTGACTCATACACCACTGACCGGCCCCTAATGCTGCGCTCACACCGATCACAATGCAGATTTTCAAGTCACTCTACTTGCTTTAATTTACTCGTTATACTCTATGTCACTGCTGGATCAATTGAGTTTATCCATAATGCGACTGATACCATCAATGTCTATTTCAGCCATTTCCTCCCGTCATCAACCATGACTGAAGTCAAAACAACCTCTAGCTTGTGTTTGTTGTGGAAGTCACAGATACGTTGGAAAACCAAACGCCGATGTGTCTGGGTTCACAACAGTATCTGGAGGCGGAGCCAGCTCTGTGTGTCCACATACAGATACGATAAGCTTTTTCCTCCACTTCTGCATTGACGTCCTAAGATATCCAGACATCTGGAGGATCTCAACACTGATAGACTGTCGCGTCACAGCATCACACAAATTTTTCGCCCAATTTAAAAGTTTTCAACTTGAGCAAATCTAGCTTCATTCGCGTCATTCATGTCACCTGGCATGAATTCACATCTGCTGCTTTCCATTTACTTTGCGTTTGGTTTGAATGCAACATTAGTCATCCAATCAGAGCCTTATGCCTGTATCATAGACAAAACTCAAATCCAAAGGTGACCATTGGTTTTCATCACTAGCACTGAAACCCACTTTTTGGAATGGTAACACTTTGCTTGTGTTGTGACTTCTTGTTTTTCTTGTTTTATATGAAACACTTCATGAACTGAAAAAGGTGCTAAATACATTTTTTACTTTTTGACACTTAACACACTTTAAAAATAACGCCACCTACATCAGAATGCTCATAATACGACCTCTGCCATGAAACTGACTGAAAACTGGAGTTTGCCACTGACTGGACAGCGTTGAACGCTGGAGTCCCCCAGGGCTGTGTGCTCAGCCCCCTCCTGTTCACACTGTATAGTCAGACAGGTACTGAACCCTGCAGTACAATAACAATACAACTGTGTTGAACATCATCACCATCGTTCTCCCTGCTCTCAGGGTATCGGATGCGTATCGGCTCCAGCACCGATAAGAAGGACTCGGGGAGGATCCACGTAGACTTTGCCCAGGCCAGGGACGACCTGTACGAATGGGAGTGTAAGCAGCGTTTACTGGCCAGAGAGGAGAGACACCGCCTCAAGATCCAAGAAGACCACCTGCGTCCACCGTCTCCTCCACCCATTGTACCCTACTCTGAGCATGAGGCGGTGCTGTTAGCAGAGAGGCTGAAAGGTGAGGATGACGGACACAGGTAGAGCCAGTTTAATCCGGTCTGACCCATAAATCACCACGGAGACAAACAACACAATTTTATTCATCTGAATCATGTAGAGCCTCTCTAAGGATTTAGAGGTCATGGTTTGATTTTAGTCTGCAGTTGAGTTAATTTTATCACATAGTTTTAATTTAGTCTTTATTATCATTATCTGAAAAAAACAGGTTGAATGATTCGGACCAACTACTAGATGATTCCATTTTTCTTTGGCCCCTATACCCAGGTCGGACAACCGGTTTGGAAACAAAACTGATGTAAACACCATCAATGATCAGAATATTTGGATTGTAGTTTAGAAAAAAGTCTGTAATATCTTCTCTTCTTTTTGTGGATAAAAGAGATTTTGGTAAAGTTTTTATTTTTAAACTACATTTTATTATTTTATTTATGTTGCTTCAGTCAGCTATGGTGTGTTCTGTTCACACTGAATGCAAGGTACATTTTTCACGTGGCAGGATTACATACAAAGCAAATGCAAATGGTGTGAAGACATGAAATTCAAGTTGAAAATTTGCATGGTGCTGTCCTGAGTCACCTGGTGGCAGCACAGCAGGCAGCTGGGGCCAGATCACAGCGTTTGAAACAGTACTGGGCTCCGTTACTCTGAGTAAGGTCAAATAAAGTAAAATAAAGTAGAGCCAGATTTTGTTTACTGACGTCTTTGACTAGACTAGTGGTTGGGCCTTGAACCATCGGGCTTAGTATAGGTATAGGTTTTAGTGTCAGATGAAGAGGAGGATCTTGGGGCATGGATGTGACCTTAGACCATGAGCTGTGGGTGGTTTCAGTGGAAGCCTCTGTCTCTCTATCCCTGCCTCTGTCTGAACGCTGCTTTGACTCGCTGATGTTATCTTCTGTGTGTTTAAGCAGCGACCCAGAGCCGAGCCTCGGCGTCGCCGCTCATCTCTCCAACATAAACATGTTTCCTGTCTCAGTCACCTTTCTTCTGTCAGCAGCAGGGAAAGCCTCATTCAGCTCTCCTCATTGTGTCTGCTGTAATGTGACTGTAATCTGCTGCTGGGTGAGAATGAGGCTTTTAGAGCGGCTCAGGTTGTGTTGCTCTGAGTATTGAGCTCATTAAATGCTCTCTAATTCACTCTGTTCTGCGTCGTAGCGCCGTTCAATTGTTATTCAAATGGAGGCAACGCACTCGACGGAGGCCCGCCGAGACTCTTTATGACTGAGACTGAATGCAGCTCTGGTTTTGGTTGGAAAGTTCAAATCAAAAGCGTCCTTTGTGTTCAGCGTGTGATTCCAGCAAACGCCCCGGAGGAGGAGCGTTATCCACCAGCTGCTCTGCTGTTTGTTGAGCCTGACTGAACGTCAAAGGTCCCATGAAACGTCTGTCACATCAGGCACAGTTTGACGTGATGATGCATGAAACAGGAAGATGGTGAGCAGCAGCAGAAGAAGTATTCTGGAGAAGTAGTACAATGATGTGAAAATACTCCATTACAAGGAAAACTTCTGCTTATTCTCTACTTGGTGTAGTTTCAGCATTTTACTGTTGCTGCAGGTGGAGCTACATGTGAAACCTCAAGTAGTAGTAGTAGTAGTATTAGTAGTAATAGTATTAGTATTAGTATTAGTATTAGTAGTATTAGTATTAGTAGTATTAGTAGTAGTAGTAGTAGTAATAGCACTAGTGGTATTAGTATTAGTTTTAGTAGTAGTAGGTTCAGTTTCCTGTTGAGGGTCTCAACCAAAAATATCAGAACATGAATGGATCAATCAGAGCAGAGCAGTAAGCTGATTGGAGGTTTAATCAGCCAACAATGTCAACATTACGGCAGAGAGAAAACTGCTACTGTCTGCTTTCCTCCACTATTTTCAGCTCAAAGTTCAAATGGGAGCTGATGAGGCAGTTGGTTGGACTTCCTGTTGCTCGGGGCCTCCCTGAGCCAGAAGTGTTTGTCTGTTAGCTTCCAAATTAGCATCACTAGAACCAGCACAAATTTTACTACGTTTTCATGTCAACATTATGGATGTGGAGTAAAAACTGAGGGAGTGAGAACAATTTAAAGAGAAGATTTTAGACCATTTTACAGCTGACCTCCACTCTAATGATGATGTCACCACTGTAATGATGATGTCACCACTGTAATGATGATGTCACCACTCTAACGATGATGTCACCACTCTAATAATGATGTCACCCAATCTAACGATAATGTCACCACTCTAATGAGGATGTCACCACTTAACTGTCAACATTCCTGTAACACATTATAAAACCTGAAACCAGAAGTGAAATGACTCCAAACCTAAACTGGGATTTTATGAAAACCAAATGTCCATTTAGTCCAGTAAAGTCCAGAGTCTGGAGACCAGTTTGGACTTTAATCATGTTTCTATGTTCAGGTGTTGTGAAGCAACATGGGCCCAGAGAGGGGCGGGGCTGAGCTCTATTTTGGTGATTTAATTTGATTACTTATGGGACAATTTTTTTTTGCACGTTTTTATCATTTGTTTCGTCATTTTAGCCCAACCCAAAGGTTCCACATAACCAACCAATGAAAACCTCTCTAGATTCCACACCATTTGGTGAGACCTGAGTGATTTTGTCAGCTCTGATTGGCTCCGTCTTACCCTTGTTTCCAACAGACGACCATAAGTTCAGCGAGGCCACGGCGGTACTTTTCACATGGATCGACCGCGGCGAAGTCAACCGCCGAACTGCGAATCACTTCTACTCCATGATCCAGTCAGCCAACAGCCACGTCCGGCGCCTGATGGGTGAGAAGGCTCAGCACGAGGAGGAGATGGAGCACGCCAAAGAGATGTTCAAGAACGCCCTGGTGGCCATTCTGACCCAGTGTAAGAACAAGTTCTTATTAAACATATAATGAGGCAGGAGGATCACATGACCACCAGGTGTTCACAGGTAAGGACAGCAGGGTCCACGATTCGGCCAGAGAAGATGGCCTGCAGCTAACCGGTAAGACAAAACATCATCATCACCACCACCACCATCACCACCATCACCATAATAATCACCATCATCATCACCATCATCATCATCGTCATCATCACCATCATCATCATCACCATCATACCATCACCATCGTCATCATCACTATCATCATCACCATCACATCATCATCATCACCATCATCATCATCATCACCATCACCATCGTCATCATCACCACCACCACCATCATCATCACCATCATCATCATCATCGACATCATCATCACCATAATCATCATCACCATCATCATCATCACCACCATAATCATCATCATCATCACCATCATCATCACCATCATCATCACCATCATCATCACCATCGTCATCATCACCACCATCATCACCATCATCACCATCGTCATCATTATAACCACCACCACCATCATCCTCACCATCATCACCACCACCATCATCATCATCACCATCATCATCATCATCACCATCATCATCACCATAATCATCATCGCCATCATCATCATCACCACCATAATCATCATCATCATCACCATCATCATCATCATCATCACCATCATCATCACCATCACCATCGTTATCATCACCATCATCATCACCATCATCATCATCATCATCATCACCATCGTCATCATTATAACCACCACCACCATCATCCTCACCATCATCATCATCACCACCATCATCATCACCATCATCATCATCATCACCACCACCAGCATCATCACCATCATCATTACCATCATCACTATCATCGTCATCATCGTCATCATCATCACCACCACCAGCATCATCACCATCATCATTATCATCATCGTCATCATCATCATCATCATCATCATCATCATCACCACCACCAGCATGACCATCATCATCATCATCATCATCACCACCACCAGCATCACCATCATCATCATCCCTAATCAATAATGCTTCACAGAATTAATCAATCAGATTAGATGAACCTGTCAAATGAAGACAAACTGTATTAACGCCTGGAATTCTAAGAGGACCAGACTAAAGTGAACACATGGTTTTTAATTCATGTCAAATAAACCTAGTATTGGAAAAACTACCTGTCATAAAAATAATTCACTTCAGTTCATCAGCAGCACAAAGTAGAACGTCTAACATGATGATAACCTTAAACCAACGTCTCTAAACCAGTTTCAACACAAGCTGAACTCTACTATGGAGGACTTCATGCGGGACTGGGTCTCAGAATGAAGCTGGTTTAAACTGGAGACTGTGATGGAAATGATTTGCAGGATTGGACGGAGAATAAAATTTAAGCCAAAGATTTTCAGGAGAATATCTATAAATATCAAGTTGTTTTTATTTGATAGTTTGACACCCAGTATTTCAGTATTCATCAGATTCCCATCAGCAGCTGTAGCACTGGTCCCAGTCCCTTTCCCTGCTGCAGGCTGAGGTGCAGACCATGAAGCTATTTCCACTGAATCTGCTTTACAGGCTGCCTCAATGCAACTCATTTACACAGCCTGGTCTCCATGACAACCCTCCCCCATCCGTCTCAGCATCAGCTCCATTATCTGCAGCTCGCTGTGAGGCGGTGATTAGGTCAGTGGCTCAGAGCGCTGTGATGTGACGAGGCCTCAGAAGACACCGACACACACCGCTGCTGTTAAACAGCCACCTCTCAACATTCAGTTCAGAATGTCGAACTCACCAGTTTGAAGTGTTTATTATCCAGCAGATCATTTACTGCTTGGGTTTGGTGTCTAGACTCCGATTTTTATCACTCCCCACAGATATGTTTACATAGAGGTTTTGGGGAGTGATGATCAAACTTCTTGTATCGCCTTAAATGGAGCCTACAGGTGAATGCTGGGGTGGTGGTGGGGCTGAAAGGCAGCAGCAGCTTAAATGGTCCACCAGATTGAGAGGGTGTGTTCAGAGATGAGGCTGGAAGGAGAGTTGTGTGTTTGCAGTGCAGTGTTGTCTACCTGAATTATCATTTGGTTCAAACGTCAGAAACATCATCTAATGCAGGTTTAATCAGGGTTTAATCAGGGTTTAGATGGTGTCTGTCATCAGGTGACGAGTCGACTGAGTCTACAGACAGGTACGTACAGATGTCACTGGTCACACGTTTTCTTCAGAATGATGCCAGTCAGCAAACACAATGTCAGAAAAAGGCAGCATTTAAAGCAGAATGAATGACTTTAAAAGATATATCCCATAATACAATGTGATCAGACATAAAATAGCAGTAAAACATCGTCCATTCTGGATAAATGCTGCCTGTACAGTCATAAAGGAAGTGAAGCTGCTGCTGATGTAAGTACAGAACAGTGAACAGGAGAAACACCTGCATCACCTGACACACCTGCATCACCTGATGATGGGGGAAGGGATAATGTGACAGAATTTATACATGAAGTCTGAAGTAAATGTAGAGTAAATGTGATTTTAGACATTTATTCTCCATTTTTCTTCTATTTTATTCTAATATTCCTTTTGTCAGCCTCAGACTTTAAACCCATTTAAGAACCAGAACCATTGGTCCTCAGGAGTAAAGGTGTGTTTCCCAGAGACCTGAAGGGTTTCTTGTGGCTCTGGGATAATCAGGAGTCTCACAAAGCTGAGACTGTAAATGTTGATATCAAACTTTAAGAAGAGATGTGAGGGTTGATGTCAGGAGGTCAGAGTGTCAGGGTCTCTCCTCTGTCTGCTGCCTCACTCATTGCTACAACGCTACATAAACGGCTTGTTTTGTCTTGACCCTCCTCCTCCTCCTCTTCCTCCTCCTCTTCCTCTGTTCACCTAAAGTCGAGCAGATCACCACCGTTTTCACCGCCGCCACCAGGCAAAAGGCATGGGACCATTTCTCTAAAGCACAGCGCAAGAACATAGACATTTGGCGAAAGCAGTGTGAGGTTGGTATACCTTCTGATGTTCTCTCCTCCAGCTGACTGTCACTGACATCATCTCTCCTTCAGACCGATAGACTGATCCTCTTCCTCCCTGCACCTCACAGATGTGATGCCTCCTCCTCCTCTACGGTATGAGGCGCTGCCATGGTAACAGTGATTTCCAGGGTTAAGTCTCTGATCAATAATTGATCCAGAGTCAGATCTGAACATGAAATGGTTGTGATGGAGGAGGAGGACGCGTCCGTCTTCAGCAGTCTGGGAGTTCAGACGTGGAGCTGTTGATCAGTTTAGTCGATGTTTGAGAGGAAAATATGATCAAATAAAAACACAGAAAGCTAAACGTCACTGAGAGAAACAAACCACCTCCAGAGCAGCTCACCTGTTACAATGAAACAGGTAAGAGACAGTGATTGGCTCACAGCAAACCAGTCAACAGTCCTAGTATGAATGTTTTAATGGTTAGTGTCTGTGGTAAGTCGACCTGCTACCATATATCTCTGCTGACTGGAGGGAAACACAATGAGAACGTAGTAGAAACGATACTGTGGCTCATTTAACATAATAAACATGCTAAACATAATAATCATGTGTCCTAATCAATAATCACCTAATCAATAATCCTCCACAGAATGAATCAGATTAGATGAACCAAACCGTATTAACGTCTGGAATTATAAAAGGACCAGACTAAAGTGAACCCATGAACGCCACACATGGTTTTAATTCATGTGAAATAAACCAAGTACTGGAAAAACTGCAATATTTGTACAAGTACCCCAAAACTATACTTGTGTAGTTACTTCTGTTTTTTTAGCCCATCATAAAAATAATTCACTTCAGTTAAACAGCAGCATAAAGCAGATCCTCCAAAATGATAATAACCTTAAAGTAATGTCTCTAAAACAGTTTCAACACAAGTGTTTACATAAATATAAAGTTTATATAGTATAAACTTTACATTTATGGATAGATCTACAGTTTATTTATAAAGTTTATACATAACTATATATTTCATATAAGATAAGATAAGATATCCCTTTATTAGTCCCACAGTGGGGAAATTTACAATATAATATACATTTAAGTTTACATATAAATATAAAGTTTATATATTCACACGAAGTTATTTTGGCCCATTTACAACGGATCATATACAGTCATAACCCGATGATGGCGCTGGTTGAAACATGAGCATCAGTGATAAAATCAATAAAGTAGATCGATAGTAACCGTCCTGAGAGGGGCCATGAATGTGTCACCATGTGTGTCACCGTGTGTTTTTATTGAACATATCAACATACATGATGATAGAGTGAACGTTGATTCATCATGTAGATTTCCCCACTGTGGGACTAATAAAGGGATATCTTACCTTATCTTATCTTATCTTATCATCTGTAGAATAAAGATCATCATGCATCATGTTTAGATCATCATGCAGCAGTCTGCCACCACATAATCAATAAGCACATTTAAAATATATGAAAATAAAAACCTGACTTTTGTTTAGGAACCTTTAAACACCATAAACCTCTCAGGTCACAGTTTATACGATCAGTAGTCAGATGGTAGGGGCTCATCGCTGACCAGTCTATGTCGGGGACGTCATTCTCCTTCAGAAACTGGGGGTCTGTCAGCACCAGTGTGAGGTCATCGCTCTAGAAATCCATCATGCCTCGGACGATTTGGTCTCTTCTGAACCTGTATCTGGGGCAGTAGGCTGATATCCTGATTCTGTGTCATTTCACATGGTCGACCAGGGCATGGGTGGTCTATCGGTCTCTGACTACAGAACGCTAGTGTAAACACACTGTTTTGGAATGGTGAGCATTCACCGCCCTGGTGACTTGTCTGGTGGGAGGGGTTTAAGAAAGGAGGGTTTTGGTTGGATAAAGTCATCGTGGGCATTTCTCTCAAAAATGTACAGACTCACAAAAATCCAGCATGACCGAAAGTTGAACGTTGATATATAGATTATAAAATAACATCTGTCACTGACTGACCCGCCCACTCCTCTGGTATTTCCTTGTCACCTGACCTGTGGTTAAGGGTTGACTCAGGTATCACCAGTTCCAGTTAGATCTGAACTAGTACCAATTGAGTCAAAGCTGCTGATGGTAAAAACAGGTCTATAAACATCATTCATCACCGACTCACCTGTTCTAACGGGGCAACAGGTGAGCCTCATGGAGCTGACCCCGCCTCCTCACTCTGATGTTTCAGGAGCTGAGAAACGCCCATAGTGAGGATATCATGGGCATCAGACGAGAGGAGGAGATGGAGATGTCTGATGACGACTCAGAGGAAAGTCCCAGTAAGAGGATGAGAACTGGGGAAACTGGTGAGAGACCAGCACCAGTATTGTTAGTCTCAGGTCATCTGTTGGGATTCTGTTTCCATTCCCCCTCCTCTCCTGCAGGAGTTTACGACCAGGCGTCTCTGAAGGAGGAGAACGACTCCCTGCGCTGGCAGCTGGATGCCTACAGGAATGAGGCAGAGCTCCTGAGGAGAGAACAGAGCAGGAGCAGCCGACTGGATGAAGACCTCACCCCCGGGCAGGAGGCCCAGATCCAGCTGCTGCAGCAGAGGATGCACAGCATGCAGCAGGTGGGTTCTCCTCCAAATGCTCCTCCTCCTAATGCTCATCTTCCTAATGCTCCTTTTCCTAAGGCTCCTCCTCCTAATGCTCCTTTTCCTAATGCTCCTCCTCCTAATGCTCCTCCTCCTAATGCTCCTTTTCCTGATGCTCCTCCTCCTAATGCTCCTTTTCCTAATGCTCCTCTTCCTAATGCTCCTTTTCCTAATGCTCCTTTTCCTAATGCTCCTCCTCCTAATGCTCCTCCTCCTAATGCTCCTCCTCCTAATGCTCCTTTTCCTAATGCTCCTCTTCCTAATGCTCCTTTTCCTAATGCTCCTTTTCCTAATGCTCCTCTTCATAATGCTCCTTTTCCTAATGCTCCTCCTCCTAATGCTCCTCCTCCTAATGCTCCTCCTCCCAATGCTCCTTTTCCTAATGCTCCTCTTCCTAATGCTCCTTTTCCTAATGCTCCTTTTCCTAATGCTCCTTTTCCTAATGCTCCTCCTTCTAATGCTGCTGCTGGAGGTGAAGGAGTTGAGGTGACCTTATAAGGTGTCCTCTCATTATATAACAACAAAAACACAAATAATACTAATAATGATGATGATGATAATAATAATAATGATAATAATAATAATAATCTTTTCTAAACTTTGCTACAGAAAAATTTAAAATACACTTAAATTAAGATGTGCTATAAAATCAGTGACGTCTCTCCAATAGAAGATTTAACTTACTAGTTCAACGGATCACTGACTCCGCCCACCTGATCTCCTCAGGCAGATTCCAGACCCTCAGGGTCCTGACTGCAAACACTGCTGACTCAGAGTTCTCCCATGTTGCTTTGCTGCACTGCCCTGATCTGACTAGACTGCCTGTCTCTCTCCATCTGAAGCAACGGCACTGATGAAACGAGACACTGTCACTTCTCATTTGTCAGCTGATGATGACTCTGGTCCCTCACTGACAAAATGCTCAGATTAATATTCTTCATTTGTTTCGACTTCAGGAGGAAACTATCTCATCAAAACTGTCCAAACAAATAATATAAATAATAATTATGTCATTGTTTTAAAAGTAGCTGTGAAACGTTACCATCATGACCGACAGCTGTCACCATGAAACGATTCAGTCTGAACATCAGCAGAGATCAATAACGGTTCTGATCCCAGCAGCGTCATGAGTCAAAGATCAAATGGAGGAAAACATGATGGAAACCAGACGATTTTGCTGATGCGAGGAAGGCTCCAGTCTCCTCATCGCCCCACGTTTGTTTTCGCTCTGGCTTTTCTTTTATGCTTAAAACCCCCCCGCTGTGGTTCTCTGGTACCGGTCCTCAGTTCACATTAAAAGTTCTGTCTGGGACGTCATGTAACCCTTCTGCACGAAATGGACCAATGGTGTGCTGCCGCTTCAATCAAGAGGAACAGGTTGTAATAATGGAGAGTGTAAAATATGACATCAGAAATCTGTAGGTTCAGAGTCTGATGGTCTGTAGGTTCAGAGTCTGATGGTCTGTAGGTTCAGAGTCGGATGGTCTGTAGTTTCAGAGTCTGATGGCCTGTAGTTTCAGAGTCTGATGGTCTGTAGGTTCAGAGTCTGATGGTCTGTAGGTTCAGAGTCTGATGGTCTGTAGTTTCAGAGTCTGATGGTCTGTAGTTTCAGAGTCTGATGGTCTGTAGTTTCAGAGTCTGATGGTCTGTAGGTTCAGAGTCTGATGGTCTGTAGTTTCAGAGTCTGATGACCTGTAGTTTCAGAGTCTGATGGTCTGTGGTTTCAGAGTCTGATGGTCTGTGGTTTCAGAGTCTGATGGTCTGTAGTTTCAGAGTCTGATGGCCTGTAAGTTCAGAGTCTGATGGTCTGTGGTTTCAGAGTCTGATGGTCTGTAGGTTCAGAGTCTGATGGTCTGTAGTTTCAGAGTCTGATGGTCTGTAGTTTCAGAGTCTGATGGTCTGTAGTTTCAGAGTCTGATGGTCTGTGGTTTCAGAGTCTGATGGTCTGTAGTTTCAGAGTCTGATGGTCTGTAGGTTTTGGTGTATTTTGTGCCTTTTTAAAGACGGATGTCTGTTTGTCTTCCAGCAACTGCTGATCCTGCAGGAGAAACTGACGAGTAAAGAAGCTGAGCTAGAGCAGGCCAAAGAGGAGCATCGCTACCTGGAGGGGGAGGTCCTTACTCTACGAGACAAGGTGTGTGCTGCCAGTCACGCCGACTGGTCCAACTGGTCTGCCGATCACATGACAGTAGGATGCTGGATGGTGTTTTCGATGTTTTGAACATTTTGTGGCTCCTGTCAACTTTTCTTTCATAAATCCAGATATTTTTCATTGTTGCTCTTAAATTAATATGAATGTTGTTGGTTTATTTTGATTCCTTCAAAGAGCTTCAAACACCTGCAGGGACTGGGTCAAATATTGATCTTCATTTTTACATTGGGGCAACAGTGGGTAGCACTGTTACCTCACAGCAAGAAGGTCCTGGGTTCAGATCCACCTGAGGACCTGGTTCTGTGTGGAGTTTACATGTTCTCCAACGTGTCTGTGTGGGTTCTCTCCAGGTTCTCCACCACCAAAAACATGCAGTAGAGGTGAACTGGTGACTCTAGGTGGTTGTTGGTCTTTCTATGTGATGAACTGGCGACTTGTCCAGGGTGAACCCCGCCTCCTGCCTAAAGTCGGCTGGGATTGGCTCCACCCCCTGCGACCCTCCACAGGATAAGAGGATACAGAAAATGAATGAATGAATGAATGAATGAATTTTACATTGGTTTGACATGATGAATCTATCTGCACAGAGAGATGGAGGCAGATAAACACATTTCATTAACAGATGACATTTAAAGGTTGGTCATGTTCATGAATCTGGACCGCTTCATAACTTCATCAGCGTCTCCACTTTAAACAGATGGTGGCAGGAAACAGACCAGGATGAGAGAGGAACTGGTGGAGCTGGTCACTCTGACATCAAACTGAGGTTGAAGTTGTGAGTTCAGGAGCTGGTGTTAGGGTTAGGGTTTTTTTTTATTTTAAAAACTTTAAAAAAGCAGACCAGTTGTGTCTCCACACAGTCAAACAGGTTTGTTGTTTCCATCTGTGATGAATGTTTGTGATGTCATCATTAATCATTAACACACCACATGTGATACTGATACCCAGTGTAACAGTGGCTTCTCTAACAGCCATCTATAAAACAGGAGCAGGTTTGTTCTCATCTGGTTCCTCATGTCTCTGCAGCTGCTCAGCAGCACAGTGGACGCCGTGGAGGGAACCAATGGAGAAGCTCAGGAGAAGGTAGACGCCTTCATGATGTCTCACACATCTGCTACCTGTAGCATGAAAGTCATCTGCAGACAACTGAGGAAGTTTCACACAGTGTCAACAATGTTTAACAGTGTGTCAGAGGTCAATAATGTTCAAACATTACAGAGAACCTCTCCACCTGAACCACTCTGTTCACTCCAGAAACCTCCTCCATCTCTCTGTTCACTCCACAAAACCTCCTCTATCACTCTGTTCACTCCAGAAACATCCTCCATCAATCTGTTCACTCCAGAAACCTCTTCCATCCCTCTGTTTAATCCAGAAAACCTCCTCCATCCCTCTGTTTAATCCAGAAAACCTCCTCCATCACTCTGTTCACTCCATAAAACCTCCTCCATCCCTCTGTTTGATCCAGAAACCTCCTCCATCACTTTGTTTACCCACAAAACCTCCTCCATCCCTCTGTTCACTCCATGAAACCTCCTCTATCACTCTGTTTAATCCAGAAAACCTCCTCTATCACTCTGTTTAATCCAGAAAACCTCCTCCATCACTCTGTTTCATCCAGAAAACCTCCTCCATCACTCTGTTCACTCCAGAAAACATCCTCCATCAGTCTGTTCACTCCATAAAACCTCCTCTATCACTCTGTTTAATCCAGAAAACCTCCTCCATCACTCTGTTTAATCAACAAAACCTCCTCCATCACTCTGTTTAATCAACAAAACCTCCTCCATCACTCTGTTTAATCCAGAAACCTCCTCCATCCCCAAACCTCCACCGTCACTCTCTGCACTCCAGAAAGTTTCATTACGCTTTGTGTTCTCGGAATATATTTCAGTGTCACCACATGACTACCAAGCTTCTGAACAACTTTTATTTATCTCTTGCATTAAAATGTATTCATTGGTTCCTTTTGTTTTTATTGTGTTTTAATTACAGTTTTACTGTATTCTAATGTGTTCTTTTTGTCTCATCTTTTAATGTATTATTATGAGTCTTTTAAGGATTGCTATTAATGCTGCTCTAGAAATAAACGTTTAGTATCATCAGCTTATGAAGTAAAAGTACATCAGTATTATTAATATGTGTCTGTGTGTGTTGACAGGTGATGAATGGGTGTGGTCTCTCTCTGTACCTCAGCAGAGACAGGAGGAATGATGTCATCATGAGAGGGGGTGTGGCTTCAGAGAAAGAGGCTCTGTTACTGGGTCAGTATGAAGAATCACCGTAAGAACCCTGGTTCCAGTAGTTAAACATGAGCTGACACTAGTCCACCATAGGACCAGTCATGTTAATATAGTCCTGGTGACACCCTCACTTAGTTGTGGGTGGGTGGTGGGGAGTGGTGGAATAGTACTATCTAGTACGGGTCATCATCAGACCAGACACTTCATGCAAAGCTGCATTCTGAATCATGCAACCTGTTTTTTATCAGATAATGATCAGATAAATCTGATGTGGAATCAGTGAAATTAGAGGAAAATGACCAAAAATACTGGTTTGGTCTGAAATGTTAATAATAACCTGATGTCTTAGAAAAGACTCAAATGTCAACACTTTTATTAAACTAGACTAAAATACTGACGGTTTTCTTTGATACAATCAGACTAAAATGTTTTAAATCTGGACTAAAAACAGGATCATGAGACTAAATATGATAAAACTGATGAGGTCATGTGACTCAGGAGTAAGACTAAATTATAAAATAAATGACTAACTTTTCATTACCTCACAAGCAGTGAAGAAAAAGCATATAAAATAAATAACCATTCATTAATAATTTTTCATAATTAATACGATTTGCTCTATGTTCCCTGCGGTGAGTCACAGTGAGTGTCTTAGCATTAAAGGATGCTATCATGCTGTCAGTGTCAGGGTTCAGAGGTAGACCCAGTGAAGCAGACTGGAACCATCATCCAGAGGAGACTCTGTTCTCTCCTGACGTCTTGCTGAATTCATGCCAGCAGTTTCTATAAATCGTCGCCTGACAGAAGCAGCTGCAGTGCTGAGAACAGATCTGTGTTATCTGTGGTGAAGCTGCTGGAGCAGAGGAGAGCAGCAGCACATTTATCTCTCTTAGCGCAGAGAGAAAATCCACATATGACAGAGAAGAGGTCTGTTCTCTGCTGCTGGGACCATGTTTCACTGCAGAGGACATTCAAAAAGACACACGACCTGTTTTAACATCCGAATCTAAAGAAAGGAATCACTGGAGCCTTTTCATGAATCTCGACCATTTATTCACTCCCTTTGGCTAGTTCATCTAAGAGGGGTTGGATTTTGTGGCCTCTTTATTGTCAGTGACTTTTAACAGTTAAAACTCTGTGGAAACAGATCATGTGACACAAAACTCCTCTTTCCTCCTGTGAACCAATAGTTGTGGTTCTTAATAGTTAAAGTGTGAGCCGGCATGGTGGCCAGCTCCTGACAGCAGCAGTGGAATATTACAGTAAAACAGTAGATAAATATAGAATAAATGTCTGAAGTGTTGTCTGTCTCTACTTCCACCAGATGTTAGAAGGACATTGGAGCGCTCTTCTCTGCGTCCTATTGGTTGCTGTGAGTCACATGATCTGGTGAGAGTAAGACGAGGAAGAGGAGGGTCTACAGATTCCAGAAACATTTAAACCACATTTCTACTTATCACAAACATATTTCTAGAAACACAGCAGACCTCAAAGGGTTGAAGAAGAGTTTTACTTTTACATTTAAAAACGTGAAGTCAGAACCTAAAACATACATGTTGTTTGTCTTCCACGTTCTCTCATCTGTCATCCATTCATTTCATACGAGACATAGTAACCACCCTTCTGTCGTACATCTTGCCATCAATTTAACATCACATTTAGAGGTCCGAAACTCTGGAACACTCTGGACTTGTCTCTGAGGTCAGCATCATCACCGTCTGTTTACAGAAAGCAATTGAAGGACGAGTGTTGATGAGTTTATTTTAATTTTTCGTTCTCTCTAGCTTTGCCTCTGGGCTTCGTTCCCTCCTTGCACCGTTTTTATTATGCATTTATATAAATAAAATCAAAATCAAATGTATTATCCATTATATACTCTCAAGTATGTTCTATCTAGCAACATGGACAAGGAATGGAAAAGTGTTTATAAGGTTAAATGGTTGTGGTACGAAATTTGAGAGATCTGGAACAGTATAAGTGAAAATATTCATAGTATTAGTATCATGGCAATTTGGGAAATGTCCCCTCATATAGAAACACACACAAGACAAAGAATATATAATTACATTTTATTTTGGACATGTTGGGAGCACGATTTTCATTTACTGACTGAAGAGGATTTAAAAAAAAATTTGGCTCAGTTTAAAACTTTGTTTTGAAAATGACTGATGCAATTAATGTTTTATAATGAGTACAAATCAAATTCTGAATATTATTCTGAAAATCAGTTTGAAATCTTAATTTGGAGGGTTTTTCAATCATCCATTTTAATAGCAAGAATGCACTTGATAGTACTATCTAGTATACTTGGTACATACTAGAGATAGTACTATCTAGTATTTGTACTAGCAAGTATGTACTATGGCTGTGGTACGAAATTTGACAGATCTGGAACAGTATAAGTGAAAATGTTCATAGTATGGACCAGATCACGGCAATTTGAATATATGGACAAAGAATACATCTATCTAGTATGCACTAGCAAGTATGTACTAGTACATAGATAGTACTATCTAGTATACTTGCTACATATTAGATAATATGCTAGATAGATTGTATACTACATCATCGTACTATCTAGTATTTGTACTAGCAAGTATGCACTATGTAGTATTTACTAACAAATATGTAGTATCTAGCATGCTTTATGTGCTCTATATCAACAAGTCTGTGTCCTGAATACTGTTGGAAAACACTAAATCTACACTGTTACAACCAGGTTGATGGTGTAAACAGAATCTGTATGAGCGATAAATAAGCTCTGTTCTCCTTCTGTGCAGGTGTCATATCGACCTTCCTCCACGTCCATCCATTTGGGGCGAACCTTGAGTATCTGTGGTCATACATTCAGAGGTTGGACTCCAAGGTAAAGGCACACAGTTTATCATTAAAACAGCATTACAATTGCAGACAAACAAGAACAAGAGCAGTGTTTCACTCTGTCTTCTCTGTCCATCCATCCATCTGTCTCTCAGGTGTCTGTGGTGGACCTGGAACGTCTCATGCTTCGTCTTCCCAGTATGTTCCGACAGGAGCTGAGTGGCGTCGGAGCGACTCTGGAGAAACGTTGGAAATTCTGTGGCTTCGACAGCCTCGGTTCAGCGTGACACAGGGATCGACACACGGGAGAGGACACAATGAACACATCTGTGTGTGTTCTTCAACATGATGGATAAACATCAGACTCTGTGGGACAGACGGACTCTAAGACAGGAGGACATCTCAAACGCAGATTTCCTGATGTTGGGTCAGGTGAGACGGACTGGTTGGTTTCACCTAAACACCTGGACACAGTCTTCTCCAAACAATGGACTGGTCTCTTTACTTTGAGGTGGTCATGGGTTGTCTGGTTGACGGACTGACTCAACAGGGACAGAGAGTCGAGGTTCAACCACAGCTCATTTATCAACACAATGGAAGCACACTACCTTCACTGGTCAGAGACTGGCTGTGTACTGGTGTCATGATGGGATAACATGACGTGTCTCCTGCTGCCAGTCCAGAGTACACATAAACAACAGTAAACACACACATAAACAACAGTAAACATACACAACAACACACAGTAAACATACACAACACACACAGTAAACATACACAACACAGTAAGCACGTCCACCAGAGACCAGGAACTAGAAACCAGGTCAAGGATATCACCCTTCAGGACCAGGTTAACGGTATCAGGTCAACGGTATCACCCTACAGGACTCCCGGACGAAGCCTTATTTAGATCCCATATGACCTGTTAAAGTTACAAACCAACACTTGGTGTTGGTTTGTAACTGTATGTATCCCCAGGTCCAGCATGTGTTGCTGGACCTGGGGATGGACCTGGGGCTATGGATATCAGGGAAACGTTGGACTTGATTCTGGCAGGAGACACAGACCTAATTGTTTTTTTAATAAGTTAACTCATCCAAAGCAAACATTGTGTCTTAAGTATTAGTATCTGTTAGTATAAGTATTCCTCTCATGCTGATTGGGTAATCCACTGGTTCCTATTGTTGTGGAATCAAAATACTTCATGGCAACTTTAAATGCCCCATATTGAAGGGTCAAAAGCCTCAGGGAACCAGAGTCCACATGCTGCGACTATCAGATACACAGGTCCATCATCAGCTGAAGCACCTGTCTGTGGTGAGTTCACTGTCTGTAAGAACAGTAGGACAGCTGAGCTTTGAGTTGGTGCGTAAAGCAGCAGACTAAGCATGACATATTTATTTCTAGAAATATATTATGATAATATAGTGAAAACATTTACCTGATGATGATGAAAATCATCCCATAATAAATAAAGTTAAGTCACTGTGACCAGAGGTCAGCCCCGCCCCTCTTTGGCGCCATGTTGCTTCACAGTACCTGAACATAGAAACATGATTAAAAGATTAAACTGGTCTCCAGACTCTGGACTTTACTGGACTAAATGGACATTTTGTTATGTAGACTGGTTTTCATGAAATCCCAGTTTAGGTTTGGGGTCATTTTGGCTGTTTTCACATTTTACAACCCCATAGAACCGTGGCATTCATGACATCATAATCAAGGCTCTGATCTGTGGTTAAGCTTGTGCTTTCCCACCAGATTACATTGAACAATAAACTCCACACATCTCTGGGCCAATCGTAATGTTGCAGCAATGCTCTCAAAAGCACTGAAGTATGAGTCAACTCCAGTCTCCACCAAAGCAACATGTGGACTCCCATTCAATGGCTCAGAAGGACTGGTATTAATACTCATACTCACAGGGGCTGACGTTGTTCTGGGCTGAGGTCTGTCCAGCTCCTTGGCCCTGATGCCAAGATGCTTAAGATCAACCTCACAGGTTTTTGTTTTGAGCTCCACCTCTCTCAGGCGGAGCTTCAGATCCTCGGTGTCCAACCCAGCCTGAAGCAGCACCATCAGGTCTGTGTTCAGAGGTACAGAGATATAAAAAATGGTAATTAACAACAAATCAGCTTTAGTCCACTTTCTTGAAGGTGGGATTCGACACAAATTTGTCCACATCAAAACCCATACTAGTGTAGACTCTCTGTGTCTTCAGTTTAAAAACACCTGAAGAAGATGGAGACTAGTTTAAAACACCTGAAGAAGATGGAGACTAGTTTAAAAACACCTGAAGAAGACAGAGTGCGTTAACAATGGCAGGGTGCTATGACATCACAGGAGGATGTGTTCCTGTGTCTGTTCGTATCTCACGAACTACACATTTTAACTTTATACACAATTTTGTCTTTAGACATTTTGATTTTTCTACAAATCTTATTTTTATGTAAAGATGATTTTTACACCTTAAAATCTGAGGTTGATCATCTTCTCCAGAGGATATATCCAGAACAGAGTCACCGCAGGAATGGAGGACATGTCAGGGGGGGATGTCGGGGATAATTGTTTAGTCATTACTCAGATCCTTTTCAATTTCAATTTCAATTCAATTTATTTATATAGCGCCAAATCATAACAAAAGTTATATCAAGGCACTTTACAAAAAGAGCAGGTCTAGACCGACTCTTCATTATGGAGAGACCCAACAATCCACCATGAGCAAGCACTTGGCGGCAGTGGCGACGAAAAACTGCGTTTTTTTAAAAAGGCAGAAACGTCGAGCAGATCCTCTACTTTGACCGGTTGGGGTGAGAGAGATAGAGAGAGAGAAGGTTGGGAGAGAGAGAGGTGTTGGGAGAGGGAGAGAGGGAAAGGGAGGGGAAAGGATAGAGTCGGGGACAGGGACACAGACATGTTCAACTACAATAATAATAACAGCTATAATAATAGAGGGATTATAGTATTATTTATAATAACTACTACAATAACAACAATGATAATATTGATAATATTGATACTGATGTTGATAGTTATAGTAAGACTAATAATAATACTAATAATAATCATGATAATGATGATGATGTCAGGGAGTGTCAACCATGGTCCCAGCAGTAGATTGGTCCACGGTGACCTGCGGGATGAGGGAGCACAAAGACTCCGGAGAAGAAGTCAGGTTAGTAACATGAATTAATGAGACATGAGTGTCCAAAGGGGGGGGGGAGAAAAGAGAGAAGCTCAGTGCATCACAGGAAGGCCCCCAGCAGTCTAGGCCTATAGCAGCGTAGCTAAAGACTAGCCTAAGCCAGCCTTAATTATAAGCTTTATCAAAAGCTGACAGTACGTTTACTAGAGAACCACCGTAACACTCTCAGGATGATAGAGGAGGCTGGTTCTCCCTGATGTCTCTGAGGAACCACTGACTCACTCAGGTTCAACCCGTTCATACTGGTTATTATTGGCGTACTGCTGGACTCCTGAGAAGGAGTTGAGGCTGGATCTGAAGCACATTTTCAGGGTGGAGTGACCACCAATAGACTTAATGGAAACATGAACGTAGGTCTGGACAGACACTTTCATCTTGAACCAGAAGTGTCTCCTGAGGTGGAGTCTGACGGTACAGAGGTCATAGAGCTACTGTTACAGCTAATGTCTGTCCAACAGAGTAAACATAAGCAGCACATAACATTATGTCTACACAACAGTGCTGAGCCACAGTTCACCTCTATAGTGTCAAAGTGTTGCTGCTGCTAACGTTAGCTTGGGTTGTTATTAGGTTAGGATTCTGTGGCAGTCCCAGGTGATCTCTCTGCCTCATCTGCAGCGGTGTGCTGGACCTGAGGAGAACCTGCTGGAGCCTGGAGACGGAGTACTGCAAGCTGAAAAGGCTTCATTAGAGAGGACTGGTCCAGTTCCTGTTCTGAACAGACCTTTCAGATCGGACCGTTTGATTGGTCTGTGGTATTTCTGGTTTCAGCTTTCTTTACAAACACCCAGAAACAACTTCACACTTCCTGTTTCCTGTGGCCCCCAACAAACGGCTGACATCATACAGTTGATTATCTATTAATGATAGATATCAGTCAATCAGTCTAGACGTCATGTTGGTGCAAACATGAACATTTTCCTGCCTCCATTAATAAGTGACGACTATCAGAAACACGTTCTACAGGTCAAAACCACCACAGAGGTGTATATGGGCTTTGAGCTTCTTAATTCTACTTATCCTTAGCTCAGACATCTGTGGGTCAGTTTCTTCTTCTTCTTCGCGCTTATCTTCAGACTCCAGATCAGATCTACTGTCCTCTAAAGTTCGTTACAGGAAGAGGAAATCTGTACTGTTCTGTTCAGTCATCTCAGAGGACTCGATTTTCACTGTCACTGCTACAGGTTCATTCAGTGTTCAACGTTCACAAGGTTTTTACCGACAGCTGAGTCATTCCCAGAGGCCCCCTCCTCTCTGAGCTAGCAGGTAATTTTGTTTCAAGCTTCAGAGGCTAAATACGACTAAGTTACTGACATGATGGACACAAAGACACTTAAAGCCGACACTGGGATGTATGTGGGACGCTGGCTAACCCGGTAGGATGTATGTGGGACACTGGCTAACCCGGTAGGATGTGTGGGATGCTGGCTAACCCGGTAGCTAGTGAGAATTTGTGTAATCATGTAGCTTTGGTGCATCATATGCAGTCAGATGGAATTGTTGATGGGACAGAGGATTGGGAGGCGGTGGAGGCAGAGAGTCCACCAGGACCACATACCTGTCCTTCAGTGAAGACCAGCTGGTTAAATAGCAATTATCCAGGTGCAGACTCACCTGTTGGCTGGTGCTACAGGTTTCAGGTCTCTCAGACTCACCTGTTCATGACGGACACCTGATCTGGAAGCATTAAGACCGTTTTAAATGGTTAACACATTGTAAAACACATCAGCAACAAAAACACAGAGAACAGGATTACTGAGGCACTCCTCCTCTGCTTGTTTTCCTCTTCAGCGTCTTCTATCTCCCTCTCACAGTCGCTCCTCCTCCTCCTCCTGTGTTCTGACAGAAACATCCAGCAGACGTTAGAAGAGGAGGCTGTTGGCTCAGGATGATGATTGTTCTCTGCTGGATAGAAACATGGACCGTTATCAGCTGGAGACAGAAACAGAAGCAACATTAAAATGTTTGAACTTCTTCGTCCTCATATACTATATATATAACTCGTTAATTCACAGCCTGAGCTTTTTGACCAAACAAGCCACCGTAATGGGCTCAATTATTCTCTTAGCATATTTTGTGTCATTGTGTTCATAATGTTTAAATATCTTTTCTTATCTTTCTTATCTATATCTTCTCCTCTGTTAAAGGAGGGACTGATGCTTCTTTGTCGCTCCTCCACGTTCTCTACAAAGTTCTCAAAGGTATGATGTCACATATGTGACATGTTTTAAAGTTTTATTTTAATCATTTTTTCAAAGACTAAGAAGAAGAAAGATCAACAAACAGGACAAACAGAGTTTCAGACTCAGAGGGGGACAAAACAGAAACAGCTGGTTTAGGGTCAGTCTTGTTTAATGTGTGTTAAAGCCCTGAACTGACCTGTGTGTGTCGGTGTTCGTCAGTTGTTCTCCTTGTCCTCATCACCGCGGCCAGCCGTTACCCAGTAGAACCACGTGCAGAGTATCTGAGGCTGTGATGGCATCGAAAGGTGCATCCAAAATATGATGTGACGGTCCTGATGGGACTTTAATGGAGCAGTGCTACAGGTTCTCTAAGTCTGATATCTACTGAGCCTTTGCACCAACTCCTGACAAACATCTGGGTCCATGTTATCATCAGAACTCTGACTTCCTGGAGTTTAATCCTGATTGGTCCCTAGTCAATAGAAATCTGGTCTGAGACTCACATGAAAATCTGAAAATATCACAAGATTTAAAAGTTGAAAACTGCAAAGAGGCCCAACCAACATTTTTTCTGAGGTGAGTCTGGATGCTGCTCTGCATATAAATCTTCAGTCACCTTAAAATCATGTAAAAAACTCAAAAATAAGATTTGTTGAAAAATCTAAATAATAAAAGGCAAAGCTGCTGATCCTGGTTAATGTATGGGTAAAGGTTGGTGAAGTCAGGATGTTCAGTTTGTGAGATAAAAAGGGCATAAAAAGTTTAAAACTGAGGATGAATTAAAGATAAACAGCATCATATAAAACATTAGCTAATAGTTCATAATTATCACCAATGGAATAAAACCTTAGTTGGTTCATGTATAAATACTAGAGGCGGTTTCTGTATGAGTTTTAGTTTTAGGATTTTTAGGTTTCGTTTGTACCACATAAAAAAACGTTAAGAATGAAGCTACACAATAAACTGTAGAAGAAGAAGAGTTGATGAATTTCTTATTCACACTCAACTAATTTACTCTTTTTTACGACAGATCATTAGAACCAATCATGATCCTGCTCCAGAAAACACGTCTGTCTGGTCTGAGGTGATCCACCTGGATCTGGATCTGAGGTTTAGTTCTTCCGTCTGTCCGTTTCATTAAAGGGACGTTAACTGTAAACAATCAATCAGAAGATGAATCAGATCTAATACAGAATACTCTGACTGTGTACCTTACTGTAGTAGAGGATCTGAATACTGCAGTACTGTCTGCTGGGCCTCTAACAACTTCCTGTGGATTTTTAGTGGTTACACTGCCACCTTGAGGCCATCAGTACAAACTGCATGTTATCTGATGGTTTGAGTCGTTTTAATGGGATTTGTGGACAATAAGAAATTATTAGTCATAATAAAAATAATCATGATGACACCTCACTTTATTTACATCTGATTATTATTGTAAAGGTTTGTGACACATTTCTACAAGTCAAACGTTTCTATAATTTTAGCAGCCATCTCTTTATTTCAGGTTAATTAAAAATAAACTTTGTCCATTTTATTTTCAGATGACTGAAACTAAAGTGTTTAGATGATGATGACGATGAGTTCAGCTCATTACATTTCTATGGAAACATGATCAGTATATTAAAAGTTAAAACTGTTTGTTAAAAACACATATGATGGAAACCTGTAAGGATAAATCAGGGTTGTTTATTTTCACAGTAATGAACTACTGTAGACGATGATGAAGGTCCATAGAGCAGCGGTCCCCAACCACCGGGGGGCCGCGGGTCATTTGGTACCGGGTCGCACAGAAAGAATGAATAAAAAAAATATTTGATTGATTATCAGAGTCTGAAAGATGTTTTATTTTGAAAAATGACCAGATATGTCAAGACACTCGTCTCGGTCACGTGATACGTTACCCCAAAAATTAAGCCCACAAGCTTGCAAAAATGAGTAAAAAACAAACGTCTTTGGAAAGCTTCTTTGGAAAGGGGAAAAGGCCCAATGAGGAGACAGAAGAAGAAGAGCCTACGACTTCCAAGAAAAAGAAAGCTGCATTTAAAAGACAATATCAGGAGTCCTTCTTAAAATACGGGTTTATCGCTACAGGTGATTCTCACGGGTCATGCCCGCTCTGCATAAAATGTGGCGACAGGCTAGCAAATGAGGCAATGAAGCCTTCAAAACTGCTTTGGCAGCTCAGAGCTCCCACTAATTCAGCGTAATGGTGAGTTGTATTTTTTATGCACTTTATATTTGTTTTTATGCCGGTCGTATCATTTTATTTCATCATATTTATCCCCCACACCTTGAAGGCCGGTCCGTGAAAATATTGTCTTACATGAAACTGGTCCGTGGCGCAAAAAAAGGTTGGGGACTGCTGCCGTAGAGAATCATCACTTATTGTTTGTATATGTGATGCTCACAAAAAAACATAGTATTCTGTGAGTTTAAAAGTTAATCTAAATATAAACAGAACCTCATTGTATTTTGCCTTTAAATACCAAGTAATATGCAGTAGTGTTTTTGTTAATTTTGTGTTAAATTAATGTAATGTTATGTCCTTTTAACGCCAATAGGTGGCGACAGTTCCCCAGTGTTTAGAGTAGTGGGTATGGCGTTCTGGCTCATAAAGCACTCTGCACTTTTCAACAATTTACAGGTTAGTAACAACCTAAAACTGCACTGAAACAACATCAAAACACACGGAATTGTGGTGAAACGGTGTACTTGATTTGTTAATCAAAACTGGTTGAAATATGCTAAGAGGGAAGTTAAATGGTAAATTACCTATCTCATGGGGCCGTGTATTTACTGGACTTTAGCCAGCATCGGCCAATAAGCCTTTAAATTACTACTATGTTGAATATTTGTACTGTTTTGATTGTTAATTGAGATATCTGTTTGCATGAAGCCAATGAGGACAATGAGTTCAAATTAAGTCTGCCCTGAAGTGTGTTTAATAGCTGTAAATTGCACTAAGCTAGCGCTTGTGATGTCAAGTTAAAAGTTTCCAAGCTGGCAGTCTTGGTTAGTAGTTGCTATACTTTCATTGAGTTCAGAACATGCATTCATGTATTCATCTTCCAGTATATCATCCGAGTGGATGTCCATACAATTTTATAATTGAGCCTTGTCTTTGCAGTTGATACAGAGAAATGTATGCAAATGACTTAAAGGGGAAACTGCATATATGATAATGTGTGAGATAGTAACAAGATGTGAACAATGTGTTACGTATTTCAAGTGATAATCTGATTTATTTGATTTATATCAATATTCACTGGACTCTACTGAGAGTAGACATTTAATGTTTCATGAGTTGGAAACTTTCTATAAGAGAAACAAAAGCTGGGTGTATCTAAAGACTTAGTAGTACATGGAATATGATGGTTTGAGGATACATACTGATAAAGCACATTAATGCTGAAACGGAACGTCATCTTGTGTTCACTCTCTGCACTTTTCAACAATTTACAGTATAATCTGCCACACGGGAACCACGCCTGGGACCCGTAACATATACATCATCATCCTCATTAGTTCAAGGGACTGTTGCAATGTTAAGACCAGCAGCGGTTAGCAGTTACATTAGCTACACAGCTAAAACATAAACATGTGTCCCTGAATATGGAATTTAATAAAAAACAAATTGAAATGTTTTGCAGTTCAAAGTGGACAAAAATAAAGAGACGCGTGCAGTGCTGGCAATCATGCTTTATTAAATCAATAATTGGAGAAAAACTCGAGGAGGCTGTGAAAAGAATCAACACTAACAACTAACGTCAATCAAACTGAAGAGCTGAGCGACGGGTGGGCGGCGCCCAGCTCCACTGACAGGTGAACTAAAACTAACACACCAACACTCGACAGACCTCCAGGAGACAGCTCTGCCTCTGCAAACAAGCACAGGATGGACTCTCAGGATGGGCCAGGTTGATGGTACGAGTCCAGCGAGTGGTCATTTACCAGAAGCAGAGCACAAAACAAAACACTGGTGCTCAGGGAGTGCAGGCCGCTCGCACTGTGAGCATGTCATCAAATGGCGGTATGACATAATCAGTCAGAGCACGAGGTCCAGTCGTCCTGCTTACATGAGGGTAAATGCAAACAGCAGTAAGGACCTCATGCTCTTGTTCCAACAGCGCTGCTCTCCATCCAGCAGCGCCGCCATGTTTGTGTCTCTGGTTGAGTGAACATCAGCAGGGAGCCTCTCCACCTGCTGAGGCAATCTTAGGACTTCAACGGATCGTTGAGGCACAGAGTTTAGTTTCTCGGTTTAACAGGGTATTCGCTCACAGGAAACTTTCTCCTGTTAAACCACATTTACTTTCATTTAGTTTCAGTTAATATTATTGTCATAAATAACAATGCATACATTTCCCATAACCGTTAAAGTCGGCTATATACATTATGTACATGTCAAAGTCATAGTTATCCAATATGGCACATTTTATAACAACGTTAGACTTTAGTCTAGTTTGGCATAAATTAATGTCAAGATTGGTACAAAAATAGTTCATATTTACAAGAAGAGAAATCCAGATCTTTATCACGTCGATTCTTTCGCTCAATTCATAAATAAAAAGGCTGGAAGAAGGGAAAAGGGGAAGATTGGAAGATCTTTTTTTTTTTTACACTGATCGAATGCTGATGTGAACAGTCGCCGTGTCAGATCCAAGCTCGTTGGATAGTCTGAGGGTGTAGGTTCCAGCGTCGTCTTCCTTCACCCCAGTGATGATGAGGGTGGTCAGGTCCTCCGTCGTCTCGATGTGGAAGCGTCCCCCGGCCGTCACCTCGATGATTTTGCCACTGCGGGACCACTCGATGTGTTTGGCATCGCCAGCGAAGGCGCAGGCAACTGTCAGGATTTTGCCCGGCTCAATGCTGATATCTTCTGGTAGAGCCTCAATCCTGGGAGCAGAACCTGGAGAACACAGAACGTGATCATCAGCTAGGAAAGAAGGTTAGATTTTCAAATTCAGGCTCAAATAACTCAGTTCTAAAGGAAATTCTTTGGTTCCTGTATCTTTGTGGAGTCTGTAGCTATTCTTCTCAAATCTACCATTCAGTTACACTGAAGGTAGTAATGAATAAAGGTACCATTTGGTGCTGTATTCCAGGTATGGGTCCAAAGTGAACGTAGTGTGGAAGTTAAACTGAAACTACCTTGAAACAGATTTCTTACCGATCGCTCTGAACGAGGATCCCTCCATGTGAGAAGACATCCCTGTGAGACTGCTGGAGCCCATGGCGTATGTGTCTGACATCATGGAGGACATGCTGGACATGGACATGGTCTCAAACTTCATCTCAGCTGCCATGCTGCTGAAGGAGCTGGACTCCATCATAGATGACATCATTGCCTGTTGGGCAGAGGAGGAGAAGGAGGACGACTCCTCTGTCTTGTGCATTTCTTTCTTCATCATCATAGATGAGCTCATGGACGACGATGACTCTTTGTGACTCATCATCCTTGATCCTGATGAGGACAAAGAAAGAAGTATGAATTTTCGGAATTAATTAATCAGTGATAAATTGGACTAAATCTACTTGATTACATAAATAGGTGTTCACCTTTTAGTGCCAGCTGCTGCTCACGGTAGGCTGTGATCTTCATGCGCATGGACTGGAACACCTGTCCGGTGAGGGAGAAGGAAGATTTGGATACTCCTCCCTCTGATATCATCTCACAAGTGTACTCTCCCTGATCACTCTCTGCCAAATCATGGATTAAAAGGCTGCAAGAGCCCTCGGAGTAGTGCATTTCAAAGCGACTGGTCTGAGACAGCCTCCTCCCATTGATGTACCACACTACATCCCTAACGCTGCTCTCGCAGACACAGGACATCCTCACAGAGCCCTCGCAGACCTCAGCTGTTAGCTGACTCAGGACTTTGGGAGGTTTCTGAGTTGGGGATTTGACAGTGGGTGGAGACACAACCCTCTTGGGGGACACAATGGGAGGAGGAGACTTCATCCTTGGAGGTGATTTGATTCCCTCGGGCTCAGGGGACTTCACCACCTGAGGTGATTTGATGCCTGAAGGTTCTGGAGACTTGATTCCTTTTGGTGTTTTGATTCCAGCAGGTTCTGGGGACTTCACGCCTCTCAGTGATTTGATTCCTGCTGGTTCTGGAGACTTGACACCTCGAGTTGATTTTACTTCCACAGGTTCAGGTGACTTAACACCCTCTGGAGACTTGATTGATGGTGGTGACTTGTGTCTGGGTTCAGGAGATTTTATACCCCGTGGTGACTTGACTCCTTCAGGTTCAGGAGATTTTATACCCCGTGGTGACTTGACTCCTTCAAGTTCAAGAGATTTTATACCCCGTGGTGACTTGACTCCTTCAGGTTCAGGAGATTTTATACCCCGTGGTGACTTGACTCCTTCAGGTTCAGGAGATTTGACACTTGGAGCTGGTGATTTTAAGCTGGGTGCTGGAGAGGGTGCAGTTGGCTCAGGAGACTTGATGCTCCGAGGAGATTTAACACCCTCTGGTTCAGGAGACTTCACACTCGGTGTTGGAGCTGGTGATTTAACTGAAGGCTCAGGAGATTTCATGCTGGGCTCTGGTGACTTCACACTGGGGACTGGAGAAGCTACGGAGGGAGCGGATGATGTGACTGAAGTTTCTGGTGACTTTACAGATGGCTCAGGGGATTTTACAGACTTGACCTCCTCTTTGATAACTGGTTTGCGGATTGTCAAGGTGAACTGAGCCTCCTGTCTTCCTGCTGAGTTCTCCACCACCACTGTGTAACTGCCCTCATCGGTCACCGTCACAGAGGAGATCTGCAGGTTGGATTTGTACTGTGTAGTAGTGATCTGGACATGGTGAGATGAGGTGATGGTCCTGCTCTGGTGCATCCATGTTACAGTGGGTGCAGGTTCCCCATCAATATCACAGGAGAATCTGGCTGTCTCTCCCTCTGCAACTGTTACAGACTGGGGCTTGGTGAGGATTCTGGCCGGTAGAGAAGGCTTCACCTTTTCGACAGCAACTTCCTCAGCAACAACAGCAGACTTCAGTTTAGTTTCAGAAGAGGCGTGTCTCCCAGTCAGAGAAAACTTCTCAGATGAGTAGGAGGAATCAGATGACAGGTAGTCAGCGGAGGCGTACTTGATAGAAGAGTCATACCTCTCAGCTGATGAGTACCTCTCAGATGAGGTGGCGTATCTTTCTCTCGTGACAACCTCGTGTGTCTCGGTTAACTTAGACTTGCTCTCTTCTACCTCAAAGTGGGTTTGGGAAGCATAGCCGGCCTTGAAGTGGGTAGTGTGGTAGTGGTCGATTCGAGTGACTTCGGGGACATATGCTTTGGGAGCCTCCTCATCCTTGCGGCGAGAGGAGAATGTGGTGTAGCCACCACCTGACACATCAAGGGTGGCATAGTCAGAGGCTTCTCCCTTGGAGTTGGAGCACACACAGCGGTATGTGCCACTGTCTTCTTCCTGGCAGTCCAGAATAGTGATGGACAGAACGCCGCTCATGTTGGTGAAGATGTAATTCTCACTGCTTTCATAGATTGCACTTCCATTGTGGAACCACTTGACCTCAGCCTCAGGCTTTGCTTGGATGTTCAGGGTAAACTTTGTGTCTTGGCCGATCGGTATGCGATGCGAACGCATCCTGACAGTCACACGGGGAGCATGGTCCAGGCTGAAAGGTGTCTGGCTAACCACCTGATATTTCCTCTCAGACTTCAGGGCAGCTTTTCTGGCCTCATAGCGGGACATGATGTCAAAGCGGGCGGATCGTTCAAACCTGGAGGAGGAGCGTGATGACCTCTCAACAGATCTGACGGGGCTGGGAGAACGGGGACGGGTCCTTTCCGGAGTAGGGGACCTCCTCGCCACAATCTCTCCCTCTATTTCCACAGGATGCCTGGCACGGGATGGTCTGATAAGCTCTGAGACTGGACGCATCAGCTCGATGTATGTGGGAGACAGCGACCTCCTCCGCCTCATGAACTGAGAAATGGTGCGTTTCTTCTTCGTCTCAGTAACCTCCACAGCCTCGTGCCTGACCTCTTCCCTCCTCCGCTCTCCACGATCCATGGCCTGGCGATCAACCCGGACAGGGCTGCCAGTGGGAGAAGCGGAAAAGCCAAGCTCCAGTTCATCCTCCAGCATAATTTTTTCCTCCTCTGTTTTTCTCATGGAAAGGTAGTCATCCACGGGCATCAGCAGCTCCTCATCACTGAGGTATCCCACAGATCTCCTCCTGGATCTGAAGGAGGCCTCGGATTCAGGAGAGGGTGAACGACGTGCGGGCCTGACAGTCTCCAGATCATCCAGAGAGAGTTTTGGAATACGCCATCTTGGCCTATACTGGTCAGTAATTCTAGGGAGGGGCATGACGTAGAACTGCTCCCACCTGGAGAGTCGAATACGTCTCTGCCTCTTCTGTACAATCCTCTCCAACCTATCTGGAATCTCATACTGGTCTCTAAGCTTTCTGTACCACTTCATGTCAGAGAGAGGCACAAACTGTTTGATAGCTTTGTCCTCATCCAGAACTCTGGAATCATGAACCACAGGCTCAGGTATCTCATACGGCATGAAGATTCTCCTCTCCTCCTCCAGCCTCTTTGTGTCAGACTTCTCCTCGGTGATGTTGAACTCACCCTCAACATTCTTGGTACTTACTGCAGGCTTGTAAATCTCTGCAGCAAATTTGAGTGCCTCCTGGGCTGTGGGGTTGAGAGGTACAAGCTCCTCGGTGGCAACAATCCGCTGAGCCATCTTATTAGTCTTTTCGATTTGTTTCTGCACATATCGGTATTTCTCCTCCTCGTTCTTGTACTCCCTCCTGGTGTAGGCGAGTCGGTTGACTTTCAGTGTTGCTTGGCACATTGCAGAGCCCGCAGAGTTAGTCGCAGTAACCTTGTACACACCAGAATCTTCAAGAAGAGTCTCTCTGATATGCAGGACGTGGTAATCGGTGTCCTCCTGTATAACAACAATCTTGTGACCAAACTGTAGCAGTTGACCATCCTTCTCCCATTTCAGAGTAGGAGTTGGAATTCCTGAGACTCTGAGCTCGAAGCGGACGCTATGTCCTTCGACACACTCAACATTAGCCAGCAGACGTTTGAACATGGGCCTCATGGTTTCCTCAATTACAGGATGAGGAGTAACAGTGAGACTGGCCTTGCAGCTGTCTTCTCCGAACTTGTTGTGGGCCATGACAGTGTATTCGGCATCATCATTCGTGTCCAGGTTGTGGATCGTCAGCTGGTACAGACCCTTGTCACTGGTGAATGTGTACTTTCTGTCATCATCACCTGGCTTGATTCCCTCTCCATTCTTAAACCACGTCACTTGTGGCTCTGGGTGGACTGTAATAGTGACACCAAAACGGACATCCTCTCCAATATAGGCAGTACGATTGTAGAGAGGCAAAGTGAACTCTGGTGGTCTCTGTAGGATTTTAGTCTTGTCAACTCTCCTCCTCATTTTCTTAATGGAGCGGCTGATATAGTGCTCTCTGATGCTCCTTACTGTCTCAACAAAGAGCTCTCCATAAGCACTGTCCTCTCCATCATCACTCACCACCTGGCATCTGTACACTCCATCATCACTCTCCTCAATGTCCTTGACATAGATGCTGGCAAAACCATTACTGTAAGTAATTTCATACTTGGAGCTTGGGTGTAGCTGACGGTTGCCAAAGTACCATGATACCTGTGTACTCTTATCATAGTTGGTGATGCTACAGGTGAATCTGACATGGCCACCTTCCTCAGCTGAGCCATGCATGACTGGACCAGTGCGGAGGCCGCGGTACTCAGTTCCAATCTTCACTTTACCCACAGCCAATCCTCTCTGGTTCTTGAAAGCACCGCCATAGGCTACACGAGCTGCAGACACAATAGTGTCCATCCTCTTTACGAGACTCTGATAGTACCTTCTGTGCCTCAATGTCTTAATGATCTTGTTGCTGACATGCTCGATCTTCATCTTGAGCCATGGGTGTTCCAGAGCTTCATGAGCTGTCATACGCAGCTTCCTGTCCTTGACTAGAAGTCTATCTATGAAGTCCATAGCCTCTAGGCTGATGTCCTTAAATGCTTCACTGTCAAAGACATACTCACAGTTGGAAATGTTCTCGATCATCTTTGTAGTGGACTCTGCTGCAAATGGATTCAGGCCGCTGAGCAGAACGTAGGCCATTACACCAAGAGACCACATATCGGTGGCTGTTGTGACCAGGTCATGATGGTGGATCTCCGGGGCACAGTACTCTGGAGCTGAGTAAAGCATTCGGATGTTTTCTCCTGGCACCAGCAGCCTAGCCTGGCCCATCTCAATAATCTTTATGTTGGTGCTCTTCCTTGTGTTGTAGACAATGTTGTCTGGGCGGATATCAAAATGGCCCAAGTTGTGGCTGTGCAAGAACTTGAGGGCAGAGCAAACTTGTCTTAAGTAGCAGACTATCTCCTGCTCTGTAAGCTCAAAGTTGCTGGTGCCAAGGCGCTCGAAGATGTCCACTCCAGAAATGAATTCAAAGATGAGGATGATCTCCTCCATACTTTCAAAGTATTCATGAAGGTAGATGATATTTGCGTGTCTTGCGATGTTGAGGGCCTCAATTTCCCTGAGAACCAATTCACGGTCCATTCCTTTGACTTTGATGAACTTTGCCATGAAGGTCTTCTTTGATGCGATCTCCACACAGCGGTGGATCACTCCGTACTGGCAGCGGGAAAGTTCCTCAAAGATGATGTACTTGGAAGACAACTCCTTCACCTTGTAGAACAGAGCCTCCTCCTTGGTGATTTCTCTGGTTTCATCCACTTCTTCATCATAGTTCCTGATCACAGATTTGTCTTCCTTTGTGGTGATGGGTTCAGTTGGCTCGGAAGGAGGGCTCAGGCCAAACTGATTTTCAGCAATGACGCGGAACTGGTACTTGGTTTTTCCGAATATGTTAATGATGGTGATGCTGCAGTCAGTGGTCTGTCCAGCACGGATCCATCTGTCACCAGTGGTGGGACACTTCTCCACAATGTAGTTAATGATGTCGCTTCCCCCATCATTGTCAGGGGGCTCCCAGGTAAAGGTGATGGAATCACGAGCAATGTTGCTGACAACGAGTCCCTTTGGAGCTTCAGGTATGTCAGCCACATTAACCTCAATGGTTTGCTTGTCCATTCCAAACCTGTTCTTGGCGGTAATAATGTAGTATCCAGTGTCCCTCCTCTGTACTCCTTTCTGGAAGACCAGGGAGGTGAAAGACCTGGTGGTGATGACTTGATGATAAGGAGAGTTGGACAGGATCTCCTGACCCTTCTGCCAGGTGACTGCAGGCTCAGGCTTGCCGGAGATGGGGATCTTGATGGTGATGTGATCACCACGAACAGCATGGACTGCTCCCATTCCCTGGAGCTCCTTGGGCAGGTGGATTTTAGCAGGGACTGAAATTAAATAATAAAATAAAATATTAGTTTGATCTTATTGACATTTACATTTTAGGAATTGCATCTGCAGAAGATATCATTTTAACATTCTGGGGTCTTGAACAGTTATTTCAGGCTACTGATGCCTCAGATTTCTTACTATTTAAAGACCTCAGAACTAAAGGATGTAACTGATATCTTTTTTAGCACAACCTGAAGTTGCATGTTGCTATAATACCACATTATATTATACACAGATATAAGACCATAAATCCAAAAGAAAAGCTTCAATAGAATTAAAATGACTAAAATTCAATTCATTTTTCAACACACAATTATACATCCACGCCCAACTTTGATTACTATCTTTATAGATTAGTTTGTCTCTAAATGGTACCCTCATGCTAAATGCTACCTCTCCAAATTGGCAATCCACCATTTTGTGACTCTTTTTGGTTCAGCTCTTCAGGCACGTTTCAACATCACAAATTATGGCTGGTAAGTCAGTATGGCTGCCATCAACTTCATTCATCTCAAGATGAAAATGTAAAGGTCATGCCAGGTCTCGTGATGGATTACAGTTTTTAAAGGAAGTCCTAATGTAAATCCGTGGAAGAGATATTGTTATACTTGTATAGTATCAGATGAGGACTTTTTCAGCCTTCTGTGATTGGAGCGACCCCATGGGGTTAAGGGAAACATGAATAACAAATATTTGGTAGTACTAAAATGAATTGATTACCTTCCACCTCCAGGTTGGCAGTTGTAGAGATGGATCCTGACGAGTTGGTTGCTCTGACCTGGTATACGGTGGCATCGTTCTCATCAGCGACAGTGATGACCAGCTGGTAGTAGCCTCCCTTGAACTCCTGGGCTTTAATCTTGGTTCCATCTGCCAGAACCTCTTTTCCACTGCGGTACCACTTCACTGTAGGTTTGGGATGTCCCACCACCTAATCATAGGAAAACTTAGTTAAGATTTACAGAAAGAGACTGAAAAACATAGACTTGTCTTAACTTTTAAAGTAAAGTTATACTTTTTCTACATTGTGAGAAATTAATTTCCTTAGAGTCATGGGAAAGCATCCAAAAATTTAATTTCTGAGAGGCCAGTAAAGAAGCAAATCTTGGCCAAGCTTAGTACAAAGACTGGCAGCAGGGGGACAGTTTTTCCCCTCATCAAATGAAAGTGATGTCAGTCTCCTCAGGTGCTATTAGTTTTGTCATTAATTCTTGAAAGCAAATGCAATCTAGTTCAAATAATCTACCTTAGTGACAAAGGTGGCGTTGGCATGGTATTTGACAGTCATGTCCCTGATCTCTTCCCTGAATGCAGGAGCACGAGGAGACTGGTCGGACCTTGGGATGATAGGCTCAGAGACCTCACTCCAGTCACTCTCACCGCCCATATTCTCACACTTGACGCGGAACTCGTACTCAAAGCCCTCAATCAAGCCAGTGACTTCATAGCCCGTCTCCACGACCTTCTTCGTGGCTACTGACATCCACTTGTTTTGCTTCTTCTCACGCTTCTCCAGATAGTAGTTGGTGATTTTAGCTCCGCCATCGCTACTAGGGGGCTTCCAGCAGACGACACAGGAGTCTTTGGTGGAGCTGATGATGAAGGGCTGTTGTGGGATGCCAGGTTTTTCTAAAAAATAAACACGTTATTATAGTGCTCTACATATCTGCGTGCCTCGCTTCTCTGTGACATAGCTACAAGCTGGTAAACAAATACGTATGGACTTACCGAATGGACTCTTGATGATAACCACCGATGGGATCTCCAGAGACTCGCTGACTCCGTACTGGTTCTGGGCAGAGACTCTGAAGTAATAGCCAGCGTTCTCTGTCAGGTTGGGGACACGGCAGATAGTGCCAGAAACAGATGAGGACACCAGGTTCCACTGCTCGCCTTCTTTGGCCTCACGTTTCTCCACAATGTAGTTGGTGATCATGGAGCCTCCATCATCCTTGGGAACCTTCCAGCTGATGACAACTGAGCTCTTCAGCAGGGCGTCGACAACAACAGGACCCTCAGGGATGCAAGGTTTATCTGGAAAAAATAGGAATGAGTAACTTTATATACAGATGTAGTAATACTTATTGAAATTATGCATATTTACTCTTAACAGTTTTTACAATTTTGCAGATCTTTAAAAATAATATCGAAGTCTTCTCTAAAAAGCTGTTATTTGACATTTGAACTTTTTCTGACTTGTTTTGTTATATATCCTGTCCTAAGTGGTCCGGTCATACCTTGGATTTCGACACGTAGCACAGTGTCGATGGTTCCAAACACATTGCTGAGCTGCACCTTGTAGCGGCCAGCGTTGGTCTTCCTCTGGACGTTCCTTACCACCAGGTGGGTGTAGCTTTCAGTGTTTTCAATAATCACATTTTCAGATGGGTTCAGAGGCTTCTTGCCATAGAACCACATGATTTGGGGGATGGGACGTCCAATGTAAACAACATGGAGGCGGAGGCTGGTGCCAGCTCCAGCGAAGTACTTCTCCTTCAGAGGGAAGCCTGGGTGGAACTGGGGCGCCGCCTGCAGACGCAGTTTGCCGCTGGTCTCGATCTCTCCAGCCTCATTGATGGCCCTGCAGGTGTACAGGCCCTCGTCTTCCTGCTCATCTGTGAGGATACTGAGGGAGTGGTTGCGGCCATCTGAGCTCATCTTGTACTTGCGGCTCTGGATCAGTTCTTTGCCGTAGCGGTACCACTTGATCTCAGGCAGAGGTCTGCCGATGATGCCACAGGTCAGAGTTCCGGACTCGCCAAGCTTGGTGGTCGCATCTTGGACCTCTTCCTTTAAAGCTGGAGCCTCACCAACTGCAGAAAAAGTTGCAAAGGTTGATTTAAAATAAAATCTCATGCTTTTTACCTTTTCATTATTTAATGTCTTTATTTAAACATCAACAGATGTAAATATATTGACCAAAAGTGGAAACGCATATTCTTTTATGTCATGCCATCCTGTTCATATTAAATATCAAAGGCAAATTATGGTTCACACATCTTTATTCACCCTTTAGCCACACAGAAAAATCATTTTTGTGCAGATTAGTGGTTTTTGTCTTAGTGTTTACAAGTCAGAAAGTGTGGATGGTGAGACAGAGAACAACAGCAGTCACTACTGTTTGGTCTACCTCCAGCATTTATCACTACTTTACACCTCCTGAATGGATAAGATGTTATTCTGGACTTGTAGGATGACATGCCATTCTTCCTGCAGAGCTGTGACAAGTTGTTCATGTGTTGCTGGAGCAGGATCTCTCTCTCTCACCCAGTGATCCTGAACGTACCGGGTTGAGATCTGTGAATATGCTGGCCAAGGAAGGACAGCGACAATGTTCTGGTCTAGGTAGGCTCCTCCTGACAGACATGAGCCACATGTGGTCTGGCATTGTCATGCATGAAGGTGATACCTGATTGCTGTATCCTGGGAATGATGTGTGGACCTAGGACTGTATTTCGGTAACGGATGGCTGTCTGTGTATTGTGGATCTGTACAAGTTCTGACCATCATCCATTAGCAGTGGCCCCCCACATCATGACACCACCACCACAACGGTCCACTTCCTGGATCTATATGACAGGATAGCGGTCCCCGCGGCAATGGTACAAATGCCAACGGCCACCAGCTGTGTACAAGTTAAATCAAGACTTGTCGATAATGTGATCTCCGTCCACTTTGCAATCAGCCATAACATCTGGAACATCTGTGCTGCACGGTCTGCAGAGTTCAGACCATAGCATCCCAACTGCCCGTTCATGTAAGATTTTTTGGGAATCGTGGCATCATCAGTTGTTTCAGTAGGACATTAATTAGACCCGATAAATTATCGCCTTGTCCAGGTCTTTTCAATCATGCAGAGAAAAATCTCACCAACATCATCATTTCCTCTGAAATGCACCAATGACTGTTATTTCTATGTTATGACTAAATGATTATTCATGATTTAACATGTTTTGGTTGTGGGTACTTAAAAAAAGTCTATTCAGTGAATCACATGATTGTTTGTTTCAGTAGATTAGGGCTAGTGAATAGAAATTACAGGGTTTTTAAAATTATGCGTTTCCGCTGTTGCTCAGTATATATTTTAAATATCAATATCACCATCGTTTGATGTGATGTGAATTCTACAGTAGCTCACCGCTCAGTTTGGTCTTGATGCCCATGGGCGTGCGGCGAGGTCGGCTCAGTCCAGCCTCGTTCTCGGCGAAGATTCTGAACTCGTACTCGGTGGCCTCCATCAAGCCACCCATGGTGAACTGACGATCCTTGGAGCGCTCTTTGTTACACTTCTTCCATGCACTTTCTCCACCCTGCCTGAACTCAATCCAGTAGCCCAGAATCTCTTTGCCACCATCATGCTCAGGTCTGAGCCAGTGGATGGTGATGCAGTCTTTGGTGACAGAGATGATGTCAATCTCTCCCGGTTGGCTGGGTTTGTCTAAAAGACGACAGGAGAGATTAATTCTAGTGATGAATCTAAATGAGATTTTTCAGTGTCTTGTCAACCTTCATAGATTTATTTGCGTAGAAATATACATCTAATAACTCACCAAATGGATCTTTGCAGACCACAGACTCTGAGGCGGGACCAGGCTCACTCTGCCCTATGTCGTTCTGAGCCACCACTCTGAACATGTACTCTGCATCGGGGATGAGGCCGCTGACGTTGTACATGGTGGTGGTGATGTGGGTCTTGTTGTGTCTGACCCACTTCTCTGTTGAAACCTCTCTCCTCTCCATGTAATATCCTGTAACGCGGGAGCCGCCATCATCCCGGGGTCGGGCCCAGGACAGAGACACGGTTGACTTGGTCACGTCCATGATCTCTGGCGGGTTGCTTGGAGGTTCTGGTGGGCCTGGAAGTAAAGCATGATGTTATTAAACACTTTCTGTCATCAGAAATACGATCCATGCTCTATTCTCATTTTTGGCAAACATTCAGAAAAAGTTTGAACAAACATCAGTTGGGATTGGACAATCACAAAAAGTATCAATACTCACAGAGTGGTGTCTTTGGCATGACAGACGAATCAGACTTGAGAGATCTGCTGGCACCAAACTGATTCTCAGCAGAAACCCTGAAGTGGTACTCCACATTCTCCTTCAGGCCCTTCACCACCAGAGAGTTCTCGGTTACCCGAGCATCCACTGTGCACCAGGCAGCCTTGGGTACTTCCCGTCTTTCCACAATGTATCCCAGGATGTCAGAGCCGCCATCATCTGATGGTGGTCTCCAACTGACCCGCACTGATCTGGCTTGAATGTCGTCAAACTCCAGAGGTCCTTCTGGAGCATCAGGGCGACCAATCACCTTCACCTGGAGGGTGGAGATACACAGAAAGTGAAGTTCCAACCATTCTCACAAACCTCATTTCTTACTTTTAATTCTAATACTGATGTACAGTCACTAAAATCTGTCATCTGTTCACCTTGATGTACACAGCCTTCCTGCCACATTTGTTCTCTAGCACCAGGTCGTATGTGCCGGTGTCATCTTTGTGTGCCTCTTTGATGACCAGCTCAGTGATGTCATCATGGGTGGCAATCATGGCCCGGTGGGAGATATCACGACCGTCCTTGGTCCACTTGCATGTGGGGATGGGTTTACCCTTGATGGACACAGACAGACGGATGACTCCGCCCTGCCGCACCACGTAGCCCTCCTCGTATTGACGGTCGAGCTCGTATTCAGGGTAAACTGAACGAAAAAAGATTCGATTTTTGTCTATTAATTTACAGATTGAGAAACAGCAAGTTTAATTTACTGTAAAATCAAACTGAATTATGACACTTTGCTCTCTTACCAAGCATTTCCTGGACTTTAACCACTCCGGGAATCTCTGCTGGCTCTCCAGAGCCACCAGCATTGCAGGCGATGACCCTGAACTTGTATTCTGCTCCCTGGGGCATGTTGGTGAGGGTGTACTCGCACATCTTGGTGGGCGTGGTGTTGCACAGTGTCCATTCTACCTGGTCCACCTTCTGCATCTCGATCAAGTAACCAGTAACGACAGAACCACCCTCCTCTTCAGGCGGCAGCCAGGCCAGAGAGACTGAAGTCCTGGTGGAGTCTGTGACTCTGGGCTGAACTGGAGGACCTGGAGGGGCTGTTCAACAATGAAGACATGTTTAAAATGTCCAATAACAATAATCTTAAGTAAGTAGCAACGGAACATGAACATCTTTACAAAAGCACTGCATTGAGCTTTACACCACATACCAATTGGATCCATGGCGACGGTGATGGCAGAGTTCTCGCTGGGTTTCCCAGCTCCTCTGGAGTTGACGGCTGTGATACGGTGTTCATACTCCAGGCCCTCAATCAGGCCAGAGGAACGGTACCTGGTCATGGTGACGCAATTCTTATTGATCTTCAGCCACCTGTCAGAACGGGCCTCTTTACGTTCAATGATGTACCCAGCAATGGTGGAGCCACCGTTGTCCTCGGGAGGGTGCCAAGTCAGGGTCAAGCCCTCATGGGTGATATCAAGCACCTCTGGTCTGCTTGGAGGTCCAGGAATGGCTACAAAGGAACAGATGGAGTAACAGATTAACTGATTGAAAGTCAGACAGTAATTTTCCACAAATGAATAGAGATTCACAGAGCCTCTGGATTGTTGGAGCTAGAGGTACTATTAAAGCTACTAGAGGTCTGGACTTTCAAAGGCCAATATAATAATGATAATATGGAGCAGAAACAGCCAATTAATCAGCTGATATCCCCGTAGCCCCCAACCCCGGGAATGAAAATGAGAAATCTTTGACTTTATTGGGAAAAAGGAATGGAAAGGAATCAACAGAAACTCACTCTTCAGGCTCTTGCACTCCACCACCTCAGACTGCAGGAAGCCTCCAATACCAAAGCGATTCATGGCAGCAACGCGGAACACATACTCAGTTCCCTCTGAGAGCCTGGAGAACTTGAAGCAGGGTCGGGTGACTGACTCTGAGATGGTGGTCCAGCCTGGATGATGGGCATCCCGCTGCTCCACCACATAGCCACTGATGTTGGCTCCACCATCCTTCTCTGGAGGTTCCCAGCTGACTGTCACTGACATGCCATCGACCTCCTCAATCTTCATTGGACCAACTGGGGTGCCAGGTTTGTCTGGACAGTGATAAAAGGTGGCTGGTTAGAACCTTAAATGTATTTGTAAATAATCTGAAGATATTAAGTTTCAGTTTTCAGATCTGTAATCAGTCGAGTTTCACTTTGACAACTTAAAACCTTCACCTGTGTGCAGAAAATCTTACCAAGGATGATGACCTTGATGACTTCAGTTGCGATGCCGATGGTGTTCTTCACCTCAAGCGTGTAGTCTCCCGTGTCATTGATGGTGGTCTCGCGGATGACGAGGTGGGTATATTTGCCATTGCTGTCAATCTTGATACGGTCCAGGCTGTCCTTCAGTTTTATGCCACCAAAGAACCAGGAGCAAACAGGCTGTGGTTTGGCCTTGATGGGGATGTTAAGATCGATGGGTTTGCCATGGTGCACATGAACTATCTTCTGAGGAATGCTAGTCATGTCAATCTTGGGCATCACTGAAATACAAAAGAAGGATGTGTAAAGTCAGACTGTATCCAGATAGCACTGCATCACAAATCACAAGTTGCCTCAAGACTCTGTGCAGAATATGACCCCCCACATTCCCAGACCTTTGGTTTTGTGGAAGTCTTACCTTTGATATCCTGGATGGTGACTGGCGTGACTGTATCCATGGGCTCGCTGGCTCCCCTGCTGTTGGTGGCTCGGACTCTGAACAGGTACTGGTCATTCTCCATCATGGACTGGACAGTACACTGGGACACTGAAGCCTTGAGTGTTGCCACAGCACTCCACCTGTCCGTGCCAACCTTGCAGGCCTCAATGATGTAGCCTGTCAGCCTGCTGCCACCGTCGTGCAGTGGCTTCTCCCAGTGCAGTGTGACAGAGGACTTAGTGACATTGACAATCTGGAGGTTCAGAGGCACAGATGGCACCTCGCACACAAGCACGGCCTCAGCTGTCTCGCAAGGCTCGCCAACGCCATAGATGTTCTCTGGCAGGACTCTGAAGAAGTAGTGCACTCCCTCCTCCAGACCGGTGATCCTGAACAGGGTCTTCCTACACTCAGTGGTGACAGTCTTGTATGACTTCATGTTGGCTTCTCGCTTCTCTATGATGTAGTTGCTGACGTGGGCACCACCGTCAATGCTTGGGACATCCCAGGTGATTACAACAGACTCCCTGGTGTAGTCCTTCACATTCACAGAACCCGGAGGACCAGGAGTGTCTGCAGGAGAGAGACAAGTGAAGGAAGTGAAGTTATTAAGAAAAGCCAAAGTGTGCTTTTTATTATTCTTGCCTTTATATAGACATCACCCCAAAGTTCAGCCTGTAATATTTTGGGAGATTTGAGTTGACATACCATAGACTTTAACCAGGATGGTGGCAGACTTCTTGCCAGACGGGTTCTCTGCCTCCACAACGTATTTACCAGAGTCATAGCGATTGGCCTTCTCCACCATCAGTGAGGTGTAGCTATCGGTGGTCTCAATGTAGCCACGGCTCTGCAGCTCAACACCAGTCTTCCTCCAAGCTACCACTGGTACCGGTCGACCAGTAACAAATACCATCAGACGCAGGGTTCCTCCAGCGCGCAGACACACTGTTTTCTTCAGGTCATCGGCCAACTCTAGATCAGGTATTTCTGAACAGGTAGATGGGGGATGGGGATAAGAAACTAAACTTGTCCCTACTGAAGAAATTTTGCTTTATTCACCTCCTGCCAGATGTGTTTGTTGTTGGGTTTTGCAATAAAGATGTTAATAACTAAAACAATGAATAAAGGTGGTTTACTGTTTCTTTATTTAAAACAAATATCTCCACTGACTCACCGATTCTCTCCAACGGCTCGAACTCAGCACTGGGTTCACTGAACTCGCCAGTGCCGTTGCTGTTGATGGCAGCCACCCTGAATCGGTACTTCTTATTGGCTGCCAGGCCAGCGGCCACATACTCATAAGTCTTGAGAGCCTTGTTGGTGGCGCGGTACCACTGTTCAGAGCCCTCCTCGAGAATCTCCACCATGTACCCGGTGACGTCTGAGCCACCATCATACATGGGTCTGGTCCAGGTCATGCTGATGCTGTGCTTGGTTGTGTCTGTGATGCGAGGCATTGAGGGAGGAGCTGGGGTATCTGTTAGTAAACAAAGAAAAATGTATATCTACTTGACTCATTCCATAAACATTAATGTTGATGTAGAAATTGTTGTGACCACCACAAGATTTAAGTTCAGTGAGCTCTAAAAACTGGGACCTTTTTTACCAGTTAAAGGTTTGAAACTAAAAGACAATTAAAATGGCTCACATGTGGGGTCTTTGCAGAGGATGTATGGTGAGGCGTCGCTCGGCTGGCTGTCTCCAGCAGCGTTGACGGCCGTCACTCTGAACTGGTACTCGCTTCCTTCTAGCAGACCTGTGATCTTCAGACGGGTGTCGTAGATGGTGTAAGTCTTGTTCACCCGTGTCCACCTGGTCCAGAGAGAGAGGTGATAAACATTGAATTCTCAAAAAACTCATATCTGTCTGTTAACTTCCTCAGTAGTTGTTCAAACCTGGTGCTGCTCTTCTCTCGTTTCTCCACAATAAAGTTTTTGATCTCACTGCCTCCATCACTCTCGGGCTTCAACCATTCGATGACGACATGCTCCTTACCCACAGCAGTAGCCTCCGGAGTGCCCGGTTGGGATGGGATGGCTAGAAAAGAGGGGTGGGACAGTTCAGAGACAGTGAATCTGATCTAGTCATCATCCAGTTTCCTTTTTCATAACATAAATAATCCATAAGAACTCATCCTACAGCTGAAGCAGAAGTTAGTACTTGTTTCTTATCTTTTACATCCAAGAATCTGAAATAGGTATTAAAAGAGAAATGTTGTAGCTTACTGTAGGCATTCCTAGCAATGACGGGATCAGACTCCAGAGAAACTCCGGGCCCAAATTTGTTGACTCCTCTGACTCTGAAGATGTACTCGTTGTTCTTGATCAGCTTGGAGCTAACGCATGACAACGATTTGCATTCGGTCTCCATGATGACCCAGTTGAGGCGACTAGTCTCGCGCCGCTCCACGATGTAATGGGTGACAGTGTCACCACCATCCTCCAGAGGAATCTTCCAGGACACGGTGCACTTCTCCTCGGTCACTCTGCTGATCAGGATCTTATCAGCTGCAGGTCCAGGAGTGTCTAGAGACAAAAACCATGACTTTGATCGGATGGTTTCTTTAACTAACACAGTTTAAATTGATGTGATTACACTTAAATTGATGTAATACTTTTGGCTGCTCACCCAGAACTTTGACGCTGACAGAGGCGGTCTTGATTCCGCTGGCATTCTTGACAGTCAGGATGTATCTGCCTGTGTCGTATCTGTCACAGTTCTTGATGACGGCCATAGCTCTGGTTGAGGTGTAGGTCAGTGAGTATTTCTCTCCAAGCTCCAAAATCTTGTCTCCCTTTGACCAGTATACCGTAGGCTCTGGTTTACCACCGACAGTTCCGTCCAGGACGAGGTCTGAACCAGCAGTGACGGTGATGGTCTCACCCACCAGCGTGCTGTCCAGCTCAGCTCTGGGAGGAGCTGCAATAAAGAAGAGATGATTAGTTTAAGACTAATGAAAATTTAAAATGAAAACCTTTCTAATAACTTACAGTATTCATCCTTGCATGTAACTGGTCCAGTGGACTCAGATGGTGCACTGTGTACGCCGGCAGCATTCTTGGCGATGACACGGTACTCATAGGTCTCTCCTTCTCCCAGGTTGGTGACAGTGAAGTAGTTCTCGGTGATGGTGGTGTAGTTGCACTTGAGCCAGCGGTTGTCGTCCCACTCGTCCATGCTGTAGACTTTCCTCTCCACCACGTAGCCAATGATCTTACTTCCACCATCATTGAATGGCAAGGTCCAGCACAGCGACACAGAGGAGCGGGTGATGTCAGTCACCTCAGGTTTACCAGGAGGATCTGAGCGGGGGAGAGGGAGAATTTGATTATAAAAGTTTTTTTCCCTAATGAAGGTCCAGTACCGAAACGTTGCTATATAATAAATTGATTCCGCAAGTTAAGCCAGTGTGCGGGAATCCCTTTGTAAGATTATAAAAGTTTAACATTGATTTAATCAAATAGCAGTTTTGGCTGAGCAGTGAGAACATAAATAGCACTACATTTTTAGGAATCAGACTAACTGACTGATTAGCTATTAGAGCCTTGGTTGACCAAGAATTTTTGTAGATTGATTCATGACAAACAACCTGTCATTAGTTTACCTAAAAATGGCTATCTCTTACATCTAGTACAAAGTGGTGCAAAGTGCAGTGTCAGTTTCACTGGTAGTTTCAAACTGATGCAATTGTCATTTTTACATCCAGTGCTCACGATGTTTAGGTAGCACTTGCATCTTGTTTAAATAGACATTTATAGTTACAACAGGACTGTTTCCCTTACCAACAGGATTGAGAGCCACAACAGGTCTCGAGGCTTCACTGGCCTTGCTGAGCCCAGCAATGTTCATGGCGTAAACCCTGAACTGGTACTCCAGGCCCTCAATCAGGTTGGACACCTTGTAATGGCACTCCAGGCAGGGCAGCTTGTTCTCCCTCACCCACAGGATTGTGTTCCTCTCCTTCTTCTCGATCCAGTAACCCGTCACCTTGCTGCCACCGTCAGCATATGGTACGTCCCACTTGATGCTGATGGCATTGGCAGACACAGATACCACATCTGGACGAGTTGGGGGACTTGGAGGTACTGTGGAAAGAAAGTGGAGATGCGAATAGGGATTATTAATATGATTCTGACATAAACATATTGACACAACTTTGACATCAGCATTTACAGTTGTATAACAGTTGAACTAAACTTACTAAATGGATGCTCAATGACAACAGGAGCAGACTCAGTGGACTTGCTGACTCCAAACTTGTTCTCAGCACACACTCTGAAGGTGTACTCCATGTACTTAGTAAGATGTGTCACTTTGATGGTGGTTCTCTTCACACTGGAGTTTACCACTTGCCAGGAGGCAGAGCCAGACTCTCGTTTTTCCACAATGTAGTTGGTGATGTCAGTGCCACCATCATCAGCTGGCTCTGACCAGGACAGGGTGCAGGACTCTGAGGAGACTCCAGAAATTTCCACAGGACCTATGGGTGGACCCGGTCTGCCAACAACAACCACAGTCACTGTAAAAGTCTTCACACCGGCAGCATTCTCCAGTATCAGGTAGTATTTGCCGCTGTCACTTCTCTTGCTGTCTTTCACCACCAGAGTAGTCCTCTCTTTTGTGGTTTTGATTAAGACTCTGTCAGTCTCCTTGAGCTTCATCTCTTCCAGTTTCCAGGTGACTTTGGGTGCAGGCCTGCCACTGATGGGGATGTCAATTGTGAAGGTGTTGGAGATCTTGCAGGTGATAAGCTGGTTGGTGATACTGCTGAGGTCAGCAGTCGGTTCGATGCGAGGTTCCTTGATGACCACAGACCCAAAGGTGCCCTGTGGCTCGCTGATTCCAGCATCGTTCTTGGCCTTGACTCTAAAGTCATACTCCGTGTTCTCAATCAGACCCTCCACAAGCATCTTCTGGGACTTGGTCTCTCCACTTAAAACCCAGCGGTCACTGCCTTTAGCCCTGAATTCTACAATGTAGCCTCTAATGCGGCTGCCTCCGTCATGCTCGGGTTTCAACCACACCAGGGAGGCTGTGGAGTTGGTAGTGTCAACAACATCCAATCTCTTGGGTGGTGCAGGTTCTTCTGTGGCAATAACAGGTTCAGTCATCTCACGAGGTTCCCCTTGGCCATACTGGTTAACAGCAATCACCCTGAATAGATATGGCACGCCAATATCCAGACCAGTTACCCTGATCATCTGGCGAGAGCACTTGTTGCTGATCTCCTGCCAAGCTAGGCGGCTGGCCTCTCGCTTGTCCACAATATAGTGGTGGATTCGAGATCCACCATCATTGGCAGGGGCATCCCACATCATTGTCAAGGCCCCACGGGTAACATCTTTTAAAGTTATGGCTCCTGGGGGTCCAGGTGTGTCCAGCACTTTGACAGTAAATGTGATGGACTTGCGCCCACTGTTGTTCTCCAGGGAAAGGGTGTATTTTCCAGCCTCGTATCTGGTGCAACCCTCGATGGTCAGAGTAGAACAGGAATCTGTGGTGTTGATATCGCCCATGATGGGCAATTCACCATCAACCTTGGACCAGGTGGCCAGAGGAGCTGGTTTGCCACGGAAGGCAACTTGGAGGATGACGGTACCGCCATTCTTCATGATGTGAGTCTGCTTGAAATTGGCATCAATATCAATCTCAGGAGATGTGAGTCTGTCTAGAGCTTGAACAGCATTGGGCATCACGGAGGCTTCACCCTCTCCAGACCCATTTACAGCACTGACCCTGAACTTGTAGAGCTCTCCAGGCACCAAGCCTTTGGCAGTGTACTTTGTGTGGATGCAAATCTGGTTGTTGACTCTGTGCCACTCCTCCAGACTGGCCTTACACATGTCAACATTGTAGCCAATGATTTCCATGCCGCCATCAAAGACTGGCTTGGTCCATTCCAGGGTGACTGAGGTCTTGGTGGAGTCAATGACCTGATCAGCAAGTAAAGCACATAGTTAGTGTATATTTTTCTTTTTTATTAACTATAAATCAAACTAAAAAAATCTGGATGAGAACTCAAAACTTTTACATAAATGTTTCTTCTCTCACAGTTCTTTGAGTGTTCTAGCAATCCTACCTTGATTACAGTGGGAGCGCTGGGGGCACTGGTTGGTTCTCTGCATTTGAAGAGTCTGGAGGTACTGCTGGCTGGTCCAACACCAGCACCATTTTCAGCCATGACCCGGAACTCGTACTCGTTACCCTCAGTGAGGTTGGTGACACGGTGTCTTAGCTCCGTGATGGGCCTCTTGGAGGAAACCTTCACCCAGCGCAGGCTCTTCTTCTCCCTCCTCTCCAATATATATTGTTTGATCTCGTTGCCGCCATCGGTTCTTGGCCTGGTCCAGCATAGGGTGATGCTGTTTCCAGTCACATGGGTAGCATCTGGGGTTCCAGGGGCATCAGGCACAGCTGAGGGGGAGAACAGAAGCATGGTGAGTTATAAAAGTCATGCAGAGTTCAAGTGCAGTAAATCAGGGCAAATTTTTTATGTTTGTTCAATATCAGACAATTATCTATGAATGACTTTACTTACTGTATTGCATCTGTGCAATGATGGGATCAGAGTCCAAGGGTTTACCAACACCAAACTTGTTCACAGCAGAGATTCTGAACTGGTACTCATTGCCTTTGATGAGATTGGTGGCATTATACGAGCAGGCTTCACATTTGGAGGTGACCAAAGCCCAGGAGATCCTGGATGTCTCCCTCTTCTCCACCACATAGTGGGTGATGACGGCACAGCCATCGTTCTCTGGCGGATTCCACCACACGGTGCACTTCTCAGCTGTGATGCCAGTGAAACGGATGGGACCCTCGACGGGTCCGGGGGTATCTACAGGGAAACCGGAGAGTAGAAGAATTGTCATTGATTGCAGCATTGTCAAATTGTATTATTCAAATGAGGTGCTTTAGTGATGTTAAATTTTTACCAACCTTGTACTCTGACATTGACATCAGCTTTCTTCGTACCAGAACTGTTCTTGGCCTCTACAGTGTAGATACCACGGTGGTTCCTATCAGCATCACGAATAAAAAGACTGCTGGTGCCGATGCCAGTGGTAATCTCAATGTCAATCATAGTCCTCTTGTCAATCTCTTTGCCATCCTTGTACCAGACAACCTGGGGAACGGGACGTCCAGTGATTCTGCAGCCGAGCTTAACGTTCTCTCCTGCCCTCAGGGTCAGCACCTGGTCTGGAGACCACTCGATCTCAGGAGCAACTAGAGATGCAAAGAACACAAGCAAATGAGGAATCAGCACAATCAAACAGATTACGATAACTTGCTTGATGTATATACATTTTATCGATTTGACAATACTTACTGCTCTCATCCTTGGTCATGATGTATCCAGAGGAGTTGGATGGTGGACTGACTGTGCCCACAGCATTCCTGGCAATCACTCTGAACTCAAATCTGTCTCCAGCAGATAGACCAGTCACTGTGAACTGGGTCTCACTGATATCAGTGAAGTTGCACCGCAGCCATTTGCCTCTACCTTGGCGCCTCTCCACACTGTAGGCCACAATTTTGCTGCCACCGTCCCTCTTGGGAATGTCCCACTGCAGGGTGACAGAGTCTCTGGTCACATCGATGCAGACAGGGCTGCCAGGTGGATCTGATCGAGAAGAAAGAGAAGAATAGTCATATTAGCTAGGCTACGAATTTCCCTTTGTTTCCAGTCTTATTTTAATCTTTTGATATCTACTTATGATTTGACTCTGGGTAAGACACCAAATAAAGAGGATTTGCCGATAGGTTGGACTGTTGAACTTACCAATAGGGGAGATTGCAAGTGCATGTTTGCTCTGTTCGCTCACAGGACTGAGACCGGCATTGTTTTCAGCGTAGACTCTGAAGGAATACTCCAGACCCTCAATGAGACCAATGATCCTGTACTCTCTGTTGGAGATGATGGTGGAGTTCACCTTCTGCCACATAAGGCTGTTCCTGTCCTTCTTCTCAACATGATAGCCCAGAATGGGGGATCCGCCGTCAAAGCCTGGGGCTTCCCACCTGATGGTCATGCCATCACTGGTGATGTTGAAGGCCACTGGCTTGCCTGGCGGACCTGGAGGTTTGTACTGGTGCTGGGCAACAACGTCTGAGGAGTTGAGTGGTTCGCTGACTCCATATTTGTTCTCTGCACGGACTCTGAACTGATACTGAGTTCCCTTGACCAGGTTGGGTATCTTGAAGGTGGTCCTGACAACGCTGGAGCAGACCATCTTCCAGTTGGCCTGGGAGGTCTCACGTTTCTCCACGCTGTAGCAGGTGATCTCACCACCTCCATCTTCCTTCGGCTCATCCCAGGAGATGATGATACTCTGGGCTTTGATCTCATCAAAGCGGATGGGACCAACAGGCACTGAGGGAGGTCCCAGAGTAATCACATTAATGTCAAAGTAATTCTTGATGACTCTGTTGTCCAGAACCAAGGTGTACTGGCCGGCATGCTCCTTCTTGGCTCCTCTGACTGTTACTGCAGTCTTGTTGTCAGTGGTCCTGAAGCGAATCTTCTCACTTTCCTTCAGAGGGAAGTTATCTTTTAACCAGCTGATTGCAGGTCTTGGTTTACCCTTGAAGGGTAACTCGATGTGGATGTTCTGACCAATACGAACAGCAAGCTCTCCGTTGGGGTAGTCACTGAGGTTGGCTTCGGGTGCAATGATGAAGTCTATAACTGTGATAGGACCAATCTGGGAAAAGTCACTTTTGCCCTTCTCGTTCTTGGCAAAAACTCTAAAGTCCATGACAGCATTCTCCTTAAGTCCTGTCACCTCACAGCTGCAGCGCTTAGATGTTGCACCCAAAGTCCAGGTGGGATCTTCCTTGGTTCTCTTCTCAATAATGTATTCAGTGATGTGGCTGCCACCATCATGGTCAGGTCTTGTCCACTGCAAGGTGACAGAGTTCTTTGTGGAGTCCACCATCACCAGGTCTTTAACAGCTCCTGGAGTTTCTGTGGCTCTAACAGGCTCAGTAGTCTCGCAAGTGTCACCCACACCATACTCATTCTCAGCAGACACACGGAAGAAGTATGCTACATCCTCCTCCAGGCCAAACACCTTGTAAGTTGTATTGGCACACTCGGCGGTCATTACTTGGTAAGCCTTCATCGTTGAGGCCTTCTTCTCGACAATGTAATTAGTGATAGGGGAACCACCATCAATGAGAGGAGCCTCCCAGCTGAGCATCAGCTTTCCTCTTGTTACGTTCTTGATCATCAGTTTCTGGCAGGTGGATGGACTATCTAGCACTTTGAGGGAAACTGTGATTATCTTGGGTTCTCCTACGCCATTCTCAATCTCCAGCAGGTACTTGCCACAGTCATCACGAGTGACCTTGGGGATTAGGAGCGTTGTGGCCCGCTCGGTGCTGGTGATGGTGTAACGGTTGTCACCAGCCATGTTGCAGTCTCCACGGCGCCAGGTGACGTTGGGGGTGGGGCGTCCTTTCAGAGGAATAAACACCTCCACGTCACAGCCAGCTCTGGCTGTGTACTGTGTTGTCATGGGAACGTCCAAATCTAAATCAGCTTCCTCTGTTGGAGAGAAGTGGGAGAGGGCAAAGACTAGGAATGAATAATAATGACATCTGTAAACCCTAGTCATGCTTATTATCAGTATGTTTTTGTCTTAACCATGCCAGAGGAGCTTTATAAGTAAACAAACCTAAAATATCTTTGGCCTGCACAGGCTGGTACATTTTGATATCTTCTCCTTTGCCCTTGCAGTTGACAGCAGAGACTCGGAAGTAGTAGTAAGTTCCAGGTTTCAGGTGGGACACCACGTACTCGCAGGTCTTGACCTGTGGGTTGATGGTCACCCATTCTTTGTCCTCTGTGTTCATCTGCTCCAAAACATAGTGCGTGATTTCACTGCCGCCATCATAGACAGGCTTTTCCCAGCCAAGGGTGATGGAGGTCTTTGTGGAGTCAACCACACGTAGCTTGGAGGGCTCACCAGGCAGATCTGGAGGACAAAATGTCATGAATACATGTTTGGGAACCAGAAAGTGTTATTTAATTTTTTTTTCATAAATAGTAATAGTATTTCTTTCATTCTGAATTTATGTTTGAATAAGACTCTGATTTCATATTTCTTTAAAGTTTTTTTAGGGGGCTTTTGCCTTTTTTTGTATAGGACAGCTGAAGATGAGACAGGAAATGGGGAGAGAGTGAGGTGGTAGACATGCGGCAAAGGGCAGTGAGTGGGAACTGAACCCATGTTTTTGTCAATGACAAGCACAATGGATTTCTCTTTATAAAATGGACAATGCAAAGTGTCTAAATGTTACACAGTAGGACACATTCATTACTATATTGTCATTTTGTCACGACCAATAAACACGAACTTCCTTGAACTTCGTTTATCTACTCATCAGTTCAAATACATGCATGAGCACGTCAATCATGGCTCAACTAATTGTCAAAAACCAGGCATACAGTGTTTGGTTATTTATTTAGAGAGTTCATGGAATGGACTGAATGACCATCAAACTTTCAGCAGCCAACTACAACCTGTACCTTCCTGTTTGAATGAAACGAGAACAAGCCGTCCATTGGATGCACTCCTGTGAAGGACTAATGTTTGAGTTCTCTGATGTGTGACATCAACTGAATTCTGTTCTCAGTTCTGATGGAATCAAGCTAATATGCTATGTTCACTGTTAATGAATTAAATTAGTTTAAATGCCTTGCACTATTTGATGATTTTTTTTGTTGGAAACAGGTTAAAGAATTAAAGAAAATGCAGGATCTCATGCAGGCTAGATCACTCTTTTAATGTGTGATCTATGTTTTATTTATTTTTTGTTATGTACTAGGCTATTTAATTTTGCCCATTTAAATGTTATTTTTGTTGGTTTGTTTGTTTATTTTTATTTTTTATTACATGTTCTAACTCTAACTCTCTAAAACCTTAATAATTATGAAATTTTACAAATAAAATCCTAATAATAAAGATTCTAAGCATACCAATGGGGTCGTAGGCCTTGTAGAGGTCAGAAGCCTCAGAGTAGTTTCCTGCTCCAGCCTTGTTGACAGCACAAACTCTGTACTGGTACTCATTGTTCTCCACCAGGTTGATGACTTTCTGCCTGGTGTCTCTGATGGTGCCCTTCACCACCTGGACAAAAAAAGACGTGACCGTATGATGCCAGCTATTCGTTTGGCTTCTTTTATAGTCAAGTCAATTTATTTATATAGCACATTTAAAATACAACACAGCGTTGCCCAAAGTGCTCTTTTATAGTTAAGATAAAGATCTAAGGAAATACCACTGAACAAACCTTGAACCATTGCAGACTCTTCTTCTCCCTCTTCTCTAGGTAGTAGCCGTTGATGTCGCTGCCTCCATCCAATGCTGGTCTTTCCCAGATCACGGTCATGGTGGACTTGGTGATCATGGTCACTTTGGGCTTGGATGGCTCACTCGGAGGAACTGTTCAAAATCAAGATGGTCAGGTTTGATTAAATAAATTAGTCTTTCAATAAATCAAAAACGTTGGTCCAGACAGCAGCTGTGGTGAATAACGGTGAGATTTCTTTTACCGAATGCGTTCTTGGCGATCACAGGCTCAGACTCCAGTGGGTCTCCGATGCCATACTTGTTGACTCCACGGACTCTGAAGATGTACTCATTGCCCTGGATGAGTCTGGAGACGTTAACGATGCAGTCAACCAGCTTCTCAGAGACAATGGACCACATGACCCTGCTGGTCTCTCTCTTTTCCACAATGTAATGTGTTACCATGGCGCCGCCCTCATCAGCAGGCGGAGACCACATGATAGTGATGTTGTCAGCTGTCACCTTCTTAAACTGAATCTCTCCATCAGGGGGTCCTGGCTTGTCTGAAGAGGGGACGGACATACTCATGAAGATAAATTAATGGAAGGAAAATTATTGTCATCAGTACAATTATTAAATAATATCTGATTACCTTGAATGAGCAGTCGGACCATGGCACACGCACATCCCAGGGAGTTCTTTACCTTCACCTCATAGGTTCCAGAGTTCAGACGGGTGGTTTCCTTCAGGAGTAAACTGGTGGACTCGGACGTGTGTTTGAACGACAGCTGGGCAGCAGGCTTGAGCTCTCTGCCATCCTTAAACCACTCAATAGTGGGAGCTGGCTTGGCTGTGATATTAAACTTCAGCTCCACATTCGAGTCAGCTTTGTACTTGACCTCGTTGAGATAATCCTGAGGTATTTCAATCTCCGGGGCACCTGGATGAAAAAAAAAACAGGCAGGTGAGCCCATGTCAAATTATGAAGGATACGTGTATGATAGTGTTATTTATGGCCATGCACAGTTGGAGATACAATTCTCAAAAACAAAAGGGAAACCTACCGTAGGTGTCCACGCAAGTGGCGGGTCCAGCAGTCATGGATGAGTTGCTCACTGAGCCGACGGCATTCTTGGCCATGACTCTAAACTCGTATGTCTCGTCCTGGGTGAGGCCAGTCACAGTGAATCGGGTGTCGGTGACGTTGGAGAGGTTAGCCTTGGACCACCTGGCATTAATGCCCTCTCTCTTCTCAATGATGTAGCCAGTGATCAGGGATCCACCATTATAGATGGGTTTCTCCCAGACTAGGCTAATAGAGTTCTTGGTGATGTCACTGATGTGCAAGTTGATGGGTGGCTCTGCAGGAACAAACAGTGAGAGTTTGTTTTAAGTAAGTACATACATAGAGAGAGCTTCACAATGGAAAATAAGCAGCATAAGAGACTACACATAGGTAGCATTCAAATAAGACAATACACATACACTGGGGGATGGTTTTACAGAGTGTATGGCATAGAGAAACCTTGTTCAGTTAATCTGAGGGGTCTAGAGCTGGAATAAAGATGTTAAAGCTCTGAACTATATGAGGGGGTGAGACCATGTATGCTCCCTGTGTAAGAAGCAGCATCTTAAAGTAAAACCTGATTCTGTACCTGGTTGATAATATATGTTTGATTTTTGAGAGGTTCCTGAGTTAGAGAAAGCAGGCTTGTATTCATTTGTTGACATGAGGGTCAACGATTACACTAAGATTTATTGAGGACAGTCTGATGTAAGAGGGACAATACAATATTAAACATCGGAAAGAAATTTGAATGAATAAGGAGGACTTCCATTTTCTCTGGGCTTAGTTGGAGCAAATTTAGTAACATCCATTCCTTAATAGCAGATAAACAGATGTGTAAGGAATAAATATTGCTCATGTTGTTTAGAAATCTAAGAGTTGCAGGTCATCTGTGTAACATTGGTGAGAAATACAGGTAGATTTTCTTACTAGATTGTCAAGAGATATCATGCATAAAGAGAAAAGTGTGGGACCCAACACTGAACCTTGTGGAACTCCACGCAGTAATGGAGCAGTTGAGAAAACAGAATTTCAATGACAACCTGAAACTTTCCGGTCTATGGTGGAATGAGAACTAGCTTAGAGCAGATCATGAAAATCCAACCCACTCATGCAGAAATGTTGGACCAGGATGGAGTGATCTATGGTGTGAAAAGCTGCAATTAAGTCAAGCAGGACCAGGATGGGCATTCACCCTTGCCAGTGTACATGAGGATGTCATCTGTTGCTCTTAGAAGTGCTGTTTCTGGGCTATGTTGATGGCAGAATCTGAATTCAAATTGAATGAAAATTAAGCTCAGGAGGTAGAGTGGTCGTCCACTTAACGAAAGGTCAGAGGTTTGATTCCTGCCCCCTGCAGTCTACATGTCAACGTATCCTTGAGCAAGATAATGAACCCCAATTTGCTTCCAGGGTGCCGTAATGGCAGCCCACTGCTCCTTAGGAATGGGTCAAATGCAGCAAGAATTTCCCCTTGTGGGATTAATATAGTATCTAAAAATCTAAATCAAGAATTTTGGTGATAAATGTTTGTTTTGAGATCAGTCTGTCGTTATTTGGTTTGGATGAAGGCTTTTTTAAGGGGTGGATGCTTGCTAACATAAAACTATTAGGGACACAGCCCGGGGCTGAAAGAGAGATTTATAATGGAGCACAGACTGGGGCCCAGAGTAGGACAGACCTCTTTAAGAAATGAAGAAATGAAACTGCTGAGAAGTTAATCAGATTTCCTTGAATGCTTTTTTACATTAACTCACCACAGGCATCGATAGCCAGAACGGCATCAGAAACCTTGCTGAAGGCACTAATTCCAGCAGCGTTCTCTGCTGCAACCTTGAACTCATAAATAAGTCCGGCGTTGATGTTGGTGACCTTGAAGTGTGTAGCACGGATCACCATTTTGTTGACACTCTGCCAAAGGATGCTGTTCCTGTCTTTCATTTGGAGATGGTAGCCAAACACATGGCTGCCACCATCGGATGTGAGCTCCTTCCAGGCAACAGTGATGCTCTCCCTGGTTACAGCTGTGATCTCTGGAGTTGATGGAGCATCAGGAATAGCTGGCGGGTAAGAGATGAAGGGTGATAGTGAGATAAACCTGAAAAAAACAACACGGGTAAAAGACATAAAAGAAGCACATCAAGGATCACTTACTATAGGGAAGGTTGACCGTGATAGTTGGTGAGTCAATCTGCTCACTGATTCCAAATTTATTTTCAGCCCTGATTCTGAACTGATACTCCAGGCCAGTGGTTAGCTTCATGATCTTCATGGTACAGCGAGCCACAGCAGAAGAGACCTCCATCCAGTTTGCTGTTGTTGTCTCTCTCTTCTGGATGATGTAGTTGGTGATGGGACTGCCACCATCATATGCTGGTGGGAGCCACTTCAGGCTTATGCTGTCTTCTTTGACATCAAACAGTTCCACAGGTCCTAATGGGGCACTGGGGCGGTCCAGAACCACAATGTTTATGAAAGACTTTGTGGTTCCACTGGAGTTGGAGGCAATTATATCGTAGCGTCCCGAGTCTCCAGCAATGCTCTCACGCAATGTAATCTTGATGCTGTCAGGGGTGACCTCAGAGTTGAACCTCATAGTTGACTTGAGCAGCACGTTATCTTTGGAAAGGCTGACTTTAGGCAAAGGCTGGCCTGTCAGTGGGATCTCACACTTGAGGGTGGAGCCTGCTCTAACGTAGACTGTGTTGTGGGGGAAGTCCTTCATGATGACCTCAGGTGATTCTAGGATAACATAGTGATAATGAATCAGGAGCAATATTGTGCAATCCATGTTGTTAGTATTTTTAATCTTCATTAATCACATTGTTGAAACTGATCAATCTGATCAGTTTGTAACTTACCAAGTTGGTCTTTAACCACTACAGGGGTGAACATTTCCTTTGTATCACTGAATCCAGCGTGGTTCTCAGCTCTGACTCTGAAGAAGTACTCAGCATTTTCCCTTAGGCCAGAAACTGTGAAGTGGATAAACTTGGTTATGCCACACTTAACCCACTTCTCCTGGCCTTTCTCTAGAGCTTCCACCAGGTATCCAGTAATTCTGCTGCCTCCATCTTGTTCTGGTTTAGACCAAGCCAAGGTCACATTCTCCTTGGTCACATCAGTCACACCCAGCTTTGGTGGTGGGCTAGGTTTTTCTGGAGAGAGAGTACATATATATGTGTTTTATTGAAAATAATAATCCTTTGCATAACAATAAGAACCTACAGTGTTAAAAACCTTTCAATCATACCTGTGATCTTAGTTCCCTCTTTGGTCTCAGCAGGAACACCAACACCGTACTCATTCTTGCCTGTCACTCTGAAGTAGTAGACTCCTCCTTCTTGCAGGTCTGTAACCTTGTATGTTAGCCTGTGGCATGTGTCAGTCAACCTGGTCCAGCCTTTCTTGCTGGCCTGACGGAATTCAACAAGGTAGTTCTTGACCGGTCCTCCTCCTTCATTCTCAGGAGTGTCCCAGGTTACAGTAGCGGAGGTCTTGGCGACGTCCTTGACCTCGATACGGGCAGGAGCTCCTGGGGAGTCCAGAACTCTGACATTGAGTGCCAAGGAGGAGGTCCCAGCAACATTGGACAAAGTGATGGTGTATTTGCCTGAGTCGTTGCGAGTTGCTTTCTCTATGGTGATTGAGGTGAAGGTGTCTGTGGTGTCAATGACGGCACGAACTCTCAGGTCAATGTCAGGTTTACTCCATGTAACAGTAGGAATGGGTTTGCCTCTGAAGGGCACTGTCATGGTGAATGAGCTCCCATCCTTTACAATAAGAGTCTTCCTCATCTCATTACTGATGTCAAAGACTGGCTCCTCCTCTCTTTCTTTGGCGATCTGTTTGTCTGACTCAGGACTGGGCTCACTGACTCCAATCTTGTTAATGGACTTGACAACAAACACATATTCAGCACCAGGTGTCAATTTTACCACCGTAAACTCTGTGTTCTTGGTATTTTGGACTCCAACAATCCATTCATCATCTGAAGTCTTCCTGTACTCTACTCTGTAACCAGTCACAGGTGCTCCACCATCAAATAGTGGCTTGTTCCACGACAGTGTGACTGTGGTCTTCGTAGAGTCAATGATCTTCGGCTTAGCAGGAGGCGAGGGCAGAAACTGTGGGTCCTCAGCCTTGGTGAGTGGGCAAGGGATGCTGGGAGCACTGAGGCCAGCAGAGTTCTCTGCACACACCCTGTACTCATACTCACAGCCCTCACGAAGGTGAGAAGCTTTAACTCTGAGGTCATAAACTGGTTTCTTGTTGACACGGCACCAGCGAAGGCCAGTCTTTTCTCGTTTTTCAATGACATAGCCAGAGATACTACTGCCACCATCAGAAACTGGTCTTTCCCAGCAGATGGTCATTGCCTCACTTGTGACTGAGGTGACCTGGACATTTGTTGGAGCCGCAGGCACAGTGAACGGATCCATAGCCTTTGTTGGCTCACTCTCTAGGGCCTCACCATCCCCGTATATGTTGACTCCCCTGACTCTGAAGATATACTCATTTCCTTTGAGGAGCTTGGTCACTTTACAGGTGGTTGCCTTCATGTCACCATAGACGAGAGTCCAGGCAAGGCGACTGGTCTCTCGCTTCTCCAAAATGTAATGCATGATTTCAGCACCACCGTTCTCCTGAGGGGGTCCCCACGCTAAGGTGCATTTCTCTGCTGTGAGGCCAGACACTGCCAAAGGACCTGAGGCAGGTCCAGGTCTGTCCAGAACCTTACAGTTGATAGCCACAGACCGGGTTCCGGCCACATTGTGCAGGGTCAGGACGTACTGGCCAGAGTCCCTCCTGATAGTGTCTCTGACAATCAGTGTGGTTGCAAAATTAGTGGAGGAGATTTCACACCTGGCCTTGGCTTCAATCTCCTTCCCATCCTTAGACCATGAGACAACTGGGAGTGGACGGCCTGTGATCTCAGCATCAATTCTGATGATATCTCCAGCCTTAATGACAACCAGCTGTCTGAACTTTTCTTCCAGGATAATAGTAGGAGGGTCCACATCATCCTTGACTGTGACAGGACCAGTGCTCTCTGAGGGAGCACTCAGCAGCTCTGCCGAATTCTTAGCAATGACATGAAAGTCATATTGATCATCTTCTGTGAGGCCTGTGACATCGAAGTAAGTGTCTTGCAGGTTGGTGAAATTACATTTCAGCCAGCGCCCATTGGGAAGTTCTCTACGCTCAACTATGTAGCCGGTAATCTTTATTCCGCCATCATAATGTGGCTTTTCCCAGAAGAGGGAAACTGAGGTCCTGGTAATGTTAGTGACTCTAAGGTTACATGGAGATTCACATGGATCCCTGGCTGCCACAGCTTCACTGGCCTTAGTGCAAGGACCAATGCCAGCAATATTCTCAGCATAGACTCTGAACTGATACAGCAAGCCTTCTTCAATGCCTGTCATCTTAAACTGGTTCTCAGTCAGCAGACCTCTGTTGACCTTGGTCCACAGGATGCTGCTTTGGTCTTTGCATTCAACGTGATAACCAACAACAGGGCTTCCACCATCACTTGCAGGTCTGCCCCATACCACGAGCATGCCATACTTGGTGGCATGAGCAACGTGTACGTTGGTTGGAGGGCCAGGAGGCTCGAAGGGATACTGAGCAACAACAGGAGCGGAGTCAATGGCAGGACTCTTGCCATAACGATTCTCAGATGCAATACGGAACTGGTACTCTGTTCCTTGAGTGAGACGAGTCACCTTGATTGAAGATCTGGCTACTGTAGCTGAGACAATCTGCCATGTGGTTGTGGTAGTGTCTCTCTTCTCCACCACATAGTTGTTGATCTGGCATCCGCCATCGTAGGTCGGAGGATCCCAAGACAGAGAGATTAAGTCTGCACTCACCTCATCTACCTTAATGTTGCAAGGTGGGCCAGGTTTGTCAAGGATTACAACAGAGATTAAAGCTGTCTTGGTGCCAACTGAATTTGTCAAAGTAATCTGATACTTTCCTACATCGTCCTTTGTTGCATCCTTGATAATAATCTTGGATGAGGTCTTGGAAGTAAGAACATTAACCCTTGTCGTCTGCTTCAGCACCTGGCCATCCTTCTTCCAGGAGACCTCAGGCTTAGGTCTGCCTTTGAAGGGAACATCAATCTTCAAGTCATCTCCTGCTTTTACACTGTATGTGTCAAACAACAAGTTGATGATGGGCTCCATTGTGATGTCCTTCACAACCACCGGGTTAGCCAGAGGCTTGGCATCACTCTTGCCCTTATCGTTTACAGCAATCACCCTGAAGGAATATTCCTCTCCAGTAGTAAGACCATCAATAGTAGCCTCCAGCGCTTTGACTTCACTGCACACAGTCCATTTGTCATCTCCCTTTGGCTGCATCTCCACAATGTAATTTATAATTTTGCTGCCTCCATCATAATCAGGTTTCTCCCAAGAAAGGCTAACAGTATGACGAGTTACATCAATCAGGACAATCTTACCAGGAGGCAAAGGGGCCTCAGACACCTTGACTTGATCTGTGGAGGCAGACAGACCTACTCCCAGCTCATTCACAGCCAACACACGGAAATAATAACGGCCTCCCTCCTGCAGGTCAGAAATAATGTAGGAGTTCCTCACACAGCTGGTGCAAACGCTGGTGAAAGCCATCCTCTTCTGCTCTCTCTTCTCCACAATATAGTGTGATATCTTAGCCCCACCATCAATGAGAGGAGGCTCCCAGGAGAGAGAGACAGAATTTCGTTTCACATCCTTAACCTCCAGGTTGGTAGGTGCACTCGGAGAGTCCAGAACTCTGACGTTGATGAAGGCTGATTTAGAGCCACTGAGATTCTCAAGGGTCAGAATGTATTTGCCAGTGTCGAATCTGTCAACATTATCAATCACCAGCATTGTGTAAGAGCTTGTGACTTCAATCTGGGCACGCTCATTTAGACTGCCATCAGCCTTTGACCATTTGACCTCAGGCTCAGGCTTTCCTCTGATTGTCACAAACAGTCGCAAGGTGGCAGTGGCACGAACATTGACCATCTTCCTGAGGTCAGCATCCAGTTCAATTTCAGGAGCCTCCAGCTTCTCTGCAGCTACCACAGACCCAGGTAAGTCCACGTGCTCTCCTACTCCTTCACAGTTTACAGCACAGATGCGGAAGTTGTACTCTGCATTTTCCTTCAGTTTTTTGACAGTGTAGTGAGTGTCTTGGACACCGGTGGGTGATGTGCAAATGATCCATTCATCATCTGCTGCCTCCTTCATTTCAACAACATATCCACTGATCTGTGCTCCACCATCATAGATGGGCCTGGACCAGGACAAGGAGACTGTCGCGCTTGAGTGGTCTGTGACTTTGGGGTTATTTGGAGGTCCAGGTGGATAAATGGCATCACAGGCCTTAATGTATTCAGATGGTGCACTAGGCTTTCCCACACCAGCAGCATTTTCTGCTGAGACCCTGAATTCATAGGAGTGGCCCTCTGTGAGGCCAGTGCATCTGAATCTCAGGTCATTCAGCCTCTTCTTGTTGCACTTGGTCCATCTGATGCCATCCTTATCACGTTTTTCAAGGACATACCCTTCAATCTCAGCTCCTCCATTGTCCTCTGGTCTCTCCCAGGTAAGCACTATGGAGTCCCTAGTGATAGCACTGGCCTCTGGAGTGGAGGGGGCACTGGAAGTGCTGAAGGGGTTACGAGCAATAACAGGCTCAGATTCCAAAGGCTCACCAACACCGTATTTATTCACAGCAGTGACTCTGAAGATGTATTCATTGCCAGGCAGCAGTTTTGTGATTTTGTAGCTGATGGCCTGGATCTTAGGCTCAACCATGGTCCACGACAAACGACTGGTCTCTCTCTTCTCAATGATGTAGTGACAGATGCTGGCTCCACCATCATGTGAGGGGTGGTTCCAGTGCAGATAACATTTCTCAGCTGTGACCCCCTTCACTTCTAGAGGTCCATCTGGAGGACCAGGTCTGTCCAGAACTTTAACATTAACTGGGATCATCTTGACCCCTCCAACATTGACAAGTTTAAGGACAAAGTGGCCGCCATCCACTCTGATACAGTCTTTCACTGTCAGGATGGTGCGAGTGAGTGTGGTCTTGACCTCCATTCTTGGTGTGGCTTTGTCAACCTCCTTTCCATCCTTTAACCAAATAACCTCAGGCAGAGGCTTTCCAGTGTAGTCTGCATCAATGACAAATGTCTCGCCAGCATGGACAACAGTCAGATCCTTGAATTTTGAATCCATGGTGGCTGCTGGAGACTCAATTTCATCTTTGGCAGTAATTTTTCCTGTGCTCTGAGAAGGACGGCTGGAAATTCCAGCAGCATTCCTGGCAATGACTCTGAACTCATAAACACAGTCCTCAGTAAGGCCAGTGATCGTGTACTGGGTATCAATAATGTTGGTGAAGCTGGCTTTCATCCAGCGGGTATCTGGATGCTTCTTCCTCTCAATCATATAGCCAGTAATAGCACTGCCTCCATCATACTGAGGCCTGCTCCACTGGAGCGTCACATGGTTTCTGGTGATTTCGATAGCCTCAGGAGTGCCTGGTGGGTCACAGGGGTCTCTGGCTACTGTGCTGTCAGCGACCTTACTTGCTGGGCTGAGTCCAGCAATGTTCTCAGCATAAACTCTAAATTCATATTCAATACCTTCTTCCAGCTCAGTAGTCTTGAAACGTGTGTCTGGAATTAGAAGCTTGTTGAGTTTAGTCCACAAGAGGCTGTTTTTCTCCTTCCTCTCAAGGTGATAGCCAAGGATGGGGCTGCCTCCATTATTAGTTGGAGCTTTCCACTCAACAACCATGCTATCCTTGGTTGCGACAGAAATAACTGGTGTTCCTGGCGCAGCAGGTTCACTGAATGGGTACTGAGCAATAACTGTGGGAGAGAGAATGGCAGAACTCTTTCCATATCTATTCTCAGCAGACACCCTGAATTGATATTCAACTCCAGTCTTCAGCTTGGTGACTTTGATGGTTGTCCTGGCAATAGTAGCAGACACAATCTGCCATGTTGTTGTGGTGGTGTCTCTCTTCTCCACAATGTAGTTGTTGATCTGACAGCCTCCAGTATACTCTGGTTGCTCCCAGGACAGAGTGACATAATTGGAGCTCACCTCCTCAATCTTCACTGGGCCTGTGGGTGGGCCAGGCTTGTCAAGAATAATAACGGTGAAATCCTCTGTGGCTGTTCCAACACTGCTGGAGGCTGTGATGGTATATTTACCAGAGTCTTCCTTATTTGCATCCTTGATGCACAGTTTAGTCGATGATGTTGTGCTTGATACGTTTAGTCTAGTTGTCTCTTTTAGAGCCTGCCCATCCTTCTTCCATTCAACCTTGGGAACAGGACGTCCGATCACTGGAATCTCAATCTTTAGATCGTCACCATTTTGTAAACTGTAAGTGTTTAATGTCATCTTGAATCTAGGTGTGATAGTTACATCTTTAGCAGTGACTGGTGCAGCCAGAGGCCTGGGGTCACTCCTGCCCTTCTCATTGAAAGCTGACACTCTAAACAGGTACTCATGCCCTGCACTGAGGCCTGTGACAGTGCCCTCACAAGTTTTGGTAGTGGCAGCCACCACCCATTCCTCTGAGCCCACGGGCTGCATCTCAATGTAGTAGCCCATGATCCTGCTGCCTCCATCATGGTCTGGCTTCTCCCAAGAGAGTGAGGCAGTGGTTTTGGTCACTTCAGTCAACGTTACCTTACCCACAGGCAGAGGAGGCTCAGATGTCTTAACTGAGTCTCCTGTCTCAGCTGGCTGTCCCACACCAAATTCATTCTCTGCTAAGACTCTGAAATAGTAGATAGTTCCTTCAGTGAGGCCGGTGATGCGGTAGCTCGTCTTTGTGCATTTGTTGTCTATGTTAGAATAAACCTTCCTTGTAGACTCACGCTTTTCAACCAGGTAATTCTTGATTCTTGCACCACCATCAATAAGTGGAGGCTCCCAGGTCAGGGTGACACTTTCCCTCTTAATATCTTTTACTGTTAGATTCAGTGGGACCCCTGGAGTGTCAAGAACTTTAACAGAGACAAAGGCTGATTTGGTGCCAGCACTATTCTCTAAGTTAAGGATGTATTTTCCAGCATCATATTTGTCACAGATGTCAATTGAGAGCTGTGAATAGTCTTCACCACTCTCTATCTGAACTTTACTGGGCAGTTCTCCATCCTCTTTGGCCCAGCTGATCTCCGGAGTAGGACGTCCCTTGAATGGAATGCAGATTCTCATTGAACCTCCTGCACGGACAACGATTCCCTTCCTAAGCTCTGAATCCAGAATCATTTCTGGAGGATCGATCTTATCCATAGGTTTCACAACGCCTAGAATATCTGTGGGCTCCCCAACACCAAGCTTATTGACGGCACATATGCGCACCTTGTACTCCTGGTGCTCTGTCAACTTGGTGATGGTAAACTTGGTGGCATTAACCCCAGTGGGTGGGGTGCATATGGTCCACTCCTCCTCATCAGCCTTGGTAATTTCCACAGCATATCCTTGAATTTCACACCCACCATCATAGATAGGCCGATGCCAAGCCAGACTGACAGAGTCTTTAGTCATGTCGACCACATGGGCATTGGTGGGACAGCCCGGTTCAAAGGTTGGGTCACAGGCTTTGAGGTAGAGTGTGGATGGACTTGGCTGACTGACTCCAGCTGCATTCTCAGCAGACACCCTGAATTCATATTCATGGTCCTCAGTCAGTCCTGTAACTCTGAAACGTAAGTCTGTCACTCTGCGTTTGTTGCACTTGGTCCATCTCACTCCGGCTCTGTCTCTTTTCTCAATAATGTACCCGACAATGTCACTGCCTCCAGTGGTCTCAGGGCGGTTCCAGCAGACGGTCATGGAGTCCCTGGTAATGTTAGTGATCTCAAGCTCCTGAGGTGATCCAGGAGGAACAAATGGATTTCTCATGATAACTGGCACTGATTCAAGAGGCTCACCCACACCATATTTGTTGACAGCCATGACTCTGAAGATGTACTCATTGCCCTTCAGCAGTTTGGTAACTTTGATCATGGTAGCTCCGCAGTCACTGGAGACCACAGTCCACGTCAGGCGACTTGTTTCTCTCTTCTGAATGATGTAGTGAGAAACACTAGCTCCTCCATCGTGCCTGGGTGGCAGCCATGAGAGTGAGCACTTCTCCTCAGTGACGTTGCTGACGGTAAGCGGCCCCTCTGAGGGGCCTGGTCTGTCCAGGACCTTTACAGTGAATGGGACAGTTTTGGTTCCAGCCACATTGGTCAGAACCAGCGTGTACTGTCCACCATCCACTCTGATGGCATCCTTCACGACAAGCAAAGCCTTAAAATCTGTGTTTTTGATCTCAGCTCTTGCTGAGTTTTCAACCTCAACATTTCCTTTGAACCACTGAGCTGTCGGGACGGGCTTTCCTTCTACAGTGGCCTCCAGGTTGAAAGTGTCTCCAGCATTAACAACAACGGTCTGGTTATACATCGGATCCATCTCGCACTTAGGCGGGTCAACTTCATCCTTGGCTGTGATGGATCCTGTCCTCTCAGAGGGCTTGCTGACAGCACCAGCTGCATTCCTTGCAAATACTCTAAAGTCATATTTACAGTCTTCTGTCAGACCTGTAACTGTGAATTCATGTTCAATGATGTTAGCAAAGCTAGTCTTCATCCACTTTCCCTCAGGAAGATCACGTTTCTCCACTACGTAGCCAGTAACCAAGCTTCCACCATCATACTGTGGAGGGGTCCATCTCAGCTTCACTGAGTGCCTGGTGACAATCAACGCCTCAGGATGGCCAGGAGGATCACATGGGTCACGCGCCACATAAATTTCAGAGACTTTGCTGCATTTTCCAATGCCAACAATATTCTCAGCATAGACTCTGTACTCGTACTCAATGCCTTCCTCAAGAGGCGTAGATTTGAACCTGCAGTCTTGGATGAGCATTTTGTTGATCTTTGTCCAGAGGATACTGTTCTTCTCTTTCCTCTCCAGATGGTAGCCCAAGATGGCACTGCCTCCATCAGATGGGGGTTTGTGCCACTCAACTATCATATAGTCTTTCGTGTATGAAGACACAAATGGTGTTCCTGGTGGACCAGGTTCCTGGAAAGGATACTGTGCCAAAACAGGCTCTGAATCGATTGCATAACTCTTTCCATATCTATTCTCAGCATAGATTCTGAACTGGTATTCAGCACCTGTCTTCAGATTGCCCACTTTAAGTGTGGTTCTGGCCACAGTGGCAGATACAACCACCCAGTTAGTTGTGGTTGTGTCCCTCTTCTCCACCACATAGTTGGAAATTGGGCAGCCACCTGTATATGTGGGAGGTTCCCAGCTAAGAGTGATACTCTCAGCACTGATGTCCTCCAACTTGATAGGGCCTGTTGGTGGGCCTGGTTTGTCCAGGGTGATCACTTCAATAGTGGCATCCTTGGAACCCAGGGCATTGGTGATATTGATGCTGTACATGCCTCCATCCTCTCTGGTGGCATCCTTAATGGTGAGGGTGGTGTGATGTGCTATGTCAGTGACATTGACTCTGGTTGTCTGCTTAAGGGCAGCTCCATCTTTGGTCCAAGTGATGGTTGGCTTTGGGTGACCAGCAACTGGGACCTCTACCTTGAGGTCATGCCCCACCTGGACACTGTAGGTGCTCACTTTTGGTCTAACAGCTGGCTCAATCACTAAGTCCTTTGCTATAACTGAGTGAGCCAGTTGTCTGGGGTCACTTTTGCCCTTATCATTTACAGCAACAACTCTGAACTGGTATTCTTCTCCCTTCAGCAGGTTTGTCACTACAGTCTCCAATGCCTTTACACTAGCACACACAGACCAAGCTTCACTGTCTTTAGGTGCCAGTTCAACTTCATAGTGACTGATTCTGCTGCCGCCATCATGTTCAGGCTTCTCCCAGTTAAGAGTTACAGTGCTGCAAGTGACATCGACAACACTGACTTTACCAGGGGGCTGAGGCTTCTCTGAGATCTTAATTGGTTCTAAAGTTTTAGCTGGGAGGCCCACACCATATTCATTCTCAGCCGAGACTCTGAAGAAGAAGATTCCACCCTCTGGAAGAGGTTCAACTTTCCAGGACATCCTGTTGCAGGTGGTGATGGCTGAGTAAACTTTCCTGGTGCTTTCACGCTTCTCAACAATATAATGCTTAATCTTTGAGCCACCATCCAGAAGTGGGGGTTCCCATGTAAGAGTGACAGAAGTCTTGGTAATCTCCTTCACTATGAAGTTAGTTGGTGGACTAGGTGAGTCCAGTACTCTGACACTGATGAATACTGACTTCACTCCACTGGCATTCTCTGCTGTCAGGGTGTATTTGCCACTGTCAAACCGGTCGACATTCTCAATGACAAGTGAAGCATAGCTGCCGGTATTGTCGATCTGGGCTGTCTCCTTTATCTCACCTTCAGCCTTGCCCCATTTAACCTCGGGTGCTGGACGACCTCTAACTGGAACAAACAGCCTGAGAGTGCAAGCTGCTCTAATGTTGATCATCTTTCTCATATCAACATCCAGGTCAAGATCAGGAGCTTCAAGCTTCTCTTCCAGAAGGATTTTTCCTGGAACATCAGCATGTTCACCAATACCAACTTTGTTGATGGCACATACTCTGAATTTGTATTCATGCTTCTCCAGAAGCTTTGTCACGGTAAACTTAGTGTCTGTGATTCCAGTGGGAGGAGTGCATATGAACCACTCATCAGATGCTCCATTACAGCCCTCAACAATGTAAGCCTGAATCTCACAGCCACCATCATAGATGGGTTTGCTCCATGTCAGGGAAACAGTGGACCTAGATGTGTCCACTACCTTGGGGTTGTTTGGTGGGCCTGCTTTGAAGATAGGATCCAATGCCTTGTAGTACACTGCTGGTGCACTAGGCGTGCCAACACCTGCAGTATTCTCAGCAGCAACTCTGAATTCATAGCTGTGGTTTTCCAGAAGCCCTGTCACTCTGAAGCGCAGCTCACTCACAGTGCGCTTATTACATCTAGTCCATCTCACACCATCCTTGTCACGTTTCTCAACAATATATCCCTGGATGGGGCTGCCACCATCGTTAGTTGGTCTCTCCCAGGTCACCACCATGGAGTCTTTGGTGATTGTGGAGACCTCTACCTCTGTTGGTGGGTTGGGAGTGACAAATGGATTTCTGGCAATCATTGGCTCAGATTCTAGAGGCTCACCAACTCCATATTTGTTGACTGGAATTACTCTGAAGATGTACTCATTACCAGGAAGAAGTTTTGTGATCTTTAGGTTCAGTGTCTGAACGTTTGATTCAACTACAGTCCAAACCAATCGGCTCGTTTCCCTCCTCTCAACAATGTAATGGGAGACATCACTACCTCCATCTTGCAAGGGAGGTTTCCAGGAAATGGAGCATTTCTCATTGGTAACCCCATAAATGGAGATAGGACCCTCAGGTGGTCCTGGTCTGTCCAGAACCTTAACATTAATGTTAACAGATTTCTCTCCTCCAACATTCTTTACCAGTAAAGTATACTGACCTCCATCAACACGGATAGCTTCTTTAACAACTAGACAAGCGGTAAAGTCTGTGTTCTTGAGCTCTAGGCGAGCTGCTTCACTAATAATCTCTTGGCCCTCCTTCAGCCAGTGTACTGTGGGCACAGGCTTACCATAAATACCAGCCTCAAGCCTGAATGTCTCTCCAGCATTTACCACCACAGCCTGGGAATACTTAGCTTCTAAGTCAATCTTGGGTGGATCCACCTCATCCTTGGCAGTGATGGCTCCAGTAGAGTCAGAGGGCTGGCTGAAGACACCTGCTGAATTCCTGGCAATGACGCGGAACTCATAAATCTGATCTTCAGTAAGTCCCGTGACAGCAAATTCAGTTTCAATGATGTTTGCGAAACTGGCCTTCATCCAGCGGCCAGCTCCCTCCTTTTTCTCAACCACATATCCTGTGATCTTGATGCCGCCATCATACTCAGGTTTAGTCCATCTGAGAGTCACTTTGCTCCTTGTCACAATGACAGCCTCTGGCTTTCCAGGTCTTTCACAAGGATCTCTGGCCACTTGAATTTCACTCAGTTTGCTAGCTTTACTAAGGCCAACAATGTTCTCTGCATAGACTCTGAACTCATATTCAATACCTTCATCAAGGCCAACAACCTTGAATCTGGTTTCTGGGATAAGTTGCTTGTTCTGTTTCACCCACAGTATACTATTTCTCTCCTTGAGCTCCAAATGGTAGCCCAGAATTTTGCTTCCACCATCATTGCTGGGTTTCTCCCACACAACTACCATGGTCTCCTTGGTGGCTGACTGGACCACAACAGAAAGTGGTGGGCTCGGCACTTCAAATTGATACTGAGCAACAATGGTATCAGAGAGCAAGACTGAGGACTTTCCATATCTGTTTTCTGCAGCAATCCTAAACTGGTACTCAGATCCAGTCTTCAGACGGGCTGCCTTGATAGTGGTTCTGGCCACTGTAGCTGACACAATCTGCCAGTTAGTTGTAGATGTGTCTCTCTTCTCAACAATGTAATTGTTGATGGCACAACCACCATCATACTCTGGTGGATTCCAGGACAGGACTACACTGTCAGCAGTGACCTCATCCAGCTTAATTGGGCCTGTTGGAGGACCTGGCTTATCTAGGACAACAACACTGATGTCAGTAGATGCCTCTCCAGCTGTGTTGGTCAGTTTGATGGTGTATGTGCCCACATCATCTCTGCAAGCCTCCTTAATTACCAGGAAAAGATTTTTGTCTGTGGAGTCAGCATTAACTCTGGTTGTCTCCTTGAGAACAACACCATCTTTGAACCAAGATGCTGTAGCTTTGGGACAGGCAGAATATGGTACATCTATCTTCAGATCATCTCCTGCTAGAGCACTGTATGTGCTAAAAAGCAATTTGAAGGTTGGTGAGATCACCAGGTCTTTAGCCACCACAGGCACACTGAGATGACGTGGGTCACTAACTCCCTTTTCATTGGTGGCTGAGATGCGGAAAATGTACTCTTCTCCCTGTGTAAGGCCAGCGACAAGAGCTTCATTGGTCTTAACTACCATGACCTGGGTCCACTTCTCACTGCCTTTACCCTGCATCTCAACAATATAGCCTGTGATTCTGCTGCCACCATCATGGTCAGGCTTTTCCCAAGTTAGTGTGACGCTAGTACTAGTGACTTCATGAAGGGACACTTTGCCTGGTGGTAGAGGTCTCTCTGAGACTTTAATTGGTTCAACAGTCTCTATTGGGAGGCCAATGCCATATTCGTTCTCAGCCAGGATTCTAAAGGAGTACATCTTTCCTTCCTCCAGGTCTCCAACTTTCCAACTAGACTTATGGCAGCTGGCACAGACGGTTGAGTAGGCCTTTCTGGTTGACTCACGCTTCTCCACAATGTAGTTGCGAACTCTAGAGCCACCATCGATCAGAGGTGCATCCCAAACAAGGGAAACTGAATCTCTTGTGACCTCTTTGATGATCAGATTCTGAGGTGCTCCAGGAGTATCTAGCACCCTGACATTAACAAACGCCGTCTTGCTTCCTGAAGCATTCTCTACAGTCACCATGTATTTACCCCCATCAAACCTGTCAATGTTGTCTACCTGAAGAGTGGTGAATGATGGGGTGATTTCAATGTTGGCTTTATCCAGGGATTCTCCATGCTCTCTTGACCATTTTACTTCAGGTGTTGGTCTGCCCTTAATAGGGACAAAGAGTCTGAGAGTGCCACAGGCTCTGATGCAGACCACCTTACGCAGTTCTGCTCCAAGCTCTATTTCTGGAGGAATCAGTCTGTCTTCAGCCTTTGGAGTACCGGGAGCAGCAGCAGGTTCTCCCACTCCTTCACAATTAGTGGCACAGATGTTTATTTTGTACTCTTGGTTTTCCTTCAAGTTGGTGATAGTGAAAGAAGTGGCTGTCCATCCCTTCTTTGGAGTGTGAATTGTCCACTCATCCTCCTCAGGCAGGCAGGTCTCCACTATGTAACCAGTGATTTCAGAACCACCATCATAAACAGGTTTGTTCCAGGACAGGGTGATAGAGGACTTGGTTGTGTCCAGCACTCTGGGGTTTCCTGGGGGTCCAGGTTGGAAGATAGTGTCTTCTGCTTTGTAGAATGGACTGGAAGGACTGGGCTGGCTTAGACCAGCATTGTTCTCAGCAAGAACTCTGAATTCATATTCATGTCCTGGTGTGAGGCCAGAGACCTTGAATCGTAGGTCAGTTACAGTCCTCTTGTTGCACTTCACCCAGCGCAGGCCAGTCTTATCCCTTCTCTCAATTAGGTAGGTATTTATTCTGCTGCCTCCATCATGTTCAGGGCGCTCCCAACAGACAACCATGGAGTCCTTGGTAATAGTGGTGACTTCAGGCTGCTGTGGTGGGTCGCTGGGGACATAGGGGTTGGCACAGATGACAGGTTCAGACTCGAGGGGTTCACCCACACCATACTTGTTTACAGCCATGACTCTGAAGATGTACTCATTGCCCTTCAGAAGCTTGGTGACCTTGAACCTGTTTGCCTGAAGGTCTGTCGCCACATTTGTCCATGCTAACCTACTGGTCTCACGCCTCTGAATGATAAAGTACTCAATCTTGGCACCACCATCCTGTGTTGGATGCAGCCAGTTAAGGACACATTTCTCAGCAGTAACATCAGTAACAGTGAGAGAGTCTGGTGGTCCAGGTCTGTCGAGTACCTTGACATTGAATGTGAACTTGGCGAAGCCACCGGGATTGCTGGCAGTCAGAGTAAAAGCACCTCCGTCCCTTCTCAGGGAATCTTTGTTTATTAGAGCTGTATGGAAGTCAGATGTCTTTATCTCGAGTTTGGCTGTATCCTCAAGTTCCTTTCCTTCCTTGGTCCACACCAGAGATGGGATTGGCCTGCCAGTCACATTGGCCTCCAGCTTGAACACCTCCCCTGCCATGACAACAACATTGCTGCTGTATGATGCATCAACATCAAGTTTGGGCTCTTCAATATCATCTCTGCATGTGATTGCCTCCGATGGTTGGGACGGAGCGCTAGTAGAACCAGCTGAGTTTCTAGCAATCACACGGAATTCATAAGTTGCATCTTCTGTCAGGCCACTGACTGTGTAAATTGTTTCCAGGATGTTGTTGAAGTTGGCTTTGAGCCAGCGTCCATTGGGCATCTCTCTCCTCTCTACTGTGTATCCAGTGATGGAAAATCCACCATCTCCCTCTGGTTTGGTCCATGAGACTGTCACCTCATGTCTGGTGATATTCAGAGCTACAGGCCTGCCTGGTGGGTCGACTGGGTCCAAAGCATACATAGGCTCAGAGGGTTTGCTTGGTTTGCTGAGACCGGCCATGTTTTCAGCAATAACTCGGTATTCATATGCGATTCCATCAACAAGGCCTGTTGATTTGAAGATGTTTCCAACAACAAGAGCTTTGCTGATCCTCTCCCAGAGAATGCTGTTTTTCTCTTTTCTGTCCACATGGTAGCCCAAGATGGCGCTGCCTCCATCAGAGGAAGGCTCATTCCAACTCAGAGTCATAGCATCCTTGTTGAAAGATGTGACCACAGGACTGCCTGGCTGGCCTGGCACATCAAATGGATAGGCAGCCACCACTGGTTCAGAGATAATGCATGGTCCAATGCCATATCTGTTCTGGGCCTTGACACGGAACTGATAGTGGGTTCCAGTGTTGAGCCGGGCTGCCTTAAATGTGGTGCGGATCACTGTAGCTGCCAGTTCCACCCATGAAGTACCAGTAGTCTCCCGCATTTCAACAATATAGTTGTTGATGGGAACTCCTCCATCATTCTCGGGTGCTTCCCAGGAGAAGAGAACATAATCACATGAGACCTCATCCAGCTTGATGGGACCAGTGGGAGGACCTGGTATGTCATGCACCAGAACGGTTATTGTCTCTGTCACTGTACCCAGCATGTTCTTTCCAATCATGGAATACTGGCCTCCATCAGTCCTCTTGATCTCATTGATGTTGAGGATAGTTGATGTTGGCGTGGTTTCAGTGTTTATTCTTTGTGTCTCCTTTAGCACAGTGTCTCCCTTCTTCCAGGAAACCACAGGCCTTGGTTTGCCAAGCACTGGAATCTCCACCTTGACACGGTCGCCTGCCTTGGCGATGACTGTCTTCTGGTAGACTCCACGTAGGTCAAAGGAAGGAGCAGAGGTTTGCTCTTTGATAATAGCAGGTCTGCTCTCACGGGGGTCACTCCTGCCAGAGGCATTTACAGCCATAATGCGGAAGGTATATTCTGTACCCTGAATCAGATCTGTGACATTGTAGTCCAGTGCCTTGATGGTGGCCATATGGACCCAGTGGTCAGTGTCCTTCCTCTGGGCCTCAATGACATAACCAGTAATCAAGCTTCCACCATCATGCAGAGGCTTGGTCCATGCCAGGCTGGCACTGTCCGCTGTCACATCTGTGACATACAAGTTCTCTGGGGCAGAGGGGGCCTGGGAAGCCCTGATTGGCTCTGGAGTCTCAGCTGGCTCACCTATACCCAGGTCATTCTCAGCAGTGACTCGGAAGTAGTAGTAAGCACCCTCCTCAAGGTCTGGGATCTTGAAGGAACACTTCTGCCATGTGGTGCTCAGCACTGTGTAGGCCTTCTTGGTGGCCTCTCTCTTTTCAATGACGTAGTTGTGAATCTTTGAACCACCATCGATTATGGGGATTTCCCATTGGAGTGTGATGCTGTTCTTAGTGATGTCTCTAGGTTTGAGGTTGACTGGTGGTCCCGGTGTGTCCAGGACTTTCACATTAACAAAACCAGTCTTCTTTCCAGCAACATTCTCCAGACAGAGATGGTACTTTCCAGCATCATACCTGGTGCAGTCAGGAATAACCAGAAGAGTGTAGGACTCTGTGGTGTCAATGTGTGCACGTGTTTTCAGGTTAAAATCATCTTTGCTCCAGGTTACCTCAGGAACAGGACGGCCCCTGATGGGAACAAACATGCGGATTGAAGCACGGCACCTAACCACCAGGGTTCTCCTTAGTTCAGCATTCAACTCGAAGTCCGGCAGCGTCTCCTGGTCCACCAGTTCAGTCACTTTCTCAACCTCTGCAGGCTCGCCAACTCCCTCTGAGTTTACTGCACAGACCCTGAAGTGGTACCTGCCTCCTTTTTTAAGTTTACCAATAACGTATTCAGTAGCTTTCATTGGGCACTGTGTCTCTGTCTCCCAGTCATCATGCCCTTCCTTCTTGTACTCAACAATATATCCCTCTACTTCAAGACCACCATCATAGTGTGGTCGGCCCCAGACAAAGGTGGCTGTGGTTTTTGTGGTGGCTGTAATTCTGGGGTTGGATGGAGGACCTGGAGGATCTGATAAACAGGAAAAACAGGAGGGTTACAGGGGTATTTAACGTATATTTTCTGACTTTTCTGGATAAAGGTAATTCAGAAATAAGTGAGAAGTTCAGTTTTACTTACACACAATATCTTTGGTCATCACAGGGTGCGATGGCTCACTTGGCTCCCCAAATCCAGCCTTGTTCTCGGCAGTGACTCTAAACTCATACTCTACTCCCTCGCTCAGGCCTTGCACCTTAAAGCGCAGGTCAGGGATTGTCCTCTTACAGGCTCTCACCCATCTCAATCCTCTCCTCTCTTTCCTCTCCACACAATATCCTCTGATGTCACTTCCTCCGTCCTGTGCTGGTCTCTTCCATGAAATGGTGACAGTGTTACGACTGACGTTATCAATCTCTGGGGTTGACGGTGGACCCGGTGGACCTGGGGGAACAAAATGAGAGAAAGTTTTGCTCAGTTATACCTTGAAGTTTTGCTTTTCATTGAAAGGAAATCTGCATTTTTACTATTTGCATCTTTTAAAAAAAAATTCAATACAAATTATGACATATAAACATGACATAAACTTACAGAAACTGTCGGCCATTTTGACTGGACCAGACTGGCTTGAGTCTCCAGTGCCATACTGGTTCACAGCAGACACTCTAAAGATGTACTCATTGCCCTTGATCAGTTTACTGGCTACATATCTGCAGTCCATGACGTTTTCAGCTAGCTTGGTCCACTGCAGGCGGCTGGTCTCTCTCTTCTCGAGGATGTAGGACTTGATAGAGCAGCCTCCATCCTCCTCTGGTGGAAGCCAGGTCAGTGTACACTTCTCAGATGAAATGTTACTGGCTTCAATGGGGCCTGGAGGTCCAGGCACATCCAGGACCTTTACCTTTACGTGTTCTTCCTTAATACCAAAGGGGTTGCTGGCAGTGATGGTGTACTCTCCTGTGTTTTTCCGGCTTGCATACTTGATAGCCAGAGTGGAGGAGGTGGGAGTGCTGATGACGGTGACAACATCAGAGCTCTTGAACTCACGGCCTCCCTTTGACCAGACAGAAGTGGGTGGAGGTTTACCCACAATCTTGGAGGCTGAGATCACGATGGTGTCTCCTGCCCTCACTGATACACCATCCTTCATGTCTGGGTCAATAGTGATTGTCGGAGGTTCTGCAGAGAGGACAGAAGAAAGTTAAGGCATCAATGTCGCCATGATGTCTTAACTGCTAACATCAACCCCGAATTGTTCTCAGCTTACCATATTCATCCTTGCAGGTCAGAAGCTCAGTAGCCTCTGAAGGAAGACCAATAGCTCCAGCGGCATTCTTGGCCCTGACCCTGAACTGATACTGTGATCTCTCTGTCAGGTCAGTGACGGTGAAGGCACAGCCTTGGATGTTAACATGATTGGCCTTCATCCAGGCCTTGCCGCCAGCCTCCATCTTCTCCATCATGTAGCCAGTCAGCTTATGGCCACCATCATATTTGGGAGCAGTCCAAATCAGAGTGACTGTGCTCCTGGTGATGTTAATTACGTCAGGCTTTCCAGGAGGATCTACCACAAAACAAATTAAATGCATTAAAACACTTGGTCTACACATTAATGAAAAAATAATTCCAAAAGCAGTGAGCTCACCAATAGGATCCAAGGCAACAACAGCCTCAGTGACCCTGCTTGCCTTTCCTAGGCCGGCCACGTTCATGGCCATCACCCTGAACTCATACTCTAGACCCTCTATCAGGCCAGTAACTCGGCACTCCTTCACTCTCAGAGGAGTCTTACTGGCCCGTTTCCACATCAGACTGTTCCTTTCCTTAAACTCCACGTGATATCCTAAAGAAAACAAGAACAGTTGGTGATTGCTATTTGCATTTTGCTCATTCTTAACTACAAACTAATGATATTCACATTCTCTTACCAGTGATTGGGGAGCCACCAGTGTCCTTTGGATCGGCCCAAGTCAAGATGGCTGACTCATGGCGGATGCTAATGATTTCTGGAGGAGCAGGTGCCTCAGGCACATCTGGAAGAGGCAGACAAACAGACAAGGGTCGAAGGATTAGGAAAGAAGGTAAGACATGTAAACACTTTCAACAAGACAGCAAATCAGACAAGTCTTCACATGGCCATGAGTGCCTGATCAGGCTAGGGTTGGACGATGTCAATGAATTTGTATCTGACAATGTTCACAGTTAAACGTGTCGATGATCTGGACCCTCAGAGTCAGGAGTTGTTGCAGAAGTTCTTTTTTTTACTGTCTCATAGTAGAGGCTTGGTCCAGCTGTAGTCACTGCCGCTTCCCACTGTCGCTCAGATGCCAACCTCCAATTTTCTCTGTTCTGGTCTAGCCAGCGTCCCACATACATCCTACCGGGTTAGCCAGCGTCCCACATACATCCTACCGGGTTAGCCAGCGTCCCACATACATCCTACCGGGTTAGCCAGCGTAAATTTAGTAAATCTGATGAAAATTTGATGTAAATTTAGATATGAACACTTTATGATGTTGTATGTAAGCACCTTAAAGGTGAATGTAAAAAGAAGAGATGAAAAAGTGCCCTCAGACTCAGAGAGTTAAAACATTCTGACTAACGCCAAAAACACTACAATACTATATTAATAGGTATCTGAGTACTCACTGAATGGATGCTGGGCGATGACTGCATCAGACCTCAGATACTCTCCAACTCCATACTTGTTTTCAGCGAACACTCTGAAGATGTATTCTATCCCGTCATGGAGCCTGATCACCCTCATGCTGGTCTTTTGGATGGCTGAAGCCACTGTGGCCCACTTGTTGTCCGTGGTCCGCCTTTTCTCCACAATGTAGTTGGACACCTCAGCACCGCCGTCAACTTTGGGTGGACCCCACTCCAGTGTAATTCCGTCAGCAGTGATCTCATCAAACTTAATGGGTCCGGTGCAGATGCCAGGCTTGCCAACAACCTTGAGCTGGAACTTGCAGTCCTTGGAGCCTGCACTGTTCTTGACGTTGATGATGTAGGTGTCGGCATCTCCTCTCTGGCAGTCTCTGATTAGCAGTGTGGTGACACCCTGAGACGCCTCTACACACATTCTGCCAGTGTCTCCAAGCATCGCATCGCCTTTCTTCCAGGTGGCGGAGGGGAAGGGCACTCCGATGATGGGGATATTGATACGAGTGGTGCTGCCCTCTTTCACCACGTGGCAGTTGTCATGCAGAGCACTCAAGTTGCAGTCAGGCAGCACTGAAATACAAAGCTCGCTTATTAGAAAATAGTTGAAAATAATGTTTTAGTGAAAGGGCTGAATCAGATGGATATCTTACCAAACTGGTCCTTGGCGATGACAGTGAGCTCGGTGGGTGGCCCCTCTCCGGACTCATTGAGTGCCTTGACTCTGACGGAGTACTCCTTGCCCTCAGCCAGCTCACCGATGGTATATGAGGTGTTCTTGCCCTTCATGATCTGTTTCCACTTCTCTTCCCCTTCGCTCTGCTCCAGGATGTAGGCGGTGACATAGCTTCCACCATCGCTAATGGGCTTCTTCCAGCACAGTGTGATGGAGTCTCTGGTGGTCTTCTGGGCTTTAAAGTCCATCACTGGACCGGGTTGCTCTGAAGAGGGAGGACAGATAAGACCGAGTATTAGTTTAATGTAAACCAGATGTGCTCGACGTAGACTGGCTGTACTTCCTTCATTTGAGATTAGAACACATTAGCTTAGCATTTTCACTACCATTAGGCAAGGCAAGGCAACTATATTTATATAGCACCATTCAGGCACAAGGCAATTCAAAGTGCTTTACAGAAAAATAAAAAGCATTAAAATAATAGAAGCAAGTATAACAAGCAAGTAAAAGTTACAGACTCAAAGCAGGTTAAGAATCTTCTTCGTTAAAAGCCACAGTGAACACTAACGTTTTGAGGCCTGATTTAAAAGAGCTGACAGTTTGTGCAGATCTCAGGTATTCTTGGAGTTTGTTCCACAGGTAAGGAGCATAGAAGCCAAAAGCTGTTTCACCTTGTTTGGTTCTGATCCTAGGAACATGGAGCAAACCAGTCCCTGATGACCTGAGGGGCCTAGATGCATCATAATGTACAAGTAGATCTGATATATATTTAGGCCAGAGATCATTTAGTGCTTTGTAAACAACTAAAAGGATTTAAAGTCTATCCTTTGACAGAGAGGAAGCCAGTGCAGTGATTTCAAAACTGGTGAAATGTGTTCCACCGTCTGGCAGCTGCATTCTGGATGAGCTGAAGCTGTCTGATAGATTTTTTAGTGAGACCTGTAAAGACACCATTACAATAATCAAGCCTGCTAAAAACAAATGTATGAACACGTTTTTCTGTGTCCTGTTTGGACAGACCTTTAATCCTTGAAATGTTTTTAAGGTGGTAGTAGGACCATTTTGTAATGGACTTCATATGGTGTTTAAAAATCAAGTCAGAGTCCATAATTACACCAAGGCTTTTGGCGTGACTTGCGGATTTTAGCGACATGGATTCAAGTTGTGTGCTGACCTTTAATCTCTCTTGTTTTGGAAACAAAAACAATGATTTCAGTTTTGTCTGTATTCAGTTGAAGAAAATTCTGGCTCATTCACACACTGATTTGTTTGATGCATGCATTCGACAAAAAAAGCGGACTGTAGTCTTGTGGTGACCCAGCTATGTAGAGTTGTGTGTCATCTGCTTAGGTGTGATAGGAGATGTTATGATATTCCATAATCTGAGCGAGGGGGAGCATGTAGATGTTAAATAGAAGAGGCCCGAGTATAAACCCTTGAGGAACTCCACATGTGATTTTTGTTCTCTCAGATTCACGGTTACTGATTGACACAAAGTCAATCAAAGTAATCTTCTAAGTATGATTTAAACCAGTTAAGTGCAGTGCCAGAAAGTCCTACCTGTCACTGCTCAGACGGATGTCATTTAGAACTTTAATAAGCGCAGTCTCAGTACTGTGGTGCTGTCTAAATCCAGACTGAAAAGGATTGAAGAGATTGTTTTCCCCCAGGAAAGCATTGTTTTGCCAAAAAAAACAATCTTTCCTGTGATCTTTCCCAGAAAGGTAAGTTTGATATGGGCCTATAGTTGTTAATGACAGAGGCATCAAGATTAGATTTTTTTTAAAGGAGGCTTGATCACTGCAGTCTTCAGCATGTGTGGAAAAACACCTGACTCAAGAGAGCTATTAACTATTTGTAGTACATCTGGTGATATTGTGTTAAAAACGTCTTTAAAGAAACGTGGGCAGAGCATCAAGGCAGCAGGTAGTAGGTCTAAGACTATGGACGATGTCTGTAAGAGTTATGTAATCTAAAGGGTGAAATTGTCCTAAATTAACAGAAGTTGCCTTAGGGGGAGGCACAGGTAACACAGCTATTTTTTTCGAGATAGAGTTGCAGTCTGTCTAATCTTTAATATTTTGTCTGTGGAAAAAAGATGCAAAGTCATTGCAAGCTTTAGTAGATACCAGTTCAGGAGTAACAGATGTTGAGGGGTTTGTCAGTCTGTCAACAACAGTACATAAAGTGCGTGCATTGTTTTTTATTTTCATTTATAACCTCAGAAAAAAAGGACTTTCTTGCTCTTTTAAGTTCTAAATTGTAGACTAGAGGCCTCTCCCTATAGATTTCATAATGAACCTGCAGTTTGCTTTTATGCCACTGGAGTTCTGCCTTTCTACACTCTCTTTTTTGAGAAGTAACTAGTGCAGAATTCCTCCATGGTGCTTTTTTCTTGTCAGAGACAACTTTGGTTTTCATGAGAGCAAAGGAATTGATAATGTTCATAACATTGGAACTGAAATTGTAAACAAGATCATTAATAGAAGCTGAAGGCAGAGCTGGTGTGGGTACAGATGCCTGAGTGAACAATGTACAGGTGTTTTCATGGATATAGTGCTTTCTGATTACCTCACTTTTTAGATTAGCCTCAACACACAACCAGCCACTGACTTTGTTGGAATTTCCTTAGCAACATGCTATTCAGTAGCTAAAATGGTCTGTGAGATTTTTAGTGTGTCTGAAACCAATAGTACATGAACTGTGTACTATTTACAGGAAATATTGCAGTATTCAATCACTGTGGTAGACAACAACAACATAACAGACAGGTGATGTTCTTTGAGTACCTGAGAAAATAAATAAGATAAGCTACAGCCCGTGGGGAAATTCTTTCTCTGCATTTGACCCATCCCTGTGGAGCAATGGGCTGCATTTACGGCGCCCTGGGAGCAAATTGGGGTTCAGTATCTTGCTCAAGGATACTTCAACATGTAGACCTGGGGGAAGTGGGAAGCCACAGCCACCCGTTCCGTTCTAATTTAGAAAAAAGCAACAGTGACTGGTAGCTACCTGAGGCTCGGACGCTGCCAGCGGTTTCGCAGCCCTCTCCGATACCATAGGCGTTTTCAGCCAGCACTCTGAAGCAGTAGGCCTGTCCTGCCTCCAGGTTAGTGATCCTGAACGAGGTTTTGCGGCACTCTGCTGACACGCAGGTCCAGGCTTTTCTCTCAGCCAGACGTTTCTCTACCACGTAGCTCTTGACTGGACTGCCGCCATTGATCAGTGGAGCATCCCAAGTGATCCAGGCATGGCTTCTGGAGGTCTCCTTCACAATCAAGTTCAAAGGTGGTCCAGGAGAATCTGTGAGGGAGGAGGAGCAGGATCTCTGGTTTAGAGGTTTCCTTAATTGAGATACAAACCGCATATATTTTAAAACTACTGGTGAAACTTTAAAACCGATTTTGGTTTGGTTTCTGATTTTAACCTAGATCTCTTGTCACCATACCTAACCCCTGATCCCTGGAATGTGTGTACTTTATAAGTTTCTTACCGAGGACTTTGACCACGATGGTGTAGCTCTTGGAGCCACTGCTGTTCTCCAGTGACAGGACGTATTTGCCGGCATCGTATCTGTTAATGTCCTCGATCATCAGCAGGGTGTCCCACTCTGACGTATTGATCATCAGGCCCTGCCTTTCCTTCAGGTTAGCGTCCACCTTCGTCCATGTCACCTTCGGTGCGGGGCGTCCCCTCAGCGGAACGTAGAGCCTCATGGTGACACCAGCTCGAAGAACCAAAGCCTTTCTTAGGTCAGCGTCCAACTCAGCTTCAGGAGCGACTAGCAGATTGGAGGGAGATGTCTTTTAATCAAAACTAAACTCCTAAAATGTTAGCTCTGTCTCTTTAAGTAGTACTAAGAGTGCATTAGCCAGTGCAAAGTTAACATGAAGTAATCCAGTTCATCAAGAATGTCATCATTCAGAATAAATGATGTTCATGGAAAAACAATCTGCTGGCTGACATGAGCGGCATCTTTACGTCCAGCATCCATAAAGTTTAAGTATCAGATGTAGTTTAAGTATCAGGTGTAGTTTAAGTACCAGATGTAGTTTAAGTATCAGATGTAGTTTAAGTATCAGGTGTAGTATAAGTATCAGATGTAGTTTAAGTATCAGATGTAGTTTAAGTACCAGATGTAGTTTAAGTACCAGATGTAGTCTAAGTAACAGATGCAGTCTAAGTATCAGATGTAGTCTAAGTATCAGATGTAGTTTAAGTATCAGATGTAGTCTAAGTATCAGATGTAGTTTAAGTATCAGATGTATGATGAGTTATAGATTGTTTAAATAGGGCTTAATTATTGATTAACCTGTCCATAATTATAAATTATGATTCACTGAAACGTCTCTTAAAATTAAAATGTACTTTTATTGGAAGATTAAATTTGAGATAATTAAAGACTGGCCAATGAAAAACCAGCGAGATCAGAAGCTAATCCAGAAAATCATTGATCAATTATCAGTTAATCTGTGCTGATTGTGACTCATTCAGTGAAAAACAGAAATGCATGATAATATTAAGAGTTATAATAAACGGTTTCTACGTACTCAGGATGTCCTTGGGCATGTGGTTTCCAGGGATTTCACTGGGCTCGCTGTAGCCGATCTTGTTGACTGCAGTTACTCTGAACTGGTATTCGGTGTTGTCCATCAGGCCTGTCATCAGGAACTTGGTGGCCTGGAGCTTTTTTGGGATGTTGCACTTTGTCCAGTCCTCGGCTTCGGCTCGCTTGCATTCCACCAGGTAGCCGATGATCTCACAGCCGCCGTCGTATGCCGGTTTGGTCCAGCTCAGGCTGATGGAGCTCTTGGTGGAGTCCACCACCTTGGGGAAGGCAGGTGGTCCGGGAGGGTCTGCAGATTTACGGTTATTATTATTAATCATTCAACAATAATGAAGCTGATTTGAAGATTTTTCATTTCAGATTTTTAAAGCTGATACTCACAGACTGGGTCAACAGCCAGGGCAGCACTGGATGCGTCGCTGGGTTTCCCCAGACCAGCCTTGTTCATGGCGATGACTCTGAACTCGTACTCAGAGCCCTCTGTCAGCTGAGCAGCTTTGATGGTCCTGTCGATGACCGGCCGGCGGTTGACCTTAGCCCAGGTCAGCTCAGTGGCCTCACGTTTCTCCACCATGTAGCCCAGGATGGTGGCCTTGCCGTCGTTGGCTGGGGCCTTCCAGCTCACTGTCATAGAGTCCTTAGTGATGTTGGTGATGACGGGCGGCTCACATGGACCAGGAACATCTGGAGGAAGATATATGTCCTATCAGGCTTTGAGTGTATCTTATAAAAATTCAAAATGAGCTGCCTCGTTTATCAAGTACTGAACAATATTATGAGTTAGGAAGGACTGACCACCACCAACAGTCCCAGATAGTTTAATCAAACCTTATCAAAAATCACACTCATAGCCCTGGAACCAGAATCTATTGGCAGACTACCCCCTAAAAAACATTTAAATCTGGTGGATCTGGATTTTTATTTGGTTCTGCACCATATTACACAAAGTTATAGCTACTAACCACCCATATCTGTCAGAAAGGCCCTATTTCACAATGATAAATAAAGTGCTTGTTACACTCTAGTGATGTACAGATCCCAGGTGAGACACACTCAGTGTTTAAAGGGAATGGGAGATTACAGTCCGATTGGTTTAATTCATGTTACACCCAAAACACACCTGTGAATAATTAAGAAACTCGATACAACCCCTTTGGGTTTAACAATAGGTAGCTGGACATGCCCTAAATGACCATGAGCTATTGACTAAATACAGCCTGTTTCCACTGGTGACTAAGGGAACTGCATCTTAGGTCACATCATCGTTACTGGTCTGAACTTACCGTACGGGTTCTTGACCATGACGGGGTCAGTCATGCTGGGGTCTCCCACACCATATTGGTTCTCAGCACTAACTCTGAACTGGTACTCGTGTCCTTCAATGAGTTTCTCCACTGAGCAGTCGGTGATATGTCCATGGATGTTGGAGGTGACCAGGGCCCAGTTGGCCCTGCTGGTCTCACGTTTCTCGATGATGTAGTTGGTGATCTCGGAGCCACCGTCTGCAACTGGGGGCTGCCAACGCAGCTTAACACGGTCAGCAAACACCTTAGTTATCTTCACTGAGGCTGGTGGGCCTGGTTTGTCTGCAGGAGAATCAGTGAAAGGTTACCATCTGCTCGCATAGACAAGATGCATCCATAAGATAATACTAAATCAAACTTACCAAGCACCTTGACCTTGATGGTGGCATACTTGCTGCCGTTGATGTTCTCAGCAGTGATCGTGTAATCTCCAGACTCCTTCCTGGTGACGGAGAAAAGCTCCAGCAGGTGGACATGTTTCTTCTGGGTCATCTTCATTCCCTCTGCGAGGACTAGAGGCACTCCATCTCTCTTCCAGCTCACCTTGGGCAGTGGCTTTCCAAACACCTCAGCGTCCAGGAAGACATTTTCACCAGCTTTCACCAAGATGAGGTTCTTCATGTTGACACCCAGCTCCACACGAGGAGGAACTGCACAGAGGAAGAGGACAGAATTATCATCATTTGTTGATAGTAAATTTGTTGTACTTGTCCTGGCTGTGTGGAGCTGTACCGTTCTCTGCGATGACTGGGATGGGGTCGGACAGGTCCGACGGCAGGCTGATGTTGATGGCAGTCTTAGCGATGACTCTAAACTGGTACTGCTGGCCCTCCTCCAGGCCAGTCACCACATAACTCTCCATCTGGATGTTCATGCAGTTGGCGTTACAGCGTGTCCACTTCTCCTCCAGAAGTTTTGTGTACTCCATGTAGTAGCCAATCAGCTTACTGCCACCGTCATGCTTGGGACGACTCCAGACCAATGAGACAGAGTTCTTGGTCACATCCATTGGCTCAGGTTTACCGGGTGGGTCTGGATGGACACAATAGTTGTGGACTCAGTTATACTGTCTGATGGTTGAGTAAACCTGGTTGGTGTTATTGGTTTCTTCAGGTTTCAATCACATTTCGAACAAATAAAACCTCCATTATATGAGGACAGAAGTTATGCTCATACCTGAGGAAAAGAAGTTGAGTGATTAAATGAAAACATGATGATTTTGATTTTGATTTTCAAGAAACTGGTTGAGAAAAATGACAAAGTTCTGAAAGCTGCAGAGGAAATGGTGAAAGAGGATTTACCTGTAGTTTTAGTGAAAGTATATTCCCTTGATCCGACCATAATAGTTTTTGTTTTGTAGTGATGCTCACTTCACTTTGTTTTTCCTTTTTCTTTAACCCTCTGAGGTCTATGGACCTGGTGTATCTAGTAATATGTTTGTGATAAACGTTGGAGAAATGTGGTTTAAATGTTGCTGGAATCTGTAGACCGTCCTCTTCCTCGACCTTAAGGCCCATTTATGCTCTACATTAAAGATATATATGGATACGGACGGATCTCTCTGCTCATATTCTGCGTTCATTTTATTTTTTACATTCGCACATTTTCAGAGAGCTGGTTGAGGGCAGTGTAGCTATAATTCAAGCAAGGCAGGAAAAACATGTAGTGACACAATGAAGAACAAAAAAAAAAGAAAGAAGTGAAAAAGTGAAAAAAAACTCTCCGTCCTCAAGTCTCTATGTAGCCAATGACCTCGCAGATCACCGCCGAGTACATCGTTACCTCCGCTTTGTATTTATGAGGTACATCATCTCAACCTCCAACTTTTGACTCTTCGCTGCCCTATTGTGGATGCATCGATGCCAATATAAAGAACGCACGTATCTATTTTTGTATGTAAATGGAATAAAAATTAGCCTTTCTCAACAGATCATGCGATTCACACCGACCTATAGGACGCTGAGAAGAGACCACCAATCTCCCTCTAACATCTGGTGAAAGTAGAAACAGACACTTCCAAAATCGAGTGTTGATTTAACTTTCTTGAACTAATGTTGAAAAAATGAAAATGACATTCGTACCAACATCAGTCCTGGCAGTGACGAAGTCGGTCTGTTTGCAAGGTTTGCCCTGTCCAGCCAGGTTGAGTGCCGACACCCTGAAGGTGTACTCCAGACCCTCGATGAGGCCGGTGCAGGTGTACTGTGTGGCTTTTACCATGGACTCATTGGCCTTCACCCACAGAAGGCTATTTCTTTCCTTCTTCTCGATGCAGTATCCAGTGATGGGGGAGCCGCCGTCACTGCTGGGATGCTCCCATGACAGGATGACAAAGTCCTTGTTGACCTTATTGATCTGTAGGTTTCTGGGCTCACTGGGAGGATCTTTAGGGGAAAACAAAAGTTAATGCATAGTGTCATAGATGTAATGCTGGTTCCCAGTATGTAATGTTTGGGGTCGGACTCACCAAATGGATGTCTGGCGATCATCTTCTCAGAGTATATGGGTTCAGAGATGCCGAACCTGTTCTCGGCACGGACTCGGAAGCCATACTCTTTGCCTTGAGTCAGTTTGGTCATTCTGAAGCTGGTTTTGGTGCAAGATGTGGACACGGTGACCCAGTCACCCTGGCTGATGTCACACTTCTCAACAATATAGCTGGTGATGTTGCTGCCGCCGTCCTCCTGTGGGGAGTTCCAGAGAAGCGTGCAAGCATCAATGTCCAGTTCTGTGATTTCCAAAGGAGCTTCAGGAGGTCCAGGAATGTCTGTAGAGACACAGAGGGTGAGTCATTAATGATGCTAACAACACACCTAACCATCATTCACATTTTATCTGACTGTTTTCAGTTTAGAACATTAAAGGTTCGAAACCTTAAAGGTTGTAGACACTGACCCATAACTATGACTCTGAGGATCTGGTTGATCTTGCCGGTGCTGTTTTCAGCAGAGAGGCTGTAGTAGCCGCTGTCCTTTCTTCTCACATTCTTGATGATAAGTGCACAGGTTGTCAGCGTCTTTACAACGGACAGGCGGTCAGAGGTCAGCACGTCCTCATTTCCCTGCTTCCACTTGCAGAAGGGAGCAGGTTTACCTGCAATAATGGCCTCTACCACCATCTTGGATCCAGCTCTGACAGTCACAATGTCAGGCATTATGACTTTAGGAGCCACTGGGAGGAAGAAGATACAAAATTCAGAGATTAAAGAGATGTTTCATATCTGAGTCACAACCAAGGTAGACTTTCAGACTGGTCTACTCACTGAGCTGCTCCTTGACCTCAAACACTCCTTCTGCCTCTCGAGCGAGGCTGGCTCCCACTGAGTTCCTGGCTGCCACTCTGAACCTGTACTTCTTTCCTTCCTTCAGTCCAACCACCACAATGGTCAGGTCTTTGACCACAGAGTAAGGCGTCCACTTGTCCTCTGGGGCACCCTCCTCCTGATAGTCCACCACATAACCATTGATCTTGGCTCCTCCATCTCTGAGCGGCTTCAGCCACCCCAGAGTGGCGCTATTCTTTGTGATCTCCAACACATCCATCTTCTTTGGTGGGTCTGGCTCACCTGAATACAACAAACAGCAGGTGTTAGGAGTAATAAAAACAAGGCAGAGGAACACAGGAGATGGCATGCTGTGGTGACACTCACTGATGGGATCAACAGCCAGGTAGGACTTGGGCGAGTCCTGCGGAACTCCAATGCCATACTTGTTGCAAGCCATGACTCTGAAGTAGTACTCGATGCCAGGAGTTATGTTGGTCACCTTCAAGCTGGTCTTCTTAAGGTCTTCTGTACACTTGGTCCAGGTCTTCCTATCCACCTCACGTTTCTCGACAATGTAGTTGAGGATTGGGCTGCCGCCGTCATTCTCTGGTGGCAACCAGGACAGCTGAGCTGTTGTCTTGGTGATATCGGTTGCCTCCAGTCCGCCAACAGGACCAGGAGTATCTGCAGAGGATGAATTAAAAATCACATGGGTTGAACAGTACTTAACAGGAAAAAAGTAACTTTTTATTGATGAAATGAATCCATTCTGTTTCTCACCAAGCACTTTGACACGGACAAACACAGCTTTCTCTCCAGCCGAGTTAGACAGAGTCAGCGAATATTTCCCAGAATCCTCTCTGGTACTCTCAGGGATGACCAGGAAGGACATGGTGTCAACTTGGTCAACATGACCTCGGCGGATAACATTGTCCACACCCAGGCGCTTCCAGGTAACCTTAGGGGCGGGCCTTCCTCTGATCACAGCGAAAAGCCTGATTGGACAGCCGGCCCTGACAGCCAGGCCTTTCCTCAGACTGGCATCAAGGTCAATCTCTGGAGCCTCTGTTGCCAAAGAAACACATTACAGTGATGTTAACATTGACTACTACTCCTACCATGTATAAAATGATGGATGCTGGCTTTAGTAGCTCCTTCTATTTACCCAGGATCTCCTTAGGTGAAACTGCTTCCTTCAAGTAGGCATGGCGTCCCCAGCCCACCTGGTTTTGGGCAGACACCTTGAATTCATACTCCTGCTTCTCATCCAGCTGGCCGATGGTGAACTCTGTGAGCACCAAAGGACCGTGGGTATCGATTCTCTTCCAGCCCTCTGTGGGCTTCTCAGGGTCCGCCTCGCTTTTCTGCCTCATGTCTAGACTGTAGCCTATAATGGGGGCACCGCCATCGTACACAGGTTTAGACCAGGAAAGGGTAATGGAGGTCTTGGTGCTGTCTCCCACCTTCAGGCCTGCTGGGGGGCCAGGTGGCTCTGCAGTTGACAGTAAAACAAAGTTTAAAAAATTCTTTTAACCTTTGACAATGCCAGCTTTACATGCTCTCTGGCCTGAACACAATGTGTAAAAAATGCTCAAACATGTAAACTGTGACAACTGCAAACTCACCGATGGGATCTTTGGCTGCAACAGGTCTGCAGGGTTTGCTGGGCTCTCCTAGACCAACCTCATTCTCAGCCTTGACCCTGAACTGGTACTCATGGTTGGGAATCAGGTTGGTGACTTTCATGCGTCTTTCAGAGATGGGGCTCTTGGTGCATGGCACCCAGCGCACCGCCCTCTTCTCTTTCCTCTCCAGGATGTAGCCAGTGATCGACTTTCCACCATCATTCTCAGGAGGAGCCCAGACAACTGTCATCTCATCTTTACTCACCTGGATCACAAAAATATCAACAGTGGAATTAATTGAGAATTTCTTTTTACTGATTAAGTAAAGGAATTAAAAGAGGACGTCTTGACTTACCTTGGTGACGTCAGGGGCATCAGGGGGTCCAGGTTTATTGAATTGAGTCTTGACAGTAACAGGCTTGCTCTCCATGGCGGGGCCAGCTCCCATCTTGTTTTCAGCCCTCACTCTGAAGATGTACTCGTTGCCCTCAACCAGACGAGTGACGTTGCAGTATGGAGTGACCACAGAGGCAGAGTATGTCGACCAGACCATCCTCCTGGTCTCGCATTTCTCAAGGATGTAGCTGTCCACCTCACAACCTCCATCATCTTCTGGTGCATCCCACACCACTCTGCACTTGTCGGCTCCGATGCCAGTAATCCTGAGGTTTCTCACTGGGCCAGGGACATCCAGCACATTAACATTGGCATATGCTGTGAAGGTGCCAGCTGAGTTGGTGGCAGTGATGACATACTTTCCAGAGTCGGAGCGTCTGGACTTGGTCATGAGGAACTTGGAATAGTCAGGGCCAGTCTCATAGCTAATTCTGGGGTTGTCTCCGACTGTCTTGTCTTTCGTCCATTTGACCTCAGGCTGGGGCTTTCCTCTCAAAGCAGCCTCCATTCTGACTGATTCCCCGACCTTCACTGTCAAAGTTCCAGCCAGCTTCAGGTCAATGACGGGCTTCTGGATCTCCTCTTTCACAAGGATATCAGCAAGTTTCACCCAAGCACTCTCACCTCCTTCATTGACTGTCTGCAGTCTGGATAAGACAAGATAAGAATTAGTATTTAGAAACTCAAAGAAAATAATTTCTGAACAAGGAAAGATCCAACAAAACAAAAACCATGACCTTTTAAGGACTACGGTATCCTACCTGAAGGTGTATGTATGGTTCTCTGTACATTTGTCAGCCAGGAAGAAGGTGTCTGTGAGAGTGCCAGTGTTGAGTTTCTCCCACTCCTCAGCATCTTTGGGTTTGCACTCCAGGTTGTAGGACAGGTTTGGGCTGCCCCCATCATAGTCAGGCCTCCTCCATCTCAGATAGACATGGTTCTTACCAATGTCAGTGGCTCTGAAGTTCTCAGGCTCACCAGGCTTCTCCAGGGGGTCGATGGCCAGCAGAGGTGTCTTGGTCTCCACAGAGGGACCCGGACCTATCTTGTTCTCAGCACAGACACGGAACAGGTACTCGTGACCCTCCATCAGTTTGGCCTTGATCTTGCGATTGGTGCAGTTGGAGGAGATCATGGACCACATGCTAATGCTCGGCTCACGGCACTCCACAATGTAATTGGTGATCTCGGATCCACCGTTGTCTTTCGGGGCGTCCCAGTTGATCATGCATGAGTCCTTGGTGGTATAGGTCGTGTGCAGATTCTGGCAATGGCTGGGTCTGTCGAGCACATTCACTGTGATGGTGCAGGAGGCCTCACCACCCTCATTTGAAGCCTTGAGGATATATTTGCCATGGTCAGCTCTTGTGGCCTCCTTGATCCTCAGGTGGACCAGTGGGAAGTTCTGAATGATGGTGACACGTTTGTTGCTCTCCAGAACAGTGTCCTCCTTTGACCAAATCACTTCTGGGTCAGGACGCGCTTTAATGTAGCCAATGATATTGATGTTGTGGCCAACGCGCACGGTGACACGCTCACGGCAGGTGGTCTCCATCTCAATTTCTGGGGGTATGAGGATATCCTGAGCAGTGATGGACTCTGGGACTTCTCTGGACTCTCCATCTCCGATCATGTTTGAGGCATAGACTCTGAATCTGTAGGTTACACCCTCCTCCAGACCCTTGACCCTGTAGGCGCACTGCTTGATGAAGTCATCCAGATTCACTTTCTTCCATTCTTCATTATCAGCCTTCTTCATTTCCACAGTGTAACCCAGGATGGGGCTGCCTCCATCTTTGTTGGGTTTGGTCCACACCAGGTCAACTGTGTCTTTGCTGTAATCCTTAACTTTGGGGTTGACAGGGGGGCTGGGGACGGTGATGGGCCTACAGGGCTTGCAGGGGTCAGAGATGGGAGATGGGCCGCTATAGCCGGCAATATTCTCAGCAAAAACTCTGAACTCATACTCGTTGCCCTCAAACAGACCCAGGACTCTGAACCTCATGTCCCTGCAAGGTATCTTGTTGACACGGATCCATTTTCCTCCCATGTGTCTGCGCTCGATGATGTAGCCGGTGATCTGGCTGCCGCCATCAGACAAGGGCATGGTCCAACTGAGTGTCACAGCATCCTCTGACATATCAGAGGGCTGTGGCTTACCAGGCGGACTTGGTGGCATGAAGGAGTGCTCAGCAACAGCAGGCTTGCTTTCCAGAGGAGCGCCAATACCCATCTTGTTCTCAGCACGGATGCGAACCACATACTCCACTCCCTTCTGCAGGCGGGTGATATTGAGACTAGTGGCAAGGCCACTGGAGCTTACGCCTCCCCAGGTCTCCTTGTTGGATTCTCTCTTCTCCACAATGTAGTTGGTGATAGGGCTACCACCGTCATCTTTGGGAGGACGCCATTCAATCATCATGGAGTCTGGAGTGACTTCCAGAATGTCAACAGGTCCGATGGGAGCAGCAGGAACATCCAATACAGTGACATTCAAGGCCACTGTCTTCGTTCCAGCTGGGTTGGACACAGTGAGCAGGTAGGTGCCGGTGTGGTTCCTCGTGCACTCATTAATGCTGAGCACAGTGGAGAAGTTGTCAGTGTCGATCTTCATGTTGCCCTTGCTGGTGATCTCCTCTCCTTCGATGGACCACTTGGCAATGGGAATAGGGATTCCTCTCATGATAGCTGGAAGCCTGATGGTGGTGCCGGCCTTTACAATAATGCCCTCAGTCAGCTTAACGTCCACCTCGACAATTGGAGGCACTGTGGGCATGCAGACAGAGAAAATCACCCATGACTTTAACACTCATTAAGTTCAAACACTGAACTTTGCATCAGTGGCATGTCTTTTCTTTGAGCAGCAACATTAAGAGAATCATTGTTGCCAAATTCAAAGGCACACTCATTTTCTGACGGGACTGTAATAAGAGCAGCTGCACCAACACTGATGCTACAGAACAGATCGATGAATATGAATTGAAAATGATAAACAATCCGACATTAAATTCCTCTGAGTTTTATGTATCTTACCCAGTTTCTCCTGGCAGAGGATGGGCACAGTGGTGTCCGGTCTGCTAAGGCCAATGGCGTTCTCAGCCCTCACTCTGAAGCGGTAGGTCTTTCCCTCCTCCAGGCCGGTCACATGACTCTCAGGTATGCTGACGGTCTTCCACTCATCCCACTCCTTCTCTCCCTCTTCCTGATACTCCACCAGGAAGCCTGTGATCTCACTTCCTCCGTTGCGGTCGGGCCAATTCCAGACCAACCAAACCTCGGTCTTGTCCACGTCAGAGTGGTGTAGGTCTTTGGGAGGACCAGGAGGGACTGGAGGGATGAAAGAAGCCACAGTTAGATTTGAACTACTGAGTTTGAACATCAACAACAAAAACTATGTCCTTAAGAAATCTGATTCACAATAGGTTTGTTTTCAGAGCAACAAATGCTTTTGAGCGGGAAAGTCCAATGAACATTTTGGCACAAACATCTGTGGTAATCTGAAAAAAGTTTTAGTGGTAGTTTTTACCCCTTGGCAAAATCTGTCCATTTGAAAACAGCTTTTCGGTACAACAATATATACATTAACTGATAAAGACTGGCTGTTACTCACAGAGTGGGTTCATTGCCTTGATGGCCTTTGGCGTCTCAACATATTCGCTGCGGCCGTACTGGTTCTCAGCAGCGACTCTGAACGAGTAGGACGTGCCTTCCATCAGGTGCTTCAGCATCATGCTGCGTTTCTTGGATGTGGAGCAGACGGGCACCCACTGAGTGGATGTGGTGTCCTTCTTCTCCACCACAAAGTTAGTGATACGAGCACCACCATTGTCCTCTGGGTCCTTCCAGGACAGGTAGGCAGAGTCACTCCTGACGTCAGACACCCGCAGGTGCTGGATGGGACCAGGTTTGTCTGAATAAAACCCCATGAGAAACGTCATAAAACATTTAAGCTTGACTTTTCATTAGTGTCTGATACAAACTGGAATGAACTAAATGCATCTTATCCTTGCTAAAAAGTGTAGAATTACGCTCATTTAAGCTAAAACCTGTTGTCTCATTCTTACCAAGGACCAAAACGGTGCAAATGGCAGTCTTGGATCCAGCTGGGTTCTCCACAGTTAGGGTGTAATCTCCACAATCACCACGATTACAAAACCTCATCTCCAGCTTGGTGCCTGCCTGGTTGGTCTCAATGTCAGTCCTAGTGGGCACCTCTGCATCGTTCTTCTTCCAGGTGACAGTGGGGAATGGGACACCTTTGATGATGGCCATCAATGTGATGTGAGTGCCAGCCAAGGCCTTCACCTCTCGAGTCATTGCGGCATCCAGAATCAGCTCTGGGGGCTCTGAGGGAGTGTAGAAGAGGGACATCAGAGCACTTCCTACATCATAGTTAAAAACTGATTCAGATACTACTGATCAGCTGAAGTGACACCTCACCGAGTCTGTCCTGCACTCTGATTGGCTCCTTGAGGTTAGCCGGGTCGGACTCTCCGGCAGCATTCACAGCCATGACTCTGAAGCGGTACAGAGCACCATCGTCCAGGTTGATCACCTTAAACTTGGTCTCCTGGCATGAGTCTGGAGTCTGGTTCACCTGAGGACAGCAGCAGGACAGGAGGACCATGTCATTAAAATAAAAAGGGTAAATCCTCTGTGCTGCACCTTTCATGGTAAACTGATTTTGACTTAGTAGGACAGCTGCCTCACCTTACTCCACTCCTCCTCTCCAGCCTGCTGGAACTCCAGCAGGTATCCGAAGATCTTTCCTCTGCCGGTGTCAGCGGGCGGTTGCCAGGACAGAGTCACTGACTCCTTGGTGAAGTCGATGGCTTGGAAGTTCACTGGTGGACCAGGTTTCACTGCGACAAACAGGCAGGAAATGATGTAGCGAGTGGACATACTAACTGCAAATAAAAAGATGTTGTAGGAGGTTAACTTACCGATGGGATCTTTTGCGAACACGGGTTTGGATGGTGGGCTTGGGTCTCCGGCTCCAACCTCATTCTCAGCACTGACTCTGAACTCATACTCACAGCCCTGCAGCAGCTCTGTCACCCAGTACTCCACCTCCGGATGGATCCTTTCCGTGTTGCAGCGAACCCACCTGGAGGCAGAAACATGAGCAGCTCATTTGTTAACACTGAGACACATTTACACGTCTGTTTTTCACCAGTGATGTTTCACACTTTAGGTGGTTTGTAAGGTAAACCGTTCTTTAGCCTCATCAGCTCATTGTAGAGACTTCATCTGTAAAGATGAAGCTCACAGGTAGTTTGGTTAAGCGGACGTTATCCCAAGATACTGATAACAGTAATAATAACTAAACAATAGGAAATAACTTAATATCATTTGATTTGATCTTCAAAAACAGTTTTGGTGACAAATGAAGGTTTGGTGCAGCTTCTCTTTAAAAAAAAAAAAATTATTGAAAATTTGCAGTAATTACATTGCAAACGACAGCCCTACCCAACCCCTAAAAATGATAATAAACTAATAATAGTCAGTAAAATTAAACAAAACAACATAAAACAATAAATGGTAAAGTGCTATGTGAAATGAGCTCCATTCGTGGAGAGGAGAGCCTGACCTTCAGCCATACAGTAACACATGGAGCTAATATGAGGGTCATAGAACATGTTTGTAAGAAGGCACAGATGAAATGAGATGATGGAAATATAAAGAGGATAAAATAACTCATGAATTAATAAATAACATAACATTTATAACGGCTGCAGCTCCTCTAATGGGATTTGTTTCTTTTATAATAGTTTATACTAATTAGCATCATGCATAGTGGAGAAACCGTACAGTTTAGGGTGGATTCAGTCCAGTTTCCAGTTTCTTAGCTGACATGTCCTACAGAACAGAACTGCTCCCTGAATCTGTCTACAGATGATGACAAATGGACCCACAACAGAAAATTAGCATGTAATTTAACACGTTTTCTTTCTGATGTCATGTATGAAGAAACGATCCAATCTGTTATCAGCAGCAATCATGGCCAGTCTGATAAGTCCCGTTTCTGAGAAGGATGTCGGATACGTGGACTAGTTAGGCTGGTTTAAGTGAGCTCTTACTGACCTACATTTAATGAACTGTGAGGTAATCAGGTTAGCGGTCCGTGTATCCAGACCTGTATCTGACATGAACCTGTCCTGTGGATCTTTCTGCTCTGGATGATGTATTAAAGGTTTATGGCACTGTCAGACAAGAAGCTTAACGCCTCCACACTTAAAACTACATTTCAGGTCTTGATCCCACTTTGTCTTAATGTTTGGTTTTGTAAATGATAGCTGGTGTTTGATGTAGGTTAGGACAGAACGTATTTTCCTCGGGCTCATAATTTCACATATTTAAGAACAGCGAGACGAAGACTGTATTTATATCTTCATCTTCTAAACTCCAGGAGTTTGTTTGTGTACCTGTTGGCCATGGTCTCTTTCCTCTCCACGATGTAGCCTGTGATTGGTTTTCCTCCGTCGGCGGGTGGCTCCCAGTTGATGAGGGCGGAGTCATGGTAGACTTCCTTTACTGTGGGCTGTTTGGGAGCGTCTGGCACCTCTGTGTGGACAACAAGTCTTTGATCAGACACCGTGTCGATCTGTCTACCTGCTGTCGGTTCAACATTGACAGAACAGGTGTCAGGACTTACTGAAGATGTCTCTGGCCTTAGCCTCTGCCGACAACAGAGGGTCACTGATGCCGTAGATGTTCTGAGCCATGATCCTGATGATGTACTCACGACCCTCAATCAGCTTCGGTACCTGTAGAGACAGACATCAGGAGTCATGGACCAGGTTTGGAATGGTTTTCTCATCTTAAATCTTTTCCTCTGAGCATTTCAGTGGTGATGTGCCTACCTTGCAGGTGGTCCTGGTGCAGGACGAGGTGACGGGCATCCACAGGTCTCTGTTGGTGTCTCTCTTCTCGATGATGTAGTTGGAGACAGTGCAGCCTCCGTCATCCAGAGGAGGGTTCCACGAGACCACCATGTAGTTCCTGTAGACCTCGCTGAAGAGCACGGGGCCCTCTGGAGGTTGAGGACGGTCTGACAGGGGAAGAACACACACAGGTCATCCTCAACATTTATTTAATACCAAATACTAAAGAATATTTAATGGGCTTTAAAATCTGTAACAAAATCAGCTTGTTTGTTAAGTTTTGGCAGGAAACTGTCTCCATATCCATCGTATGATTTACAGTCCAGTTGGTTCTTGATATTTGAGTACTTTATCCTTTGTAATCGGGTCTGCAGTGAGACAGAAATATTACTGCAGAGTGGGAGGAGCTTTTGGGAGCTAATAATCTCCTTCTGATTGGCTGAAACCTCTGTGAGAGTCACTTGCTGTGGTTTGTGACTCACCGACCACGGTGATGGTGCAGATTCTGGTGCGAGCTCCGGCGGCGTTCTCGACGCTGACGCAGTAGCGGCCGGTGTGTTCTCTCTTGGCCTTGCTGATGTTGAGGCTGAGGTGGCGGGCGGTGCTGTGGACGGCGATCTCCTCATCCACCTTAAGCTCCTCGTCGTTCTTCGTCCAGGTGACTGATGGAGCTGGCTTGCCACCATAACGTCCTGACAGCGTGCAGGTGTCTCCAACCTTTACCATCATCTTGTCCCTGATGTCCAGGTCCAGCATAGGAGGCTCTGAGGGGACAGAGGGGGACAACAGGTTTATTATTGTGAAGCTACTCATTAGGGATTAATGTCTAGACTACTGAGAATTAAAATCATAAAATTATTGCTCAGGGTTTCGCATCTTTATAAATAAATGAGGTCGTAGTCATGTGGTCTCTCTCACCGAGCTCGTCCTTGCACTGGACAGGTTTGGTGGCGAAGGACGGTTTGCCCTGTCCCACCTGGTTGATGGCACAGACTCTGAACTCGTGGCTCGAGCCGTCCTTCAGCCCCGTCAGCGTGAACTTCTTGTCCATCAGCTTGTCCTCTCCGCCCACGCGTGAGAAGTTGTCCCGGCCAATCATGCGGGACTCGAGGACATACTCGGTCACCTCAGCACCACCATCGTACTTGGGTGGTCTCCATGCGATGGAGATGGAGTCCTTGGTGACGGCAGTGATGATCAGGTCCTCTGGACGCTCCGGGATGGCTGGAGGAGACACAAACATGACCAGATGTAAGTCCTGTACGACATCACAGTTCAGCTGGAGGCGATTCACCTTTGTTCGGTTTAAAGGATCTGAACCGGACTCTGGATGAGTCAGCTTTATATCTTTAATAATCCTTGTATATATTAAGCACCAACAGCTTGAATAAAACCAGCCGTTTGTTTATGTGTTTATTTAAATGATCAGTTAATACCAAATAAGAGGAAATTAACTAGTTCTCTTTTTAATATGCTGAAAGCAAACTTTAGGTTATTGAGGCTGATAAAATTCTATGGCTGAAGAAATAAAAAAATCAATAAATAAAATCAGCTGCGTCTCGAAAAGAAGACATTTCTAGATCTCCTACAAACCTGAATCAGAATCAGGATGAATTATTTGTGTCTTGTCTCAGAATTTATCGATAATCGACTCCTATGAAGTAGAGACAAAGACAAAGATTTTTCCTGTATAGAGACGTGTGATGACTCACAGATGGGGTCCTTGATGAGAACCATCTTGTCGGTTTCAATGAATGGTCCCATGCCGATGATGTTTTCAGCGGCGATCCTGAAGAAGTAGCCCTTTCCGTCAAGGAGTCCTTGCACCACTGCGTTGTTCCTCGTCACCGTGTAGGACACCGACGTCCAGCCCATGCGGTCCGACTCCCTCTTCTCGATGATATAGTTGGTGATGGCTGAGCCGCCGTCGTCCTCAGGGGAGTACCAGGTCAGCTTGCAGGAGTCACTGGTCAGATTCTCACCAGCGAAGGGAAGGCCAACCGGTCCAGGGACATCTGGAGGGATGAGACAGAAAGTTAGAGACTAGAGAGGATTTACCAGGTTCCTCTTTCTTTTATAAACCTGGAGGGTTCCTCACCCAAGACCTCAACGATGACTGCCTTCTTCCGCTCTCCTCCCTCGTTCTTGGCGCTCAGCGTGTAGATGCCCTGGTGTTGGCGTCTACAGTTCTTGATGACCAGAGAGTTGGAGATGCCCGTCGTCTCCACCACAGCCTCTTTGGGCACCTCGCTGTCGTCTCGGCACCAGCTAATCTGCGGGGCAGGTTTACCAGACACGTAGGCAATGATGCGGATGGTGCCGCCTGCATGGACCACAATCTTCTCCTTCACCGAGGCGTCCAGGTCCATCTCAGGAGGAACTGGAGGAGAATGTCTGTGTTAATCAATCAGAAGGTCAACACCTCTGGCTGCTCTCAGGTTCTCAGATTCTTACTTGTTCTGTCTTTGACCTCGATCAGCTCTGACACCAGACCTGGGTCTCCCACTCCGGCGGTGTTCACAGCGCGGACTCTGAAGCGGTACAGACTGCCTTCCTTCAGACCGGCCACCACAAATTTGGTTCCTCTGATCTCTGTGTCCTTTGCCTGCAGAGAGACCAGAAGAACCTCAGCGGAGATTTTTATGCAATTTGACGTTTCTTTCTCAAAAAATAAAAATCTGGAGGTGAAAAAAATCCCCAAATAATTTTTACTAAATTCAGTCACTATAGAGATAGAAGCAGATGGCTTCTGGTTATGACGCCCCCTAGTGATGACATTAGGAGTCCCTCCCATCATTTGCAATGGGGGAGTACTGTGATAAGATATTTTTAAATAAATAGATAAATGATAAAAAAAATTTTGTATTATAATAGAATCTAAAAAATAAATTTAAAAAGTAATTTCAATAAAATGATTTATTTCCTATTTTAAAAGCCAGATGAGGATGATGTGATGAAGATGGAGGAGGTCTCGGAGTATTTACTACTTATAGATGGAAATTTTTTTAGCAATAAAGTTTTTTACCTTCTCCCAGCTCTCGTTACTCTCCGCCTCCTTCTCCTCCTCAGCGTCACTCATCAGCAGCCTCCTCTGAGTTTTCTTCTCCTCCTCCTCCTTATTCACCTCCTTGAACTCCACAATGTAGCCCGTCACCTTCGACCCTCCATCCACCAGTGGAGGGATCCACTCCAGCTCTACCGTCGACCTAGTCCAGTCCGTCACCTTTGGAGTGGGTGGGCCTGGAGGCTCTGACAGTCACACACAGATAAATATTCTCAGATCCATAGTTTATAGATTTTCATGATCAGATGTTTTGTGGAGCTGAAAGCTTCATTCAGAAACTCTTTAAGAGTCGTTGGAGCTGATCTTTAGGTCGTGTCTAGAGTCCAGATGCAGTTTGATAAATAAACAGACTCCTGTGATGGTTTTAGATTCAGTTTGTGTGTTTTTGTCATCCCTTTAGTTTCTCCTATCAGCCTCCCTCCCTCTGTGTTTGTGTAGATTCTCATTGGTCGGGGCTCAGATAGCGCAGTGGTCAGAGCGCGTGCCCCATGTACCGAGGCTATAGCGGTATAGCGGTCGGTGCAGTGTTCTTCCCCCCACTCTCTTCCACATTTCCTGTCACCTCTTCAGCTGTCCTATCACTAGAGGCATAAAATGGCCAAAAAATAACTTACAAAAAAAAAAAAGATTTTCATTGGTCCAGGTTGAATCAGAAGCAGCTGGACTTCCTGATCCAACCTTTGAGGATTCCCTCCCTGGTGCTTTTAGTCTCTGGTCCCCCATTTGTGCCTCTCCTTGTGTTTTTACCTGTGTTTGGATGTTTTGCCTACTTCCTGTCAGATTAGCTCTCATCAACCTTGAGTTCTTTTTTGTGTGTGTGAAACTTTCTGTCTGTATCTGGGACCAAATCCTTGTGTTCTTATTGAGCGTCACAACTCGGCCCATCGATGAAGAACACGAAATGCATCTAAGAGTTGTAGAAAACTTTCAGTTGGTATCCTCGTGGTAAAATCTGTAATGAGATTTTTCTTCTATCATTTACCCAGTGTCTGATTTTAACGACTGGTTAACAGAGTTTGAGTCAGTAAGTCTGAAATCCACTGGTTGTCCTGAGAGACAAACACAGTGAAATAATCTGAAGTTCTTTACAGTACGTCAGATGACATGACTAAAATCATGTTCTTATTCATAATCTAATTCATTTCTATTGTTTTTGTTTCTATTTTCTTTATTATCTATGGATTGTTTATTATTTGATGTCCATAGTCCATGTCCAATGTCCATTTCATGCAAGATGGCGCTGCGCTAGTGGCAGCCTGTTGCAGTAGCTCCCGCTCACCTTTTGAGCTTTTTCATGTTCCTACTGTGTCTAGTGTGTCTTTTTTTTTAACTCTTCCTTCTGTCTTGAGTGGTGCTCTTTGCACTATGGAGGCCAAGAAGTCGGTTTTTGCTTTGGCCTTCTGCTGTTTGTTTGTTGCTGCTTTTTCCTGATCATGACCGTGTCTGGGGACCTCGTGCGCTGCCATGGCCCTATTGTTTACAGTAGGGATCAGCTGTTAGCGCTCCGTAACATAGCGGTGCTGCCCCACGAGAGACCCGAAGTTCCCCGAGAGCTGAAGCGGAGGAGACGGGGGACCCGTGCTGGAGCCGAGCGTCGTGCTAGAAGGAGGAGATATCGACCAGTCCTCCCGTCCATCATCATGGGGAATGTGAGATCTCTCCCCAATAAGATGGACGAATTGGCGGCGCTGACCCGGCACCAGAGGGAATACCGGGAGTACAGCATCATGATGTTGACGGAAACATGGCTGACCACGCTAACTCCGGACACGGCTGCAGCGCTAGACGGCTTCAAGCTGCTGCGCGCGGACAGGACGAGGGAGAGTGGTAAGAGGAAAGGAGGAGGGCTGGCAGTGTTTGTGAATGATAGATGGTGTAACTCTGGGCACATCACTATTAAAGAACAACTCTGCTGTAAGGACATTGAACTGTTAGCCGTTAGCATGAGACCTTATTACCTGCCGCGGGAATTCACGCATGTTATCGCGGTAGCTGCGTATATCCCCCCCTCTGCTAACGCTGAAGCAGCCTGTGATGTCCTCCACTCTGTCACAGGCAGGCTGCAGACTCAGCATCCACAGGCCCTCCTTCTTATATCAGGGGACTTTAATCACGCAGCTCCATCTTCCACTCTGCCCACCTTCACCCAGTATGTCACATGCTGCACCAGAGACAATAAAACACTGGACTTACTGTATGCCAACACCAAGGAGGCATACACCTCCCTCCCTTGGGAAGATCAGACCACAACCTGGTTCATCTCCTGCCTGTGTACAAACCTCTCGTACACAGGCAACCAGCTGTGTCCCGCACAGTGAAGAGATGGTCCGACGAGGCTGACGAGGCCTTGAAGGACTGTTTTGATACAACTGTGTGGCAGGAACTCTGTGATTCCCACGGGGAGGACATCGACAGTCTCACTGACTGTATCACAGACTATATAAACTTTTGTGTGGAAAACACCGTACCCACCAGGACTGTACGGTGTTTTTCCAACAACAAACCGTGGATTAACCCTGACATAAAGGCTCTCCTCAAGGAGAAGAAGAGGGCCTTTAAGTCAGGAAATAAAGAGGAGCTGAAGAATGTGCAGAAAGAGTTAAGGAGGAGGATCAGGGAGGGGAAGAACAGCTTCAGGAGGAAGATGGAGGATCAGCTGCAGCAGAACAACACCAGTAGAGTTTGGAAAGGCCTGAAAACCATCTCTGGCCACAATGAACCAAATTCCCAGGCTGTGGGGGACCAACAGTGGGTGAATGATCTGAACTTATTTTTCAATAGGTTTGATCAGTCATCTGCCCCCCCCCCCCCCCCCCCCCCCCCCCTCCCCCAGCCCAGTCAGGCCTGCTGCAACCCCCCTCATTGGCACCTCCGGGACACTGCCCCACCCCCTCCTCCACCTCTCTTCCTGCAACACTCAGCTCACAGCCACCCCCCACTGCTCATCTCATCAGCTCAACACCACCATCCACAAACTTCAGCACACAGCCCCCCTGCTCCACCCTGTCCCTCACAACTCTCCAGGTGAGAGATCAGCTCAGGAAGATGAAGGCGAGGAAGGCTGCGGGTCCGGACGGCATCAGCTCCAGGCTCCTGAAGTCCTGCGCAGACCAGCTGTGTGGGATAGTTGAACACATGTTCAACCTGAGCCTGAAGCTGGGGAGAGTGCCACAGATGTGGAAAACATCCTGCGTGGTACCTGTCCGCAAGACCCCACACCCCAAGGACCTCAGCAGCTACAGGCCGGTGGCTCTAACATCCCACCTGATGAGGATCCTGGAACGGCTGGTCCTATTTCATCTCCGCCCCCTGGTGAACCCAACGATGGACCCGCTTCAGTTTGCCTACCAACCTGGCATCGGGGTGGATGACGCCATCATCTTCCTCCAACACCAAGCCCTCTCTCACTTGGAGAAGCCAGGAAGCTCTGTGAGAATCATGTTCTTTGATTTCTCCAGTGCTTTCAACACGATACAGCCTGTGCTTCTGAGGGACAAGCTGGAGCACACCGGTGTGGACCACCACCTCACATGCTGGATACTGGACTACCTCACCAACCGTCCACAGTATGTGAGGTCACAGGACTGTGTGTCTGACATAGTTGTCTGCAGTACGGGGGCCGCACAGGGAACGGTCCTGGCTCCGTTCCTCTTCACCCTCTACACTGCAGACTTCCACTACAACTCACCCACCTGTCACCTGCAGAAGTTCTCTGATGACTCTGCCATCGTCGGTCTCATCACAGATGGGGACGACAGGGAATACAGAGAACTGACGCAGGACTTTGTGGACTGGTGCCAGCGGAACCTACTCCAGATCAACGCAGGGAAAACCAAGAAACTGGTGGTGGATTTCCGTAGGTACACACACTCCCCCCCCCCCGGACCCGGTGAACATCCAGGGAACAGACATTGAGATGGTGAAATCTTATATGTACCTGGGTGTTCACCTGAACAATAAACTGGACTAACACTAAACTTTTCAGGAAAGGCCAGAGCAGACTCTATCTGCTCAGGAGACTGTGGTCCTTTGGAGTGCGGGGAGCACTCCTTAAGACATTTTACGACACCGTGGTGGGCTCAGCCATTTTTTATGGTGTGGTCTGCTGGGGCAGCGGCATCTCAGTGTTGGACAAGAAAAGACTCGACAAACTGATAAGGAAGGCCAGCTCTGTCCTGGGATGCCCCCTAGACGTAGTGGAGGTGGTGGGAGGAAGGAGGATGACAACTAAACTGTCATCCATGATGGACAGTCACTCCCACCCGATGCGGGACCAAATAACAGCACTGGAGAGCTCCTTCAGCAACAGGTTGCTTCACCCAAAGTGTGTGAAGGAGCGCTTTCGCTTTCGTCTTTCCTTCCTGCAGCTGTTAGACTGTACAATCAGCACTGCTCCTAGTAGACCAAACAATTTCTAGTACTTTTTTATTGTCTGTGCAATACTGAGACACTTTTGTTATAGTTTTTGTGAAATATTTTTGATTCACTTTACCCCCCTCCTTTATTGTATTGTATTTTTTTATATTATTTACCCTCCCCCACTGTGCTTCTGTACACTGTGCTGCTGCAATACTGTGAGTTTCCCCACTGTGGGACTAATAAAGGGATATCTTATCTTATCTTATCTTATAGTTATTTCATCTTTATATTCCTAATGAAGTGCTGACATGAGCTGCTCTTTTCAGTGCTGTGGTTGATTTATTTTCTGAACATCTGATCCTAGCTGATGTTTCATTTCACACGCTTGTTCTGATTGGCTGGTCCTGAGATAGAGTGGCGTGGCCCTCACTTAGACATCACTCTAACATTCAGAATCAAACTGTGAATAAAATCATATGACTGATTACACGTCTAGTTCTTACTGATGGGGTCTCTGCAGAGGACGGGGTCAGAGGGCACACTGGGCAGACCACAGCCGGCGGCGTTGACAGCGATGACCCTGAACTGGTACATGGCGCCCTCTAGCAGGCCTGTGACATCCCAGTTGTTGCCCAGCGGCAGCGCTCTGATGGGGTCACGAGTGATGCGGCTCCAGCGCTTGGAGGTGGTCTCCTTCTTCTCGATGATGTAGCCGGTGATGGAGGAGCCGCCGTCGTACTTGGGCTCATCCCAGTTGACCGTCATCGACTCCAGACAGACTTCTGTCACAGTCGGCTTCTCACACTGACCGGGGATGGCTGCAACAGGATCAATAATCAGTCATCAACGATCAGCAGAACAATCATCAGTAATCAGCAGGACAGTCATCATTAATCAATACATCAGCTAGAAGAACTAGACAGTTATTAATCTCTAGATGTGTTTGTAATAATTAACTTTTTACTAAAGTGGTTTTCATGACATTTTCTCTTTAGTTTATTACGTTAAACCAGGCAGTGAAAGAAAGAAAACAGTAAGGAGCAAAAGTCCCAAGAAAGAGAAGACCTAAAAAGACCTAAAGAACACTTAAAAAGACCTAAAATGACCTAAAAAGACAGAAAAAGACGACCTGAAAAGACTTAAAAAGATGTAAAAAGATGACCTAAATCGACTTACAGCCTACAGACAGCTATCAAAGTGAACATGGTGGCACATGAGAAGAAGTGAGCGGTCATCAGTCTAATGGACAAGCCGACATCAAGAGCCTTAAAAAAACGTGCTCCTGCTTGTTGTCATTAACAGCAGACATTAGGATAAAAAAGTTCATGACGGAAGAATAAACAAATAAAAACATTTATGGGAAAAATCAGGTATCCATCCATTCATCCATCCATCAAGCCATGCGTCCATCCATCCATCAACCCATCAATCCATCCATCCATCCATCCATCTGAACTTACTGAATAGGTTTCTGGCCTTCATCGCCTCGCTGCTCAGTGGAGGTCCGACTCCGAACTTGTTCTGGGCCATGACTCTGAACTCGTACTCGTGGTTCTCAGTCAGCCGGATCACCACATAAGCACACTCCTTGGGGTCATTGGAGACATGGACCCAGGACTTCCTGTTGTCCTCACGCTTCTCCACCACGTAGTTGGTGATCTTGGACCCACCGTTGTCTGTGGGAGGGTTCCAGGTCAGGCCGATCCTCTCCGCAAACACCTCGGTAAACTTGATGGGTCCGACAGGCGGACCAGGAGGTCCTGCGGGGGGAGAGAGGGGAGGAAGTCATCAGGTAATATCAACATGAGAAGATATGTGTTTCCAGCTTGCTAACACATGCCACTGCAAAACAAACTACAGGTTGAGGTTGAAGTTCATTATTGTCTCCTGTGGGAGACGTTTGTCTCAGAATAAAAGAGAACTGCTGCTTTAAAAGGACAAAACAGCAGATTAATAATAAATACAATAGAATAATAAATAATTTAAACCGACACACATTTGTAACGTTACCCTGACATAGAGTGCAGTCACTACAGCCTTACTGACAGCTGCACAGCAGTTAGTGGAATATAAGTTATCCTACAGTGTCCCTGCTGGTCTTCCTGTCATTAATAAGTTTGACTGACAAGGGGACAAATGAGTGTTTATAATGGTTATGTTTACAAAGAGGGACCCTGTACCTCCTACCAGAGTTCATCAACACATTAAAGGATCAGACAGGATCCTCTCTGCCTGACCAAGAGTGGACTGCTGTTCTTGGGGGGTGAGAGGTGTAGGAGCTCCTGCTGTTTTAACCAGGTTAAAAATTTGAGCTTGACCTTTGGTTCCCAAACCAGCCGATGATACCATAACGTAGGACAGACTCTATTGTGGCTCTATAAAAAATGAACATGATGTCCTTGCTCACACCAAAGACTCTGTCCCACTGATCTGGGATCAAACACCATTTCTTCAGTTTTACATGTATTAATGAGCAAATGATGTTCATCACACCAATCCACTGTATGAGAAGAGTAAGGATGACTGTGTCATCTGAACATTTAACAACAAATTGATTTTGTTGGGAACTGACAGTCGTTTGTGTACAAAGTGAACAGAAATGGTGAGCTCATGCATCCCTGGCAGGCCGCGGTGCTACAGACCGCTATATCAGAGAGGGCTGCAGTAAACTGAACTTGTTGTGGCCTATTAGATCAAATAAGAATAAAACCATCTCAATAAACTGAACTACTTTTTTAAGAAGGATCTGTGGGTCTAGCATCTAGCGTACGCAACAGGACTTTCTAAATGTTTAAGGACCTGGTGTAGTGATGTGGAGATGATGTCATCAGTGCCACGGTTCCCTCTATAAGCTAACTGGTGCTTGAACTGTCACCATTGGACAGTTTGCAAAAATGCAGTGTATTCTTTGATGCTGGAGTATGAGCCGTTAGCTTCTTGCTAATATATTGTATATCCGGACATTTCTCACAAATTATCGAAACGCCCTCATACTCGATGTGACATCATACGTTTGAATACAGACAGTTAACTCATTATATGCTATGTGTTAGCTTTACAAGTAAAAGAAGATACTTCGGTAGCTAGCTAGGTAGCTAGTTCCCTGGGCATGCTAACTAAAGCTGTTAGATCCATTTCTTACACTTTTGAATCAGTGTACAGTACCAGTCGAAACTATTGACTGGTACTATACATGTTTTATACTGTGTAGCATGGCCATGACTAGTTACTGCTGCTAAGCTATTATTGGTCAATCATTGTTTGGGGGAGGGGTTTAGCAACCTCTAAACTTGTTTAATAGCACTACGATTTGTGATAACATATTATATGTCTCTCACCTAGCACGGATAGCTTGATGTCCTTAGTGACTTTGCCCAGGCTGTTGCTTGCCGTTAGGCTGTAGAGGGCACTGTCATGCCTGCTGGCCTGCTGGATCAGCAGCGTGCACTTGTCCTGGGTCACCAGTTTGTTAATATGCTGGTCATACTGGATGGCAGCCTTGTCTTCAGGTTTGGCCAGGCTTGCTTTCTGCCAGGTAAGTGTGGGGAACGGACAGCCGCTAACCTTTGCCACAATGCTGACATCACAGCTCTCCTCGCCCTCCATGGCCTCACGCAGCTCAATGGTAGGAGGACCTGCAGGAGCAGAGGAAACAGCATTACCTGAAATTCTTTCTCAGAGATGACCATGAGCCACTCAGCAAATTAAGGTCAACTAGATCTCTGATTGGCTTAAGTGCCTGTCACTCACATGTCTGATCCTTGATGAACAGGGGTCCAGCTGTGGCAGAGGGTCGGCTGGGTCCAGCGGCGTTCACAGCTTTTACTCTGAACTCATATTCTCCTCCCTGCAGATCAGCGACAGTCAGCAGTAAGAACAGGTGTGAAGGACAGGTAAAACACCTCATTACCAGTCTGGACCAGTAGACTGGACCAGTGGCTCTCCACAGGTTAAACTGGTATTTCTCAGGCAGGGAAATATGAAGTGTCCATCATCAGTAATAACTCTACTCCAAATAATTTTGGGATTCCTCAGGGTTCCATTTTAGGCCCGTTCTCTTTTCAATTTTAAGTGATCATAACCCCCCAAAAAAACTTTATTTGAATGACTTTTTCTAAAGAATAACTTTAAAACCCAAATAGATGCCATAAGTACACAATAAAAAGATGACACAGCTGAGTTGAAAAGGTTTTTACCAAGACCACAACGCTTTCGAAACCAGACCAACCCCTGACCACCCGAACAATTTCAGCCATTTTAATGCCTCCATCTGACAGAATCACTACAACTGCAGTTGTTCTTTGTATGTTCTAAGAAAAATATCTTGATTATTCTGCATTATTCTAAAACCTTAAACATTTTTCTTTATAAACACTATAGACATTTTCACAACAAGACGAAACAGACAAGAAACAGGACAGAAACTCGACCACAAAGAAAGGCCTGATGTCAGTGTTTGATCCATGTTGTTGTTCTTGTTCTAACGGTCATGCAGTCTGAATACTTTCTTTATACCTGTGAACAGTAATAAAACTGAGATAAAGTTCCTAATCCCTTAAATTAATATTGTATTACTATGACACAAGCTTCAGTTAGGTTTGTACAGAAACAGCAAAGGGTGTTTAGTAAAAACTTTTTACTTTTATACTCCGACTACATTTCAGAGCCTGTACTCTTTCACTTTTACTCGAGTACAGAAGTTGAATCAAGACTTCTACTTTTAGCAGAGTCTTATTTACACAGGTAATGGTAATTCTACTGGAGTAGAGAAATTGGCACCTCTTCCTCCTCTGGTTAGTGTCATTGAGCTTAAAGTATCAAAGAGCAGATGGTGGGATGGTTTGGAGGACATAGACCAACCTCCTTCAGGTCCTCCACCAAGAAGGTGAGCTCCTCCACGTCTCTCTTGTTACATTGCTTCCAGGTCTCCTTCTCCTTGCCGCTGGTGTCCCAGCTCAAACGCTCGATGATGTAATGCTTTACCGGAGAGCCACCGTTGTTTTTGGGAGGCTCCCAGCTCAAAGTGACAGTGTTCTTGGTCACCATGTTAACCTTCAGCTTGGTCGGGGGGTCAGGTGGATCTGAGGAAGAGAAAGAGGAAGATCAGCAATAGCGGATTTGTGCTGTATGTATGGAGTAGGAATAGTTCTGCCCTCACAGATGGGATCTCTGGCCCGGGCTGGTTCAGTGGTGACGGTGAATGGGCCGAATCCGAGTCTGTTCTCAGCTCGAACCCTGAACAGGTAGTCCTGGCCTTCAAGTAGGCCTGGCACCACGTAGGCCTGGCTTGCACAGGCTGCATTCACCTGATAACAAACCAATCATCCATCAGTTAATCAGCTGTAGAAACACTAGATTGCTCCAGGCTTCGTGCTAAGCTAAGCTAATCACATCTATGAACAGAGATTGTTTTGTAAACTAAAGAATGATGATAAAAATGAAGTGAAATGCTGGAGTCATGTGGAAACTTTATAAACATAAAGAGTGGGACATTTTAAGAGGACAGACGCTGATGTTTACCTTTGTCCAGGCATTGTCAGTGACACATTTCTTCTCGATTAAGTAGCTCTTGATTCTCTCTCCTCCATCGTTATCGGGGAGTTTCCAGATCAGTCTCATCGTTGACCGTGTGATGTCAGTAACCCTCAGTTCCTTAGGAGGTCCGGGGACGTCTGCAATTAGGACATAACTACAGTTAGAGATCCACGAACAACACAACAACAACATACTGATACTTTAGAACAGTTTAGAGACGTATTAAGGGTCAAGGTCTATAGGTGTACCGAGGACATTGACTCTGACGTTGACGTGTTTCTGTCCAGACTTGTTCTTGGCAGTGATGGTGTAACGTCCAGAGTGGGTCCTCAGACTGACAGGGATGGTCACAACGGATGTGGTGTCAGTGGACTCCACCTGAATACACAAAAAAAGTTTGAAAATGAGACTAAAGAACCTAAGACATGAACATTGCTAGAGCAGATAGTGCTTACTAAACTACAACTAAAAAGCAGCAAAAACTAATATCTCTATGTATTGTTGTTTTCAGGGTTTCAGTGAATAAGAATATCAAAAATATGTTCGAGTCACACAGTCCCTGTTTATATACTGTATAAAGTCTAGATTTAGTATATATAAAAACTAAAAAGAGTTGTTCATGTTCTCAAAACAAAATCAAACTTTTATCAGTGGGTGTCATCCCTTGTCTCAACAGGATGTCAAGGTGCAGTCACAGTGAGGAGAGTGTCCAGTTTGGGAACTTCAGAACTGCAGCTCTTTGCAGATTATGTGGTTCCGTTGTCTTCATCTATCTGTGACCTTCGGCAGCAATGCAGTTATTTTCAACCAAGTGTGAGCCAGCTTGATAGTCAGTACCTCCAAATCTGAGGTCATGGTTCTCTGCTGGAAAACGGTGGATTGTTCCTTTCAGGTTGGGTGTGAGTTATTGCCCCAAGAAAGGGAGTTTCTCAGGGTCTTGGAAAATGGAGTGTGATATGGACAGGTGATTTGGTGCAGCATCAGCAGTAATGATGTTGGGTGAAGAAGGAGCTGAGTCTGAAGGCAAATCTCTGGATCTACCAGTGGATCTACGTTCAACCCTCACCTATGGTCCAAATCTCTGGGTAGTGACTGACAGAATGAGATGATGGATACAAGTGGCTAAAATGATCTTCCTCTGTAGGGGGGCTGGGCTCAGACTTAGAGATAGGGGGAGGAGCTCAGAGTAGAGCCACTGCTCCTTCACGTCAAAAGGAGCCAGTTGATGCAGTTCAACATCTGTTTAAGATCCTCCCGGGGCCTCCCTTTGGAGGTTTTCTGGACAACTGGGAGGAGACCTCGGGGTAGACCCAGAACTCTCTGGAGGGAATACATATCACATCTAGACTGGGAACGCCTCAAGATCCTCCAGGAAGAACTCGAAAGTGTTACTGGGGAGAGGGACATCTGGAACACCTGATTAGTCTTCTGACACCAGGACCCGACCCCGGATAAGAGGAAGATGATGGATGGATATTTTTTTCAAAAATTGCTTCACAAATACATTTGATGATTTAATCACAAAAATAAAGTAATGAGGCGGTTTTACTGGAAACCGTGGTGAGAAATTGTGGAGCAATTGTGGAGAATTGCTGTGTTAGGTCTCACCTCAGAGTCCACTGGCAGTGTGTGCAGTTTGTTCTTCTTGTGTGACTTGGCTTTGCCATCAAAGTCCCAGGTTACCTTGGGAACAGGGCGGCCCTTGATTGTGGCAGGGATTCTGATTGGATCTCCGGCACAGATGCACAGCAGGTCATCTGCTATGACATCAATGCTGATGGAAGGTCCAACTGTCAAATAAGAGGCATCGGTGGAAACATGAGAGAGATAGTACACAGAGAAACAATGCCGAAGTTATCATCTATCTAATGCAGAGAGAAGTCAACGTACGTTGGACGTCTTCAACCAGAACCTCACTGGTGCGGGGGCTGGGGTCGGACTCGCCAATGTCGTTGACGGCGATGATCCTGAACCGGTAGCGTTTCAACTCGCGGAGACTGGGCACAGTGAACTCTGTGGTAGGGTGCAGAGTGTCTGGGTCGTTCACCCTCACCCACTGTGATTTGCCCTCATCCTGGATCTGGATGATGTAGCCCTTAACGGGGCTTCCTCCATCCCTCTCTGGTGGCTGCCAGGAGAGTGTGACACTGTGTTTCGTCTTATCGGCCACCACTGGAGCAGCCGGCATGCTTGGAGGAGCTGGAGCAGAGATTGTAAAGATTGAATCCAAAATTTATTATAACTTCCAAAATAAGAGGAACCTATTTGAGAATACTGAAGGAAAAGGACGCATGCTGCTTCCTACTCACTGAGGGGATCAACTGCGAAGGCAGAATCGGACGGTCCACTGAATGGTCCAGTTCCTGCTGAATTGCAGGCTGCAACCCTGAACTCATACTCTGTTCCTTCGATCAGACGAGTCACCTGGGAGACAGACAGACTCATCAGACCTGGTCTGTTCTTCCTATATTCACTAAAGTGCATACACTTATAGAAAACATACAAATACAAAGGCAACAACTGATTTAAAATCCAGATCCTACACTATTAATATGTTTCTTTATGCAGTGGCCTAGTGCTGCACCAACTACTCACCTGGTACTCCCAGCCTTTCATGCCCCTTTTGGTAACCGGCATCTTGTTGACTCTGGCCCAGTAGTCAGTGCCTTTCTCCCTCTTCTCCAGCCAGTAGCCAATAATCATAGAGCCGCCATTGTCTCTGGGAGGCTCCCAGGTGAGGGTCATGGAGGTCTTGGAGTACTCTGTGATGGTTGGTTTCTCTGGTGGGCCAGGAAGGCCAAATGGATCTGTGATCTGGACTTCCTCTGTTGAGCAGGGGTCAGATCTTCCGTAGCGATTCTCAGCTCTGACCCGGAACAAGTAGGTCTTGTTGGTCTCAAGGTTCCACACCTGCAGGTGAGGGAGGCAATGATTAGAGTCAAAAAGTGATTTAAAGGCCTATCATTAGGTTTCTGAGCAGCGAGGGTGAGTAGGTGTAGAGATTATTATTAGTCATCTTCTTTTTGAACATGTTAGTGTGGTCCCTAGAGTCTCCAAAAGCACAATGGGAGCCAGAGCCTTCAGTTATCAGGCTCCTCTCCTGTGGAACCATCTTCCAGTCTGGGTCCAGGAGGCAGACACCCTCTCTACATTTAAGAGTAGGCTTAAAACTTTCCTTTTTGATAATGCTTAGAATTAAGGCTAGCTTAGGCTAGTCTTTAGCTATGCTGCTATAGGCCTAGACTGCTGGGGGACTTCCCATGATGCACTGAGCTTCTCTCTCTTCTTCTCCCCCTTCTTACACACTCATATCTCATTAATTCATGTTACTAACTTGACTTCTTCCCCAGAGTCTTTGTGCTTTCTCATCCCGCAGGTCACCGTGGACCAATCTACTGCTGGGACCATGGTTGACACCCTCTGACATTATCATCATCATTACCATTATTATTATTATTATCATTACTATTATTATTATGGTTATTATTATTATTATTATTATTGTTATTAATATTGTTATTATTATTATTATTTTATTAGTAGTAGTCATTGTATTGTTATTGTAGTTGTTGTTATAAATACTAATTGCAATCTTTCTATTATTATAGTTGTTATTATATGTTGATGCTGTACATGTCTGTGTCCCTCTCTCTCTCTCTCTCTCTCCCCAGCTATCTCCCCCAATTCTCTCTCACTGCTCTTCTTGGAAAGTGCCTTTGCTATAACATTTGTTATCTTTGGTGTTCTATAAATTGATAGAAAATATAAATAAATTGAATTGGGGCTTATGATACGTGAAAACTCATGAAAATTGGCACATTCATCAAGAGTGGTGAAAATTGCGATCATATGGGATTCAGGTGGACTATGGCATAATTACTCAACAGCGCCACCCTAGAAATTTCCAACAACGTAGCCTCCAGTGTACGTTTCACCTAGAAGAACAATATTTTGTACACGTCATACCAACATGTAAAAAAAGGCTTGTTGGTGCCATGACCTAACCCCAACAGGAAATCGGACAATATGAATTTAGTGATAATTTATGCCTTTAATAGGTGATGAACTTTAACAAACTCCTCCTACAGAACCAACCACATTGACTAGAAAATGTTTCTGTGCAATGTAAAGACCTCAACAATTATAAGTCACAAACGATTTTTTAAAAATTTCATCGCATGATGTTCCTTTGGTGGCGCAGCTAATTTTGATGTCTCGCTGCTGATGTCAGAACATACCCCATATTTCTTCTCGATGATGCTGTTGGTAACCTCCACCCACTGAGGCTCAGAAGGAGCTTCCTGCCCCTCCTCCAGCTCTGGTTCCTTCGTCATCACCTCCATCTTCTCAACAATGTAGTTTGTCAGCTCACTGCCACCATTATCCAGCGGTGCGTCCCAGTGGAGATAACAGGACTCCCCCTTTATGTTGGACACCGTCACATTCCTGGGTGGAAATGGCCGGTCTGAGGGGACAGCAGAATACACTTAGTACACACTCCGCGTTACATAATCAGCCCTGCCTTTTCTGTTGGTGGCATGTCTTAACTCACCCAGCACCATGACAGAGATGGTGTGCTTTGCTGAGCCCATGTTGTTGGAGGCAGATACGATGTAGCTGCCACAGTCCCTCCTGTTGGCTGCTGGGATTGACAGCTTGGTCTTGCAGTTCATCCTGCCCGTCACCTCGGTCTCCATCAGCAGAGTTTCGGTGGGCTTCTCGATCACCAAGTCATCCTTTGACCACTCAATCTTTGGAATGGGGAGACCCAGAACATCAGCAGGGATCTCGATGGGCTCACCCTTCTTCACCGAAATGGAGTCTCCCTTGAAGCGCTTCAGCATGTGGACCTCAGGAGACACTGAGGCGAACAGGAACAAAACAAATCAGCACACAACGAAAAACACGAATTCAAACCAATTGTATCCATAATGATTTGATCCTAATCATTTTTTTGTCTCATTCTTTAATGTAACTAGAAACTTAGGACCAAAACCTGTATCATAGGTGAATGTGAGCAAACTGACATGAAAATCACCTGAGTTCAAACGTGCCTAAAAACTAAAAATAAGTAAACTGACTACACCAATTATGAGGTGCACACCTTTGGGGCCCCTAAAAAGCACATGTGGATAGACTATTCCTCAGTACGGATGGATGGACTAGGATACCCCTTAATACCCACTTTCACAGGGGTATTAAAATAGAGTTACGGGTTTGACAGACCATTCCAAGCACCCAGCCTTACCTTCATCGTCTTGAATAACAACAGTGAATGGGATGGATGGCTCACTCTCTCCAATCAGGTTGGCGCACTTGATCCTGAACTCATACATCCAGTCATCATCCAGGCCCTCCACAGTCATTGTCATGTTGGGGCAGGCCTCCGTGTTGCAGGGCTCAAAGGCCTGCTGGTCCTGCCTCTTCTTCTCAACAAAGTATCCGATGACAGGGCTGCCGCCGTCATTACGTGGTGGCTTCCATGTCAGTGTGATGGAGTTCTTGGTGCGCTCAGTGTAGTGGAACTTCTCTGGGTATGATGGTGGGCCTGCAGAATCACCAAAGCATCAATCAAGACAATTTATCATGCCACTCCTTTTTATCAATCAGTTCCAAATCAGAGAAATGATTTTTAGGACTCACCCTGTGGGTCCACAGCCTTGATGGGTCCCAGCTCGACAGGTGGGCCCATGCCGTACTTGTTCTTTGCAATGACCCGGAACATGTATTCCTGTTCCTCCACAATGCCCGCGCATTCGCACTTGGATGAGATAGTTTCAACGGGCTGCCTCCATGTGTGCATCTTGCCGTCTCTTCGCTCCACGAGGAATCCAGTCAGGTCACTGCCTCCGTCATCCACGGGATCGTCCCAGTTTAGGAAGATCATCTTGCGAGTGACAACAACGGGTTTCAAGTCTGTGACCAGTCCAGGGACATCTGAGGATAAAACAATATTATCCTGCAGTGTTCATTTTTATTACAATGTATTAATTAATTGCTGTTTTATCATCACATCCTGCCCTGCCCTCCTCGACCATAACTCACCCATGACCTCCACTCTGGTCGAAGCAGCTTTGGTGCCACTGGGGTTGCAAGCAGAGATGTGGTATTTGCCGCTGTCCCTCCTTTGAACGTTCTTGATGACAACAACGCTGTCATTGCCCTCAGTGAGGATTTCCACACGGTCTTTATCAGGTTTAGCGTCATCCTTAGTCCAGGTGATGGACGGGTAGGGTTTACCTGTGACTGTGGCAGGTACACGGAGTGTCTCTCCGGCTCTGATGACCACGCCATTCTTGACGGACAGGTCCAGTTCAATCACCGGCTTCTCTGTGGACGAACAACAACAAAAAGGTATGAGATGTCAATCAACAACCTCTAACCTGGGTGAGTTTCAGTCTCTTCATTTTCTGCTCCATCTTTTTGGCTGACCTGCAGGATTCCTGACAAACACAGACTCTGTGAATCCTGGTGTTCCCTCTCCGGCTGCGTTGCAGGCGATGACTCTGACTAGGTACTTGGCTCCCTCACGGACTCCATAGACAGTAAAGGCACGGTTCTTCCAAGGACGCTCTGTAGACCTGGACCAGTCTTTGGTACCAGCCATGGCCTGAAGAGCACCACAGAACAGAATTGAAACCAAGACAGTTTAAGATCTTCACAAAGATAGTGAAAAAGTCTGATTCAAACCACATGACCCTGCAGCTGAAAGGTGACTTGATGATCTGACCTTGTCCACGTGGTATCCCAGGATGTCTCCTCCACCGTTGTCGACAGGTGGGTCCCACTCCACATCAATAGAGTGGTCGCTGGTCGCAACCACTCGGGCAACTGGAGGTCCAGGAGGTACTGTAGTGTCACAAATAAACGCATATATTTCTAAACATGGAGTTGTTTCGAGGCCAAATGGAGATGACCAATCATGACAACCAAAAATTTGTGAATCAATTATTTTCAGTATTTTGGAAACATCATTCAGAGTCGTACTGTACTCAGGGTTTAGAACATTTTACTTACATATCGGAGCCTGAGCTGTCTTGGGGTCAGAGGGGACACTGAACTTTCCGGGGCCAGCCTGGTTCTCAGCCGCCACCCTGAAGATGTAGGTCAGTCCCTCCAGCAGACCTTCAACATTCAGTTTGGTGTCTGGGTTGATGTTCCTGAAGACCAGGACAGAAGGGAACATTTAGAAAACCATCGAAAATGGTATGAATATCCACTTTTATGAGTCTTAGTGCAGGAGAGGGTTTTGTTGTGTTTTCTTACCTGTTGACACGAGCCCAGTGTGAACTGTTAATCTCGCGACGCTCCACCCAGTATCCCAGGATGGGGCTGCCATTGTCGTTTGGCTCGTTCCAGGTGACCAGCATGCTATGGGCTGTCATATCGTCAATCTGTGGCTTATCAGGGGCCTCAGGAGGTTCTGGTAAGACAGCAGAAAACAAATTAAGACATGTTCAGATAGATTTCAGACTCAGATATGATTTGTGTTGTTTTTCCTCAATTGGAATTGTTTTGTCCATTTAAATTAGCATTTTTTCACTTTAAACACCAGAAACCTGTTTCAGTATCACCGTTTCCAAATCTGGTTTTTCCTAGTTTATTCCTCATTGGGATAAATCATTTAAAAAAATTCTTTCTCAACTTTGTAGGTATTTTTTAGTTTTTGCTAAGCTAGGCTAATGTTAAAGTTTACATAAATATATGTTAACTAGCATGGTGAGCTAAAAACAAATTAGAATTGCACCAAAGTTCAAACCAAAGTTCAAAATGTTTTTATTAAAACACAATATTATTACGCCATATATTCAAACAAAGCTCATGACCGTAATGACTAAAACTGTACCAAAAGGATTCTTGGCGATCAGGGGTTTGGAGATGCAGTGTGGACCAGCACCATACTTGTTCTCTGCCATCACCCTGAGGATGTACTCCTTCTTCTCGATGAGTTTGGTCACCAGGTAGCGACATCCTCTTAGTGTAGAGGTGACGGAGCTCCAGCCGATCTCCAGTTTGGAGTTGTCCTTCTTCTCCAGAATGTAGTTGAGGATGTCGCTTCCACCGTCATCCATAGGAGGATCCCACTTACAAATCACAGAGTTCTTCCTAACCTCCTCGAACCTGAAGTTTAATGGAGGTCCAGGAGTATCTGCAGACAGACCAAATGATCCGTTTAAACAGCAGATCAGTGGTAGAGTTTAGATGTGAACAGGACTGATGTTTCTACTGTCAGAATGTCAATTAATATTTCTGACTTTACATCAGGTCAAATTTCAATAATATACAATTTAATTAAATGTTTTTAATTTTATGATTTCATTTCAAAAAATATTTTTAGAACATTGACAAAAAGTAGAGGTGAAATTTTATTATATTATTTTATTAAATTTTAGAAAACACATTTTTAAAATTAAGCTCATTACCTGTTCTAATAATCAGACGTTATTACCTCAATTTTTAATGATGTATGTAGATAGATAGACCTGAATAACTATGACAGAAGAGTTCTCACCGAGCACGTTGACCTCGCAGGTTGCCGATGCGGTGCCGTGGTCATTCTCCACCTTCACCATGTAGACGCCGTGGTCAGCGCGGATCGAGTCCCTGATCACAACAGAGGACACGCCCCTGCGGCGGTTTTCAATGGACAGACGTTCATTAATCGTCGGGTAGTCGGTCTCCTCCACCTCTGGCTCTGCTGCCTCCTCTTCCTTCTTCTTTTCCTCCTTCTTTTCCTCCTCTCCTTCCTTCTTCTCCTCCTTCACCTCTTCCTCCTTGTCTTCTTTCTTTTCGGCCTCTCCTTCCTTCTTCTCCTCCTCTTTCTTCTCCACCTTCTTCTTCAGTGGTTTTTCGGGCCTCTTGCGTAGCGGCTCAGGCCGGATCACATGGTTGTTCCAGTACCAGGTGATCTGAGGATATGGCGAGCCAGAAATATTGGCGTCCAGGCAGATCTCGCAGCCTCGCTTCACACTGAGACCGGATTGCAGGCTGCCGCTCAGGAAAACCTTTGGAGGATCTGAGAGAGAAGGAAAATGAACAAAACTCCACAGCTGCTTTATGAATGATAGAAGTTATTTATGGACCATATCGACCTTCAAACAGTTAAATTCTGTTATTTTCTGCTGCTTTTTAAGGTGATTTTGCTGTTAAGATTGTAGAACTGCTTTTATCAGGAGCTGATGTCATCCTCACCAATGGCGTCCGAAGCCTTGACAAACGGCGTGTTGCGTGATGGCTCACTGACCCCGGCAGCATTTTCTGCTTTGACTCTGAAGGTGTAGTGCTTGCCCTCCGTCAATCCTCTGACAGTATAGGACAGGACGGGCACTAGGAAGTCGTTGCACCTCTCCCACTTGTCCTTGCCCTTCTGCTGCTTATCCAGAATATAGCCCATGATCTTACAGCCGCCGTCGTACATAGGAGGCTTCCAAGTCAGGGTGATGGTGCTCGATGTGGGGTTATGGGTCTCCACGTCCACAGGTGGGTCGGGAGCATCTAGGACGAGGGACAGATTTCAGATTGACACAAACCAAACGTCTTTATTCTATGAAAACAATCACTCATCAGAATTCAAAATGTTTTGCTAAAACTTTACAATCCAAATAAAGAAATCTTATAGAAAAATCTTAATCATCTTTAGAGCAAAAAACTTCATAAATATTTAATCAAATTAGGGGTTGGGTACCGTTCATTTTTTTAACATTACCAGTACACGGAATTCGGTACTGGTATCCAGTGGTACCTTGTTTTAGGTACTTACTCTCTCTGTAGTCAAAAAAATATCATTTCAGTTCAGTGATATAAAAAAAAACATGTTTTAATGCCAAACTGAGGCAGACTGGTGGTATCGATGGGATTGACTATTTAAAAGTCTTAATTTAATTGACTGCTAAACAGACATGGTGTACCTCAAGGTTCAACTCTTAGACCACTTTCTCAACTTTCTCACTTTCTTAACTTCTGTTTTTTAATCATTGTTAATCACTACAAGATAAACTTCAGCTGTTGCTTCAGCATCCTGGGTGGGGTTGGTACCGTTCACTTTTCGACCAGTACTGGTACGGTAACTGGAATTCAGTTCAGGTACCCAACAGTAGACAGTGAAAAAAATCCCAGTTATCTCCAACAACAATAACTTATCCAACTAGCTAAATAATGTCATTATGATGTCAATTAACTTTTTAATTATTATTATTATTCATTATAATTAATTTAATTATTTTTTTCTTACGTTTCTGGTCCTCAGCGATGACTGGGTTGCGGAGCTCAATGAACTCTCCTCCTCCGATCTTGTTGACGGCCTGGACTCTGAAGTAGTACTCTCCATTGGGGATAAGGTCTTTCACGGTCCAGCTCACCTTGCTCTCTCCAGACATCATGTTGACATATGTCCTCCTGCCAGCCTCACGCCGCTAAACAAATATCAAACAATTTAACGTTTGCATGTTCAAAGTACAGCCTTTCAAGCCTTATTTTAAGACTTTAAACCATAATCAGAGTTCAGAAAGAAACCGTGCCGCCATTTCTGACCTGCAGGACATAGTGCATAATCGGGCTGCCACCATCATAATCTGGAGGATCCCAGGACACTTTGCAGGAGCTCTTTGTGATCTCAGATGCTAGTATTTCCTTACAGGGACCAGGAAGCCCTACGAAGACAGAGACAGGTTAATCTACAGCTCAGAGTTCAGGAGAACGATGTTGATGTGTTGATGTGAAAAGTGCAGTTGAGTACCGATGACTTTGACGTTGATGGTGGCACTGGCAGCTCCCAGTTTGTTCTCCAGAGTCACTTTGTATTGTCCAGCATCGGCGTGAAGGCTGCTGTCAATCTCAAGGTGACAGGAGATATACTCCTTCCTGTTGAAGACAATAAATCCCATCAACCACTGCTGCTCACACAGACAAAAACACTGGGCCACAAAACCTCTGGAATCAGAAGCCTTTTAGACATATAGAACATTCTAAAGTACATTTGACCTCTTAAGAGATCTTAACAGGGACTCTAAACCTGATACTTCAATCTGCACTCATCTTGTCATCCTGTATCCATGACAACGGTTGTCACTGGCTAGCTACGTAGCTGGAGTGGACAAGATAACAACAGACTATCATCAGTGTTAGCTTCTCCAGCAGACTAAAATCAGTGTTAGCTTCTTCAATAGGTTAACATATTAGCTTATCAAACAGGCTAACGGCTGTGTTAGCCTTGTTTCCTTTCAATCATAACACTTCATTGTTCATATTGCTCCACATCTTCAATGTCAGTGTCATACAGATCTGTTATCCTGAACTAAGGACAGTCTATGCCATCCTAACTTCATTTAGCAAAGTTCTGTAATAAATTAATTCCTATCCTAAGATGCAGTTTGGAAACATGTTTCTACAATAAAAGATAATAATCCTAAATGTCACCCGAACTGAGTTAAACTGAGGTTAGGACTGAGAATCCTGATATGTACTTCATCACAAATGTATTAGTGACAAAATGAACACCTGAAGATGTCTCAGACTAACGGTGAAAATAATCTGTGATTAATCAAAGATGAAATCTGCTGTTATGAAGAGATCGTCAGGCTACAAACAGGAACAGGTTAGCCTAGCTCTGTTAACAAGCCGAACTATGTTTGTTCTCTTTAAGTGGTCTAAGTAGATAAACAACAAACAGCAGCTGATCAATCACTGATACCAATGAATTGATGGTGTATTGTAAGCAACAAATACTGCCTGATATATCCTGTGTATAGTCTTTAGTTTCTGGAGGAAACACTGACTCCTGATCCAGCTTTACTGACCTGAAGCTGAGGCGGTCGTCGGCCTTCAGCTCCTTGCCATCTTTGTGCCAGGTGATTCTAGGTGAGGGTACCGCTCTGAAGGGAACTGGGATGTGCAGTTTTTCTGTTTCCACAACAACCAGGTCCAGAGCCTGGAAGTCCAGCATTGGGTTACCTGGAAACATAGACAAACACAAACTCATTCACCTTTTTGCTCAGGAAACAGGTTCAGGACAACCCGAGGAGACATTCTTACAGTCGGACTCTTTGGCGAAGACATTCTCAGAGATGTCGGATGGCTCGCTGACTCCAACGGCATTGATGGCCCTGACTCTCAGGATGTACTCCTTCTCAGGGACCACGCCCTCCTCCACGCAGTACTTCAGCTCCTTCACTGGACGAGAGTTGACCCTCATCCACTTCTCTGTCCCGGCCTCGCACATCTCGATGTGGTAGCCTGTGATGGGGCAGCCACCATCCCTCTGTGGAGTTTTCCAAGCGATGGACAGGAAGTCCCGGCTGGCTCCAGTAACGTGCAGCTCAATGGGCGGCGATGGGACGGCTGGAAGGGACAGGACAGACAGAGTTAGAAACTTTTTTACTTTATTTTTCATCACTGACTCATTACCAGACAAACCTGTTGGATCTTCGATTGTGAGGATCTCAGTGGGTTCGCTGGGATGACCGATGCCGGCCTCATTCTCAGCGCAGACCTGGAATTGAACTTCCGTTCCCTCGATGACATCAGTCACTCTGTACTTACAGTCTGGACCTGAAGTCTTACCACATTTCACCCAGCGGGTTCCAAGCTTCTCCTTCTTCTCAATGGAGTACCTGGAGGACAGGAAGATTGACAGTCTTCATACTGCAGCACCACATCAGGTCAAGATGTCTGATGTTTGTCAGAAAATAACAAATGATTTGTAAAGTGTTACGAGTTGGACGTATGGTCAGTCGAGTGTTCATCTGTTTTCTCTAATATTTGTTTGCCATCAGGAGGAGGCATCAAATGAAACCCAATCATCATCAAGGGAAAACTAAAAGTTGTTGAAGTTTGAAATGGAAAACTGACCAGTACGATCCACACAAGCTTTGACCTGACCAGTAACATTAAATTCTCCCAGTGTCCAAATTGTGTTTCAAACACCAGCCTCAACCTTCTTCCGAACAGATACAAGCTGTTGCCATGGAAACGCAAAAAATAAACATGTTAAAAATGTCTAAGTAGTAAAAGGCACCCCTGCAGCAAATGGCTGATGTTCAATGTGACTTATCATATGACACATTCTAAGTCATATGACATAGTTTAAAAGTTATGCTCTGGAAAAACATGCAACACTCAAAATAGACGAAGTTCAAAAAACGTTTACAGACAAAGCCACACCCCCAACATTATATGTCAACATCTGAGGGGAGGTAGCCCCTCCCACACAGGACCACCAGCTACTTTCTCATTGGACAAAATGGAATGTCGAGATGACAAAGAAATATAACTGGAAGATAAAGAGGGAAAACATTTTTATGACTAAGTCAACTCATCATCATTAGTTTCTGATCAAAACAACTGACATTTTCACGTCCAGCATCAACATTAAGTCTAAGTACAAGATGTAGTTTAAGTATCAGATGTAGTTTAAGTACCAGATGTAGTTTAAGTACCAGATGTAGTTTAAGTACCAGATGTAGTTTAAGTATCCGATGTAGTTTAAGTACCAGATGTAGTTTTAGTATCAGATGTAGTCTAAGTACCAGATGTTGTTGCGTCCATGTTAAAGTTGGTGTTAAATGAGGTGTGGTCAGGTGTTAAAATGAGGCATGGACAGCAGCATTGAAGGAGGAGCCTACCTGAGGATGGGTCTTCCTCCGTCGTTTTTAGGTGCCTCCCACTGCAGGTCCACGTATCTTTTAGTCACAGCATTGACAGCGAGGGCGTAAGGTGGCCCAGGAGTAGCTGTAACAAAAAACTTCTCTTATTAGCCCACATCAACAGACAGACACTGACTTTCAGCCTTCTGTTTAACGTATATAAAGTATGTGTGGCTGAAACGTACTGAAGGTGTCTTTGGCCAGCACAGAGTCTGGCAGCTCGCAGAACGGCCCAATGCCCACGGCGTTCTCTGCGGCAACACGGAACACGTAGAGCGATCCTTCATTGAGGGGCGTCACGGTGTACTTCAGCTCCTTTACTGTGGTGTCAACAGCCTGCCAGCCTTTACGCCTGGCGTCACGCTTCTCCACCACATAATTGGTTATCAGTGAGCCTCCGTCACGCTCAGGAACTGTCCACTTCAAGTCAGCGCTGTTCCTGCCGATGTTGACGACATCCAACCAGCGAGGAGCTGAAGGCGGGTCTGAGGAGATCAAGAGGTCGAAGATCTACTGTCAGGTATGGAATGTGTCAGTTAAAATGTTAAGGTTAGAATAACATGACTGCACAGTCCACCATATTCACTTTAATGTAACGGATAATTTATTTAAGATGTAAAGCTTTGAAAATGTCATCAAACTGACAGAGAGACATTAAAAATAGCTCAATGAGAGCAGTCAGACTGACACATGGCAGCATTTATTTACTTACTAATAAATACTTATTGTATCTTGAGCACACCGTCAGCATCCTAAGAAGCTGCTGAACATGTAGATCTATCATTTGTATGGATAAAGTTAAAAATGTGAACAGCCAGAGGGAAAACTGCTACTGTCTGCTTTCCTCCAGTATTTTCAGCTCAAAGTTCAAATGGGAGCTGATGAGGCAGTTGGTTGGATTTCCTGTTGCTCAGGGCCTCCCTGAGCCATAAGTGTATGTCTGTTAGCTTCCAAATTAGCATCAGGGGAGTGAGTGTCCGTTAGCACTCAGAGGCAGCTGCTGTGTAATGGCAGTCTCAGGTTGATCTACTGCATGTCTTCCTGACCCATTATACCAGTTCTACTTACTGAGTCTCTCTTTGCAGAGCACTGGGTCACTGGGTTCACTGGGTTCACTCTCTCCGGCCAAATTAACAGCTCGCACCCTGAATGAGTACTCCTGCTTCTCCATCAGGCCCTTCAGGAAGTGTTCCAGTATATTAATGTTCTCTGCCACGCGGATCCAGTCCATGGTACCGCTCTTCAGCATCTCAATGACATAAGCATCGATCTTCGCTCCGCCGTCATGCTCTGGCTTGGTCCACATCAGGAAGCAGGAAGTCTTAGCCACGTCCTTCACCGTGGGTTTACCAGGAGGCCATGGAGGATCTGGAAGAGGTAGATCATGATGTTTTTAAATGAAAAGACTTCTGATTGTCACACACAGCTAAAAGAAGGAAGTAAAATCTGTTGTACCAATTGGATCTTTGACAAGGATTGGTTCTGTCTCCTTGCTGGGTTTTCCAGTTCCAGACAGATTTTCAGCCAGGACTCTGAACTTGTACTTCTTCCTGGTGGGAAGACCTTTGACTCTGCACAGGAAAACACATCAGCACATTTAAAACCAGGAGAGAAACACAGCATGATACTGATTCCAGACACCGGCAGTGAGGACTCACCTGTAGTTGGTGTCTTTAATGGGCAGCTTGTTGCATCTGATCCACCTGTCATGGTCTGGTTCGTATCTCTCCACCCAGTATCCAGTGATGGGACTTCCTCCATCCTCATCGGGCTCGTACCAGGACAGAGTCAGGGAGTCCTTGGCGATATCTGAAGCCTCCAGCTTGTAAGGAGTTCCAGGAGTGTCTGAGTACAAAAGACACAAGGTTAGAAATGTGTTCCTTTATCATTCTTCTGGTGAATAATTTTCTTTCCAAAACATTTAGGAACACAATTTCAAGTCAAGACCTACCGAAGGGGTATCTGGCAATGATGGATGGGTGTTCAGCTGGCAGGCCAACACCAAACTGGTTTTCAGCGAACACTCTGAAGATGTATTCCTTGAACCTGACCAAGCCCACAGCTTTGTACGTTGTCTGTTTGATGGTGGAGGATAACCGGTGCCAGATCTCGCTGTCAGCAGCTCGGCGCTCCACGATATAGTTGGTGACTCTGGAGCCGCCGTCATCACGTGGAGGGTTCCAGGCCAGGAAACAGGACTCATTGGTGATCTCAGAGATGTCAAAGGCAGCCGGAGGACCGGGTTTATCTGTGAGAGGGAAGAACATTTCAAATCATCCAGAAACTAAGAAATCAAGCCTTTTAATACCTTCTCTCCACGGTCGACTGGTCTTACCAAGGATATTGACATTGACGGTGGCAGTGGCGCGGCCACTGCTGTTGGTGGCCTCTATGATGTAGGTGGAGCTGTCGTCTCTCTTGGTCTTGGCGATGGTGACGGTGGAGTGTCCTGGCTTTGTGTCAATGGACACCCTGTCATCCGGTTTGAGGACTAGGTCAGCTTTGGTCCATTTCACCCGGGGTTCGGGCTTACCCGTCACCTCGGCCGGGAGTTCGATCTTACTGCCGGCCTTGGCGGTCAGACCTGCGATCAGCTTGACGTCCAGCTGTATCTCTGGAGGCTCTGCATGGACAAAAAGGACCAGGAGTCAGTCAGAAGTTCATTTGTTAATGTGTTCAATGTGTTTTCAGACAGGGGGAAGCTTTTCATCATTCTAAGAACCTTCTTCTTTATTGTACCCACATCACAGGAACTAGAAATGACTTTAGTTGTTGAGAGGAACTTTTTTAGCTCCTACTTACTCCTACCGAGTAGGTTCTCTCCCAGCGCCAGAGGAACCTTGAATGACTAAAGTCTTCTCTGATTGGTGAAGGTTATATGCAAAGGTAATCTTAAAATATGGAACAACACACAAACAAACGTCACACTGTTGTTGTTGAAGTGATGAGTACAGAAGTGATGTTGCTATAGCAAACGTCGGCCTGCTTAAGTCACATCAGCGTTCCTATTGGTGGTGAGAACACAATAAAAATAATGACACATCTAAAAAAAACCTTCTTCAGTCAGAGTCAGGAATCTTGTCAGAGTCTCACAAACTGGGTCCTTAAAAATGTGTGGGAACCAGTGGTCTATAATTATGATTACTCCTCCATACTCTTCTAACTTCTCTATATGAGAGGATCAACGTCATGAAGTACTTTCTGGCTACCTTTGGGATCAACGGCCTGGATCTCATCGGAGGCCTTGCAGGGCTGGCTGGCCCCAAGTCGGTTCAGGGCTCGGATTCTGTAGGAGTACCACTGGCCCTCGACCAGACCCGTCACCTGGAACTTCAGCTCAGGCACCAGGTCCCCGCAGGGCTCCCATTTATCAGTTCCTCTCTGGCAGCGGTCTATGTTGTACCCGCGAATGCCAGAACCACCGTCGTACTTCGGCGGCTCCCAGGTCAGGAAGATGCTGCTAGCTGACTTGTCTCGCCACCTCAGGTTTTCTGGAGGGTTGGGGATCGCTGGAGGGAAACAAAATGACAGAGGTCAGAAAGTTCACAGGATGGGCTTCAAAAACGAACCTCGCTCTTTTCTTATGAACAGGTTTAAGTTGTTGCAATGGAAATGCAAAATGTAAAAATATATAATATAATAGCAAATGGCACCAACATACGGTTGATGATGTGTGAAGAGCTTCTTAAAATGTTCACAGACATGTCAGGTGGATATCAACAGAAAGACACACACATAAACATGAACATTCAAAAGAAAATAAATAAAATACTGAATATAAACATTGTATGTTGTTAAACTATATCTGAATAAAATATGAACCAACAGCAGAAAACTGCTCTTAAACTTCTCATCTGAAGATGTTCATTTGAGTCAACTTCATTATTTTAATTCTCTCACTGGCAGGAGACGAGACGTTGACGGGCTCGTCAATGTACGCCGGCTCTCCTGGGCCACACTTGTTGCAGGAGGTGACCCTGAACAGATACTCCTTCCCTTCAACCACATCGGTGACGGTGAACTCCTGATCCTGGATACCTGTGACCACCTGACAGAGAACACAGGTAGGACTTATGGTCAGATGTTATAATGGAGGATGATCATGAGGGGTGTGAGAGAAGATCTGGATACATACTGTAGATAAAATCAAACCATCTGTCAGGACATGAGAAGAACAAATGTACTCATCCCAGGATGCACACGTTGACATACCTTCACCCAGGTTTTGCGGGACACATCCCGTTTCTCCACCTGGTAGCCGGTCAGAGGACTTCCTCCGTCGTGCTCCGGAGCATCCCAGCTCAGGTGGACGTTCTTCCGCGTCACCTCCATAACCTTGAAGTCCTTTGGAGCACTGGGGGCCGCTAGAAGAAACAGAACTATTTTAACAGGAAGTTTGGAACCAGAACAGGTTCTTTAAACTGTTTATAGTTCCTGAGGAGATCTCAGATGTGTTCTGGATCAGAAGCAGTGCTTCATATCGTACCGATGACATTGACTTCGATCTCTCCAGAGACAGACGTGACATCGTTCTCCAGCTGGAGGGTGTAGGTGCCTTTGTCTGGCCGCACGCTCGGCATCACAATTAGTTCTGTGAATATGGACTTGGTCGTCGTGGTGACCCGTTCGTCGGCGGTGGTCAGCTCCTTCTCTCCAAAGGTCCACTTGGCGACAGGGTTCGGGTAGCCTGTGATGGGGACTCTGATGGTGAGAGGCTGAGGGACAATCACCTCCAGGCCATCTTTGAAACCGCTCAGGTCCATCATTGGTCCAACTGGGGATGAGAGAGAGATGCAGGTTCAACCTTTATGATGTCATTTCCTGTTTAAAGGATTTATACTGAAACACATTGAAGAGGTCTCACCATGAGGGTCATCTGCCAGAAGAGGTCCGATGATGTTTGACGGCTCAGAGACTCCGGCGGCATTTTCAGCAAACACTCTGTAGTTGTACTTGGTTCCATATTTCAGACCAGACACCTTAAGGTCAAGTTCAAATAAAATACACTCTAAACAAAGACAATGAATCTGACAATGACAGCAGGAAAAAATAGGATTTTTGAGCATCACCTTCAAAAGGTTCATAGAGAAAATCTCTTCTAGACCTTCGGCCGTGGTCAGTCCCACATCAGCTGTCACACACCTCCATCCATCACATTAACTGAAGCAATTTTACTGTTCTTTGACTTTTACTTTGAAAGCACTGCTGTCAGCAGAGACACTTTAAGCCCTGTTCTGACCAAACATTCACGATGAGATGAGTTGAAACTGACCAGTAGAAAGTTGATGATCTGCTGATCTGCCCTTAAATATCAAAAGCCATCACTTCAGTACTTTTAATGTCTGTAATAAATAGATTTTTGTTATGCTCCGGAAGCTAAATGTGAAGGACGGAACCTGTTGTGATGTTGCCCTCCTCAGGTCGTTTGTGACGGGAAATATTAAATCTGGAACTGATCGAACTGTAAAAAATATAGGTATTACTTCCCCTCACTCAGTAATTCCAGTGCTAACTGGAGCTGACTGGTGGAAAATCATCAGCTACAACTTGAGTTCAGCTCCATTGATTCTACGGAATCTAATCGTCACTGATTTCTGTGCCGATTGATCGTCTACCTCTAGTTCACACTGCTGCAACTTTTCCTATAACGGTTATGTCCGAATCTTTGGTCTGAACTGGGATTCACAGTCAAAACAGATGGATGGCTCTCATACGTTACTGTCGTCAGCTTCACATTCTAAAGACATGTAGCCTGACGTGCTAACTAACAGATTAAAGACATGTCACCTGATGTGCTAACTAAGGTCTACAGTCGTTATGAAGCTCATGTTGAGAACGGGATGTGTTCGAGTGGTTCCTCGTACCTTATAGGACAGGTCTGGGTAGAGGCGGGCATTGCAGCGGAGCCACTTGTCAGTGCCGTCCTCACAGCGTTCGATGATGTAACCTGTTATCATACTGCCTCCGTTCCTCAGGGGAGTCTCCCAGGTGAGCTGCACTGAACTCTTGTTCTGGTCCTGCCAGACCAGGTTCAGAGGGGGACTTGGGGGCTCTGCAGGAGACAGAAACACCAGTATATCAGGAGACGGAGATGGTGGGAATGATGGGATTTAACCACTGATACTGGTGCCTCCAGGTTTGACTGGTACAGTACAGCACCTTGTATGGTGGGTTTTTATAGATTTTATTTCATGTACACTACCAGTCAAAAATTTGGACACAGTTTCCCATTCAAGTGGATGGGTAACTGTGTCCAAACTATTGACTGGTACTGTATGTCAAAGTTTCCCCTCTTGGAAGTGAAGTTGAAGTTCATGCTAAAGTCGTCTCTCTACAGGCTGAACTCACCGATCGGGTCCATGATCTTGATGGGTAGCGAGGCGGCGCTGGGCTTGCCGACACCAGCCTTGTTCTCTGCTTTGACTCTAAAGATGTACTCTTTGTTTTCGATGACGTCATTGATAACAGCACTGCGCTCGTCAGCTTTGGTGACCTGGACGGGTGACCACTTCACAGACGTCCTGTCACGCAACTCTATGATGTAAGAGGTGATGGGAGAACCTCCGTCAGATTCAGGAGGCTCCCAGGAGACGGTGCAGCCAAACTTGGAGACGTTTCCCACGATGACATTCAGAGGAGCATCAGGAACATCTAGAAAAATAAATATGTCAGTAAACTGAGATCAACAAATTGGTGTTTACTAACAATCATTTTGTATTTTAATCAACGAATGAAGGACTGGACTCGTTCACCTGTCTGTATAATAAATGTGTCATGTTGGTGTACCCCAGGGGTCAGTTCTTGGATCCCTTAATTCAAACATAAACTTCAGTGCTTAATGCTGTGTGGACTTTTGGTGGGCTTCTAGAACAAAGGATTTTGACTAAATCTGTTCGCTGTGACAGACTCATTCTAAATATGAATAAAAATAAATCATTCTCACCAAACTTGTTCGTGGCCTGGACGGGTTTGTCCGTCTCTACGTTGGGTCCGCTGCCGACGCGGTTTCGGGCACAGACTCTGAACAGGTACATGGCGTCCTTCTGGAGGCCCGTCACTGTGTACTCGGGACTCTCGGAGTGGTCAGTGGCCAGAGTCCATGTCTTACGCTTCACGTCACGTCTCTCTACCACATAGCCGATCACCTTGCTGCCACCATCACTCTCAGGTTCCTCCCATGCTAGGCTGACCTCGCTGTCAGCGGTGTCGACCACCTGGAGGTTCTTCACGGGTCCCGGGACATCTAGGAGAAAAAATATAATTTTTGTTGTGTTCATGCTTCCTTGATCCAGTAGCTGGTCTGTCTCCATGTAGAACCGTATGTCTGTTGAGCAAACTCACCGATGACTTCCAGGTAGATGAAGGCTTCTCCCTCTCCATGTTTGTTCCTGATGATGACCTTGTAGCGGCCCTCATCAGACTTCAGTGGGTCCTTCAGCCGGTACTCTGTGCGGTCGGCGGACAAGTAGATGTTGTCTCTGGGCAGACTCAGGTTGTTATACAACCAGTCGGCCTCGGCCTGCGGGTAGGCGCTGTAGGGGACGGCCATGACGATGGGCTTCCTGGCATCTGTGACGTAGCTCTGGTCTGTGGTCTTTATCTGAGGTACAGCTGGAGGAGGACGACAGTGAGACCTGCGTTAGTCCAACAGGAAGTATTTAACAGATTACATTACTCACATCATGTGATTTATTGAACTCTCACCTGCCAGCTCCAGCTTGGCCTTGGCGTCTTTGTCCTTGGCAATGATTCTGTACTCTCCCTGGTCTCGAGGTCTGATCTCACACACCTGCAGTCTGTGGACTTTCCCCTCGCTCATCATCTGATGTTTGTCTCCCTGGACCACCGGCATGTTATTCCTCAGCCACTTCACCTCCACCCTGTCCTTGTTGAGCTCCACCTCGAACACCACATCCAAGCCCGGAGGTTCAAATGCATCCTGTGGCGGTCTGACGATCTTCACTGGGGTCTCTGCATGGAGATTCATGATGTGTCATCAGAGCAGGTGCAGAACAGGAACCATTCACACACTGAGCAGACAGTTCATCCGGTCTGACAAAGCTCACCTTCAACGAAGAGCCTGGCTCTGGATCTCTTATCGTCCACACCGCAGGCGTACTCGCACTCGTCATCAGGTCTACACTCTTTGATACGCAGGGTGCAAATCTTTTCGTCTTTTTCAAATGTATATCTGTGAAGACAAATGTAAGATGGAACATTAGCATGTCTAGCTAACTAGCTTAGCTTCCAACATCAATAATCCACAGCAGTGGCTTTCAAAGTGGGTTGTAGGGACCCCAGAAAAAAATCTGATGAATTGATTTTCTCTAAATTCATCCATAATGACCAGAACAACAGGATGTATGGTTATTTTTAGTCATGGGTTTCATACAGGCTCTATAATGTTACATATAATGTTACATCTTAAAGCGACAGGTTTGAGTAGGTCCTCTTTCACTGGTGATCCTACGAGGTTCAATAAAAAGCAGCTGGACTTCTTCTTAAGGTGTTCTGTTAAGCTAGCAGAAGGCGTTGGACAAGCCCTAAATTAACCCGCACCTTTCGACCCTGAGCTACGGATCGATCCGTGAGAGTCTGACTGTTCTGATGTGACGTACCTCAGTCCTTCTCTGATCTCGCGTCCATTTCTGTACCACTTGACATCAGCTTTCTCTTTAGTCAGCTTGCAGGTGAACTCTGCATCGTCAAACTCGGTGATGGTCTGGTCCTTCAGGTGCATGGAGAAGTCTGTGGGTGCCTCGCTGATGATCAGCTCTGCGGTGGATTTGCTATCTCCGGCCACCGCGGTGTACTCGCCCTCGTTGGCCAGTGTGCAGTCCTTGATGGTCAGCGTGTGCTTGTCCTTGTCGACTCTGTAGACGACTCGTTTGTTGAAGGCAATCTCCTCGCCGGCCTTCATCCACTTCAGCGTGGCGTTGGGCCGGTTGACCTTACAGGAGAAGCTGACGGTCTTCTTCTCCTGAGTGTCGATGTCCTCCAGAGGAACGATGATCCTCAGACTCTCCTCTGAACAAGACATCAGGACACAAATGGTCAACCAGAGCACAAACTGCTCAGTGTCGTAGAAACACCTGATCGGAACATAAACACTAAAATCTGCCACCACTGACCTTTGACGGACAGCTTGCAGGAGCTCTTGGCCTGCTCTCCTCTCTGATTGGTCAGGTTGATGCTGAAGTTGGCCTCATCTCCCTTCTGGGCATCTCTGATCCTCAAGGAGAAGATGTTGTCTCTCTGGACCATCATAGACTTGCTGCTCTCAAACACGATCTCGTCGTTCTTCAGCCACTTGGCTTTTGCTCCCTCCGTGTTCACCTCACAGTTCAGGACGACCTCCTGACCTTCTTTGGCCTCAGTGTCCTTCAGTGGCGTGATGATCTTCAGTTTCTCTGCAGGACGAATCCACAGACAGAGATTAATGCTGTGAGCCAAATAACAGCTGGCGAAGAACTCAAAACAGTATGTTTATTTATTTAAAATAAATAAACGTTAATTTAACTTCAGCTAGAAAAGAATCAAACAATTAAAACATTTTATATTTTGGAGATAAAGTTAATGATTCAGTCATTTATTGAAGTTAGCCATTAAAACTTTAAATACATAAATAAAAAAAAACTAAAACTATAATTTAAGTAAAGAAACTTTATTTAAGGTTCTGTTAATTCATTTTTATGTTTAGGTTCAAGTTTGAGTTTCATGTTTTTTTGGCCGGAAAAATCACTAAAATCTAATTAAATGGCCAAACTGAATGTAAAATCTCATAAATAAAAAGTAAAACAAAATGTAAAGACACAAAGTATGGAAGCCAAACACCGCCAATCTAAATTTTGACCTATTTTCTTATACTTTTGACTGATGATGTGTTTTTATGTTTGTCATCCATGTTTTCTGGCAGGAATAGGCTTCCATACAGGTCCTGTCTCTTGTATAATAATGATCATCATGATATAATAAATGAGTCTTTTGGTTCAGGTTCTCCGCTGATGTTTTCATATAAGACCAGATTTCATTTGTGGACCTTACCGTGTACTGTGAGTTCAGCGCTGGCTCTGGTCGCACCAATCATCACCACGTACCCACTCTCGTCTTTGGGCTCGCAGTTCTTGATGATCAGAGTTCGTCTCTTGCCGTCGCTGACCATCTGGTATTTCTCTCCCGCCTTCATCACCTTGTCGTCTTTCAGCCATTTGACCTCGAAATTTTCCTTGGAGACAGAGCAGGTGAACTCAGCCTTCTCGCCTTCCACCACCTCCTGGCTGCGAGGCCTGGAGATGAACTCAGCTGCCAGTTCTGAAACAGGAAGTATCAGAGGTTGGAGGTTTCACGTCGTTATCAAACTTCTCTGAGTCTGATTTCTAACACTTTAAGACAGAGTCCTCTTTTATTTTCCTTCCATACCGTTAATCTTGAGGTTTCCTGACGTCTTGATGCTGGGACTCAGCCTACAGTTGTATTCTCCTGCGTCGGCCATCTTCAGATCCTGGATGAGGAGGATCCTCCTCCTCCCGTCAATGATCTGCTCGTAGCGGCCGCCCTCCGGCAGCTCCACATTTCCTCTGTACCAGGTCACGTCAGCGCTGGGTTTGGAGACCTCGCAGATCAGCTTCACGCTGTCTGTCTCTGTCCCCTCCACATTGGACAGGTTCTTGGTAAACCTCGCCTCCTCCTCTAAAACAAGAGGAAGGAGGTCAGCTGAACGTCTCTAACACAGAGAGTCATGTGATCACTGTGAGTTTGTTCTTACCGACGACAGTCAGCATGCCGGAAGATTTGGCGGTTTTGGCGTCACATTCGTACTCAGCCTCATCATCGAACACAGACTTGTGGACGATGAGGATGTGTTGGCGACCTTGAGCGATAATTTCATACTTCTTCCCCTTTCTGATTTCACTGCCATCCTTAAACCAGCGAACCTGTGAGGAGGAAAGACGAGGGGATGTCAGAAAGCTTCAACGATGTGACGACAGCAACAGGTCTTCTTTAAGCAGTTAGCAGCAAGTAACAGTCAGCAGCTACAGTAGTAACAGTTAGCAGCTAGTAGCGGTTAGCAGCAGTTATGGTGGTTGTTAGCAGCTAGTAACAGTTAGTAGCTAGTAGTAGTTAGCAGCTAGTAGTAGTCAGAGCTAGTAGTGGTTAGCAGCTAGTAGCGGATAGCAGCAGTAATGTGGTTGTTAGCAGCTAGTAACAGTTAGTAGCTAGTAGTAGTTAGCAGCTAGTAGCAGTTAGCGGCTAGTAGTGGTTATAGTAGTTGTTACCAGCTAGTAACAGTTAGCAGCTAATAGTAGTTAGCAGCTAGTAGTAGTCAGAGCTAGTAGTGGTTAGCAGCTAGTAGCGGATAGCAGCAGTAATGTGGTTGTTAGCAGCTAGTAACAGTTAGTAGCTAGTAGTAGTTAGCAGCTAGTAGCAGTTAGCGGCTAGTAGTGGTTATAGTAGTTGTTACCAACTAGTAAAAGTTAGCTGCTAATAGTAGTTAGCAGCTAGTAGTAGTTAGAGCTAGTAGCGGTTAGCAGCTAGTAACAGTTGGCTGCTAGTAGCAGTAAGCGACCAGCAGTTAGTAGCACTTAGTAGCTAAGAACATATCTTCAGATAGTGGAGACAGTTTGAGGTCCAGGAGCTCCTTACCCTCCACTCAGAGGACGAGATCAACCCCATGTAACAGGGACACATGATTGGTGTTGTCATGTGATTCCTTGTTTACAAAGCGCTGCTGGACGCTGATGTTAAACGTCACACCAGACGCTGCTGTGTTACATGCCTGCCTCTGTACCTTGAGGAACGCCATCATGCTATCTGACATCATACCCTGGAGCGGTGTTATGGTAATAGGATTCTTATAGGCTGTTGAAGTTCATCATCAGTTCATCAGTTCTGTACTCATTCCATGTTTGCAAAATTTAATTTATTTATTTATTAGGGAAACAGTTTCGTATCTTTAAGGCAAGTTTAAAAAAAATTGTTTTATTGGAGCACCCTCATGTGGTGGGTGGTGGTATTTTTTGCATGCTGAAGACCTCAGGAGTGTCATTCACGGGCAGCCACCCCTCCTGTAATCACAGCAGCTTCCTCTGAGGTGAAGGGCTTTGGACTCAGCCACTCCTCCTGGCTCTGATTGGTGGTTTAGATCCAGGTGTGGTGGATTTTTTGCTAATGGCATTAGGAGCACTAGATGGCGCTGTAGGAGTCTGTCTCCTGTAATACTGTGAGGTCATACAGACAGTTTTAGAAAACATTATTTTTATAAAAGTTATGTACTGCAGCTTTAAGAAGCATCACTACGGATGACAGTTTGGACAAAAGTGATGGACTCCTTCAGGAACCCAAAAAGTCTAATGTTGGTTAAAACCAAAACAAACAGTCGGTGGTGCTAAAGGCTTATTAACTGTGCACTCATTGCAGAATAAGATGATCAGATGAAATCATCAAAGAGTGCCAGTCAAACATCAAACGATGGAAACGGAGTGTACATAGTGATGAACTGTGACATCACTGTTTCATCAAGCTGAGAATGGAAACCAGTTCAACCAGTGACTCACCTTCATGTTGTCTCTGGAGAGCTCACACTCAAACCTGGCAGATTCCTTCTCTCTGACCTCCACGTCATGGAGTGGCTTCAGGAACTCCACATGTGGAGCTGTGACACAGAGTGACGGGTCAGTGACTCAACTCTACACAACGCTCCTCCAATGATGTCATCGCTATGATGTCACCGATGTACTCACGCTCAACGCTGAGGAAGCAGGAGGTTTTGAAGTCTTTGGCGTCACAGGTGTACGTCCTGGAGTCATCCTGAGCACAGTCGTGGATGACCAGTGCTCTTTTGCGGCCGTCGACGATCATCTCGTACTTCTTGGTCTTGCGTATGTCCTGTCCATCCCTGAACCACCGCACCTCCGCATTCTCTCTGGAAACTTCACACTCCAGGGTGGCGGTGGCCTCCTCCTCCACCGTCTGGTCCTCCAGCGGCTTCGTGAACTCCACCGGCAGCTCTGAACGACATGAAAACACACAGGATGGAGATTAGCACAAAGAACTAATTAAAGCTCTAACAGGGACCCAGCAGATGATCCGCCCAATCAGCTGACAGTGTCATACCTCTGACGATGAGGTTGGCCTCCGTCTGGAAGTCTTTGGCGGCGAGTTTGACCTGTCCCGCTTCATTCAGTTGGACGTCCCGCAGAGTCAGGCTGTGGACTTTACCCTCCACCTTCAACACCACCTGGAGGATCAACACAGTCATTCCCCATGGGTCTATCCCTGAGTACTGTCTGTCAGGTTCAACACTCAGTCTGCATGGCTCTACCATCCCTGAATGTGGCCTGTCAGTTTAAACACTCAATCAGTGTAGGTTTAACATGCCCTGAGTACTGCTTGTCAGGTTTCCAGAGTCACTAAGTCAAGAGGGTTCTACCTGCCATGAACAACAACTACACGTTCAACGCTGTAAGGCTGCAAACACTGCGTCTCTGGTTAAGCAGAGTTAGTTAGTTATTAAATTGGGATTACATTGCCCTGAATTTTCCCAGTCAGGCTCAACACAGTCAGATGGTAAAGGGGTTTAACATTCCTTCAAAACAACCTGCCAGATTTACAGAATCAGACAGGTATGTGTTTTTTCCCCCTGAACATTGTCTGTCTTGATTAAAAAAGTCTGTATGTCCAAACACCATCAGTTTGGTTTGACAGGTCAGAAAGGCTTGTTTTTTTCCTTCCTGAACATTGACTGACAGGTTCTACTGAGTCTGTTCCCTTAATGTTACCCTCAATCTCAGCATTGCCCTGAGCATTGCCTGCTAGGTTCAACATAGTTAGACAGACTGTAATATTCAGAGATTCAGTGATGTGGGGGATGTTTTCCCTGAGATTTGCCTGCCAGGCATACATCATACAGGAGTCAGGCAGATTGTGGGTTTTTCATTCCTAAACAGTGTCTGTGAGGTTCTAGAGACACAGGCTGGAGCAAGTTTGTGTTCTCAGGTCTCCAGTCAGCTGAGCCCTGACAGCTAAACGAATGCAGACAGCTGCTTTCCTTCCCCGATATAAACTGCGTGACCTTTGACACCTTCAGGCTGATTTTACCTCACATCCCCAGACTGTTGATCACACCGAACCTACAGAGGCACGAGTTCATGAAGAGGTGTTCCACTTAATGATATTAAACTTTATTTCTCCTGGTGTTTAGAAGAAGAACAAAAGAAACATATAGTATTTATCTCTGATCTATCTCATAGTTTGTAAAAATATTCCTACTGTACAATTAATCAGCATTTTCACTTTTTATTGTTTCTGTAATTTGTCTTTATTAAATACGTAAAAAAGTAGGAATACTTTTAACATCTTATTTTCCAAAAGTCACCTTAAAAACCGTGTTTTAAAGAAGACAAACCAGTTTTTTACTGGTGGTTACTGGAACTGGGCTGAACCTTTAATACATTTAGGTGATCAATAAAGTTCAAATATCAGAGCAGGTGGGTGTCTGACCAGCTACAGATGATTTCAAGTTTAGAATTAATTTCTTCATGTCTGCAGACAGAAATTGTTTAAGTCTGAAAAAGTCTTTTTTAGTTTAAGTTAAAGTTTACTTAATCAAATTATTGAATTAAGTTAATCTTACATTAAATCATTGAATTAAATTAATCTTAAATTAAATAATTGAATTAAATTAATCTCAGATTAAATCATTAAATTAAGTTAATCTTAGATTAAATCATTGAATTAATCTTAGATTAAATCATTGAATTAAGTTAATCTTAGATAAAATTATTTCTCACATTAAGGAGCTCCTGAATGATTTATATTTAGTTTTTTGGGCCACAGACTGAGTCTTTTTATCGGACTTCTGTTCTCTGGTAGGTTTTATCTCATAAATGTCACTTAAAAACAATACAATTTGTGTGAAACTGAGACTAAATATACGTCAAAACAAACTGTTGACTAGATTTTATTTCAGTTTTTAGGTTTTATCCACCTCTAACATGAGATGCTTCACGTCTGGTTCTACACTAAACCTCTTTAAACGGGTACATTATAAGAAGGTGATAGTTTATTAGTAATTAATAGCAATTTAACAGTACATGGCTGCTTTTACTGTATGTATATTTTTATCTTTGGTTTACAAGTACTTTAATAGAAACTTCTTGCTTTTACTACATAATAAAATCTGGTTTAATGGTTTCAAGAGTAGTTAAATGTAAATCTGATTAAGAGTAATCAGTTTAAATCTGATTTTATTCCATCACCAAAGAAACAAACCTTCGATGTGAAGAAACAATATTAAACAATAAAATAAGCTGTTAGAATTCAGGAAACAGTTTCTGCAGCGTCAAATATATAAGCATCTTCAGGCAGAAACATTTAAGACTTTAGTTTGAGACTGGATGAACAGCTGATGAAACCTGCTGTAAATCAAACCGTCACAACCCGGTGAGATCGGGTTTCCTGTCAGAGCTCTCAGGTTTCATCTGATAATCAAATTAATCCTGCGTTACGACTAGACATCAGTCCTGGATCGTTTCGACTCTGATCTCCCTGATTTCTAGGCGAGCAGAAACATTTAGGGCCCACTGGTGTTTTTAAAGCAGAAGTTGTCACGTTGCTCCTGTTGCCACCTGCCCTGAGCTTCAACCTCCTGCAGCTGTTAAAAATAACCCTGCAGAAACGCTTGCAGGGCAGAAAAGTCTCCTGACTGCGTTATCTCAAAACCAGGATCGAATGCTCAGCTGGAATTCTGAACCTTCACCAGCAGGCCCTTATATGAAGACAGCCTGAAGCTGGAGCAGCTGGGAGCTCAGAAAACTGAACACTGTGTACAAATGGAAAGAGAAAGACCGGTCCTGGCTGTGGACCAGAACAAGCATCAGGTCAGGATTCATCTATGAAGTCAGCAGGTCTAGTTTCAGGAAGTGTTTGAGGCAAAGTAACATTGGTCACTCAGGTGTGTTGGGACTTACTCTGTCGCTTGGTTCCAGCTTTGTACCCCCCAGGAACCACTCGACAGCGATGCCTTCGTACGACAGCTCACACTCGAAGGTAGCAGTCTCTCCGGCGGTCACGGTCACATCCTTCAGAGGCCTTGTCAGGCCAATCACCCGGGCTTTGGATTGGGGAGAAGACATGGTTAGTCCCCCCCCTCCTGAAACAGGTCAACAGATCCAAAAAAATCCCCAGAGAAAATGGCTAATCCTCAGTCGCTAGTCCTCATGGCGTGGTTGAGCTGAAGGCAGGCCGCTGGAAGCCCTCAGGACAACTGAAGTCAGCCACCCTGGGACGGGCATTGGGGGACCATGCTCATTAGCATACGACCTGCTGTCAGATGTATATGGCCGGCACAAACCAGTGAGGGGCACCGGCATGTCCTCCCCCTGCCAATCACTGCAAACCTGCTCTAGATAAGGCATGTGGCTACTAAAATAACCAAGGGGCCTGATTGGCTGAGAGCCCACCTCTGCCAAACCCATCAGGGGAGCAATCTGCTCCTGTCAATCACCAGCCTGCATTTTTCCTGGAAAAGGAGAATGTGGAGCTGCAGGCAGAGTTACCCAACATCATGCTACAGAAAATGTCATCATCAGGGTTCTGCCTGTGTTGTAACCCAGTGTCATGGAAGATTCAGTACCACAGGTTGAACTGAGGTCCAGGAAGTCCACCTAGATTAACAAGCAGCAACAACTATTTACAGCAGGCTGCTTCACATGCCTGAATTAAAGGCCCTGGAATGACATTTAATCAGCTGTCAGTTTGAAATCAATATCTGCAGGCCGACAGGGACCTCTCACATCTTTAATATCGGGAGAACAAGAAGAAACCAGGTCTGATGTACCAAGTACCAGATATAGTTTAAGTACCAGATGTAGTTTAAGTACCAGATGTAGTTTAAGTACCAGATGTAGTTTTAGTATCAGATGTAGAGTACCAGTCAATAGTTTGGACACAGTTTCCCATCCACTTGAATGGGAAACTGTGTCCAAATTTTTGACTGGTAGTGTAGTTTAAGTACCAAATGCAGTTTAAGTACCAGATGTAGTTTAAGTACCAGATGTAGTTTAAGTACCAGATGTTTTTCTGTCCATCTGTGCGTCCGTGTTAGTGTTAGGGTTAAAATGAGGTGTGGTCAGCAGCATTGTTGGATCATTGCTATTTTGAGGCAGCAGAAAATGATTTGAACCAATGACCAACAAAAACCTCTAAAGTCAAAGCTGCAGTATTTTTTACTGCTGTTTAAAGGATGAATCAGATGAAACTACATAGGAGGCTTCACAACACAGTACACTCTGCTGGTTACACACTAGTGATGATACTCTGATGGTTACACACTAGTAATGACGTACACTCTGCTGGTTACACACTAGTGATGATGTACACTCTGCTGGTCACACACTAGTGATGACGTACACTCTGCTGGTTACACACTAGAGATGATGTACACTCTGCTGGTTACACACTAGAGATGATGTACACTCTGCTGGTTACACACTAGAGATGATACTCTGCTGGTCACACACTAGAGATGACGTACACTCTGCTGGTTACACACTAGTGATGCACAGATCAGCTCTGCCATCATCACATTTTCATCCACCTGAACCAATAATTGTCTCTAGAGACTCCACCCTCATGAATACCTCTAGCGGTGCCCCATGATTTATCAGGAGGATGTCTGTTCTAATCCAAACTGTTTCACTGTATGAACCTGGACTGTGTTGGACCTTTAGGATGTGTATAAGAACACACAACATTCATTAACATTAGATCCTGTCGCCGTGGCGGAGATTTAAATCATCAATGAAGTTAAGCTGCTGTGCATTGTGGGTAAATGTCACAGACGGCGGAGACACACTTCTGGTTTCTGCTGCTGGGGGATCACTACAGGTGATGTCATCAATATTTTCCTCATTGTTGTGGCAGTTTCTGCACTGCTCTCTTGGCCAGGTCACTCTTGGAAAAGAGATTTTTAATCTCAATGAGGATTTTTTTTACCTGGTAAAATAAAGGATATAATAATAATGATGGATTATTTCATCACCTGCATCCCATCAGTTATTAATCAGAATGATAATTTTTCTGATGGATCTGGAGACTGTGATCGGCTGCATCACTAGACCTATTACACACACAGGGAGGAGCAGCAGCCCTCCTCCTCCTCCTCCTCCTCAGATAAATATGGCTGACTTTGCTCATATGCAGTCAGATGCAGTCGTTGATGGGAGAGAGGATTGGGAGACGGTGGAGGCAGAGGGTCCACCAGGACCACATACCTGTCCCTCAGTGAAGACCAGTGATGCTGGTTATATAGCAATGAGACTAAAAGCAACCTGTTTGAGTCTTGCGCCTTACTTGGTGATCAGATTATGGACCGTTTAAATAGCAGAAGGGAATTGGACACGCCCTGAATGAACTGTAAACCATGAGCTACAGATCGATTAAATAAGTCTTCTTTAAATCAGTAGCTGAGATTAATTTTTTTGAAACAAAATTATTTCATCATATTGGTTGAATTTTGTTGTAAAACATCTTTAAATATGAGAATGGATCACTTCTTAAGATTGTTGCAGTGTAGAAAATATTAAATTCATAAAAGAATCCAACACATCTTCAAACTAGATGGTTCAAACACAGAAAGCTGGTTTTAGAAAGAAGAAACGATGACATTTTTGACAGGTGACAAAAAATCAAATCTGATTCATTTGCATTATTATTGTGGCCACGAGGATTGGTGGCGTCATCTAGATCCAAAGATAAACAAGTGTGTCATCTGCAAAGAGGACTTTGTCTCTGATTTCTATGAGTGTTTTTTCTGTCACCTTTGACCCTGAGCTGAGCTGAAGATTTGGCATTCGCTGCTGAGAAGTCAACACTTCCGGCCATGTCCTTCCTGCAGTTTAAGAGGATCAACATGTGTCGGGTTCCCTCCTCTTTGATCTCCATATCCTAAGAACACAAATCATCAGAAACAGATGTTGACCTCAGCTCTGAGATGAGACACGACAGTCTCAGAAAATTGTGGAAAATTGTTTAAGTGAATGTTAAATTGACTAAAAGTAAACTTTATTCCAAAACAAGTGGAACTATTTTGACTCCATAAATTAAATGGACATTTTTATTGGTGTCAGCCCATGTTCATTCTTACAGCAGAGGGGTGGAGAGTAACTCCCTTCAGTTTCCAGGTGGCGTGAATGTCCTCCTCTGAAATCTCTGTCTCAAACTTGGCCGTTTCGGTCTCCGTGACCTCCACGCTGTACAGTGGCCGAACAACCTTGATTTCACGCTCTGCAGAGGTTTAAAAAGATGTTAAGAGAAAACCACACAGAAGAAGCTGACTGAATCTGTGAGAGAACAACAGGCAGAAACAGTTTGATGATGTCATAATCAGTGAAAAGAATGATGATCGATGGAGGACATGCAGACGACATGGAGTCATGACGGTCTGGACAAGCAGCTGTCGCTCATTAAGAGCCACTTACAGTTTGTGCAAAAGCAGAGAACATCGAGGAACTCGACAATAACCCAACCCTAGATAACATCTCTACAAGATCACCTCTAGTTATATAACAGATCTACACGATCACCTCTAGTTATATAACATCTCTACAAGATCACCTCTAGTTATATAACATCTCTACAAGATCACCTCTAGTTATATAACATCTCTACAAGATCACCTCTAGTTACATAACATCTCGACACGATCACCTCTTGTTATATAACATCTCTACACGATCACCTCTAGTTATATAACATTTCTAACGATTCTAGTTATATAACATCTCTACACAATCACCTCTAGTTATATAACATCTCTACATGATCACCTCTAGTTATATAACATCTCTACACGATCACCTCTGGTTATATAACATCTCTACAAGATCACCTCTAGTTATATAACATCTCTACACGATTACCTCTAGTTATATAACAACAAGATCACCTCTAGTTATATAACATCTCTACAAGATCACCTCTAGTTATATAACATTTCTACATGATCACTTCTAGTTATATAACATCTCTACATGATCGCCTCTAGTTATATAACATTTCTACAGATATCATGCAGGTATCACCTCATGTGTATAGGGTTGGGTTATCCTCAAGTGTTTCACCAAGTTCACATTGAGAGAACAAGACACAGTGATGGCGGACAGAGGGGAGATGAGTGGCGGCCCAGAGAGAGGCTGGGGCTGTGTGTGGGGCATTATTCTGTAGTCCTGAGACCAGGGCCTGAGGGAGGGGCTGGATCGCTGCAGATATTACCTTCAATGTTCAGGTGAGCCGTGGTTTTGTCTGTGCCACAGTCGCAGGTGTACGCTCCCACATTGCTCTTTGCCGCCTTCTTGATGACCAGCATGCGCTTCTTGCCGTCTGATTGGAAGAGAATGTTCTTGGAGGGAAAGATTTCATTACCGTCTTTGAACCATCTGACCTCGCCGACGGCCCTGCTCAGCTCACAGGACAAAATCAGCTCGTCTTTCTCGACGGCGGTGTAGTTCTGGAGCTTCACTGTGAAGTACAAGTCACCCTCTGCAAGAAGGCAACAAAACCAGTAATAACCTTTTAAAAGCAATAACATACAATCATTCGTAAGTGAGTCATCAGTACTGAGGTCCTGTCTTTAGTATACTTCCTGGGATTATGACCTCATCCTTCCTCTAATTGTGCCTCTGTCACGATTGTGCTGAAACTCATGGATGCTCCTGTACAATGATACTAACCGAGCACAGTGAGCATGGCTTCTGAGGTCTTGCCCATAGCGTCCACTTTAACCGTGGAGGTGTCATCAATGGTGACCTCCTTGATGGCCAGGATGTGGACTTTACCATCCTCTGACATGTGCACCACCTTGCTGGGATGCAGACGGATGTCGTTTTTGTACCAGACCACTGGGATCTTTTCATGAGAGAGTTCAACACTGAACTCTGCAGTTTCACGTTCCTTCAAGGTCACGTCTTTAATTGGCTTAATAAATTCAAGACGAATACCTGACACAAAGAAATGACAAACATACATGGAGTGACACATACGGGGAGTACGACATCAAAACACACACAATAATAAGATGTTGAAAAGGCCATCAGGCTCAACTCATTCAAGGATGGGAAAGAATATTTGCCAAAAGCCTTTGTCAAACTGAGGAGGACACACGGATCACAGGACAGTCGTAGATTTTATCTCCTGTGTCCCCTAAACGCTGCAGGGTTGGACAAAACAAGCAACAACATGACAGTTTAACTACCAGAGGACATCAATAACATCAAAAGGGCTCCTTCTCTGGGATTGGGATACTTCAAGACAAGGGGCAGGCTTTCATGGTCCAGAAGTCACATGATGAGGGTCACACTATCAGGCGACTGGTGGTTTATGGTGACATCATGGGGAACCTGGTGGAGGTTTGACCTATCTGAGTTCTGTCTACTCTTTGTTTAAATGATGACAGCGCTAGAGGGACATAAGGTGGTCAAACCTCATTAGGAATCAATATCTCCAGTAAAATGAATCAAAATCTGACCAGTTGTAGTTAGGATATTAGCTATGTTGCATCTGAACGTTCCCTCCATAGACCGTTGTAATCAAGTTACAGTTAGCATTAATGAGCTGCTATAACAGCAGTCCAACAATGATGGGGGGGTTGTCTGCCCTGTGCTCAATAAATGTTCAGAAACCCTTAAGTCATTCTGTCGTAGTGTTACAGTCATAGTGAGAGACCAAAATGGTGAATGGCGAATCAAAACAAAAACTAGACAACAGAACCAAGCAAACATGTTTGTCTCAGCCTCTATGTCAGACTTCCACAACATTACATCTCATCTTTATAAAATGGGACATGACTATTTCTGTTTGAATATTTCATCTTCAACACAAGCTGGCCGTGCCTTCCTCTTATCCTATGATCAGCTGATTCTAGCATCAGAAACAGAAAAATGCCATCGTCATTCAGTAACTTTGTTAATATGGGTGAAACACCCGACTGTCCTCCATTGTGGAAATACTCATTAGAACAAAGTGCTCGTTAAGGTCACCTGAAAATGTTCTCCTGTCAAGTTCACTAATGAAGGTAGGACAGGTCTGGTTCACAATCAGGATTCCATCCCAAAGGTTTTGGCAGTGGTTCAGGTCAGACGCTGCAGACCAGTCTCCACACCAAATTGGGAACATGTTTGGACTATTGTCGGATTAAAATGATCCTTGGTTGGAACAATAAGACTGGATCAGTGCCCGGAAGTATTTGGACGGGTTGTTTTTCATACAGATTCTGACACTGAAAGGCTTTGGGCAAACACTCTCACCAACAGAGAGCACATGAGGGTTTACTTATGCCCTGATCATCCCTGATCACAAATACTCCATTTACCTTTGATAATCAATTTTCCAGATGTCCTCTTATCTTCAGCCTCAAACATGTATTTTCCTTCGTCTTCATATCTGGCAGATTTTACGGTCAGAGTGTGTCTCTTTCCATCCACCAGGAGCTCCAACTTATCATCATTTGACAACTCCTGAGATCCCTTCAGCCAGCGGAAGCTTTTGGGTTCTCTAGAAATTTCCAGCTCAAACCTCGCCTCATCCTTTTCATACACATGCACATCAGCCAGCGGAGTAATGAATGAGACTGGGATCTCTGTTGGTTCAGACGGCTAGAGTTAATATCAGGGTGCAGATGGAGCGCTAACCAACAAATCCTCAGACCAGTCAGAAGGCAAAGCTACAGAATAAACTGTGGTCTGATTATGTCTGCTATTGCAGCTCAAGTAAATCTGGTAATTAAACTGAAGTAAAAATGGTGGTTGGAAAAGATGGCTGATGAAGGTAGAGAGTGAAGCTCACCCTTCACTTTCAGGTTAGCAGAACACTTGGCGTTGGCGGCCATGAACACCACCTCGCCTGTCTGAGGCAATTTGCAGTTGTACAAGACCAGAGTATGTTTGGCGCCGTCCTCCACAATCTCAACGTCCTGCAGATGGCGCCACAGATTTTTAGCAGACACACAAGTAGTCAAGAAAAAGTGATCAGAGCAAAGCTGTTTTCAATTCACTTTCATTTGTTAGCTAACAAGAGATCAAACATGTGTTTGGTTGAAGAAAGTGTTTCTCAGTGCCTCTAAATCTGAGCTGAAGTGATGAGAGTGAATGGAAACCAGAGATGTATGAAGAATGAGACGTACAGCGGATGGACTGAGGACTTCGCCGTTTAGTTTCCACTGGCTATGGACGTCGTCCTCACTGAGCTCAACCTCAAACCGAGCTGTGTCTCCATCAAACACCTCAGCGCCATACATCGGCCGAACCACCTTGATGTGGCGAGCTGACGTCAAAGAGAAGAGACAAAATTCGCTGAAGATGTTCAGGCATTTAAATATATAACACAAATACACAAACACAGTACATGTACACAAACATACATACATACATATAAATACTTGGACAATAGACAGAGTTGAAGGATATTTGTGACTGAGGAGGATGGTCTGCTTTGGTCATGACACCATTGGACCCTACATAACCAAATGTCTCTCCATGTTAGCTCCCGCAGTGGCAGGGTTGTTACCGTTAAACTGATACGAGTACCGGTACCTGGAATTCAGGACTAGTACCAAGGGAACCATTTCTCTGTACTTAACTCAGTTGTAACAAATCTGTAATATTCCCTGTAAATAGTACACAGTTCATGTACTACTGGTTTCATTCCCAGGTGTCTGTTGTGTCTGTTTTAGCTACTAAATAGCATGTTGCTAAGGAAGTTCAGAAGAAGTCAGTGGCTGGCTGTGTGTTGAGGCTAATGCTAGTCAAAATGCTAAGCTAACATCATCCAAAACAGTGGAAAAAGCCCAGTTATCTCCAACAACAACTGATCCAACTACTGAATTAATCACATGATGTCAACGCCTCACTTTAAGTTATCATGGAGCGTTCAACTCTCCATGAACAAGCACAGCATTGGCTGCAGACATGCTAATGTTAGCTCCAGCCCTGGCTGCAGGTGTGCTAACGTTAGCTGCAGCTGCTGCAGGGGACTTACAGGCTATCACACACGCTCCACTCTTGATCTTTTAGATGTATTTAGGAGTGACAGAGTCTTTCTAGACTCTCACTTCCTCTGTCATCCAGATGTGCTGTCAGGTACCGATATTTGTTGTAAAGCTCATATGAGGGCCAGCGGGTGGTGCTTAAGTCAAATGATTTGGAAACGACAAAAAAAGAAATTCTGAGGAGCCATTTGATTAAATTTTGGAATTTTAAGATTTGTGCCAAAGTTCTAGAAAAGGAAGTGAAGAACCATAAAGGGGTTTGTTTTTGTTAATGATGCTTCTGTTACAAGAACCACAATGACGCTCTGAAGAAGTGGCACACAAAGACAAAAGTTAAGGAGGAAGAACACTACAGGGGCGGAGCTGGTCCCCCAGATCAGGGAGATAATCAGTTGAATTCATCCTAGTTTCCATGTAAGCCTTTCCCTGGAATCATCTAAATCTGGTGGTGTGTTTCTACCATGTCTCAAGGGCCTGAAGATGCTTCAAGAGCAGAAACTGTAAAAGACGTGGGTGATGGGGCTCAAGGTGTGGTTAGGAGACAGTGCAAGTGAAGGGGATACCAAAGTGGGGCATTAAGAAGGGGGTCAGTGCCAAAATTAAAAAGCAACTCTGTGACTTTACCTTCAATGTGGAGCACCGCTGTCGTCTTGTCTGTTCCACAGTCACATACGTACTGTCCTTTGTCTTTGTCCGCAACCCTCTTGATGATGAGGGTTCTGTGTTTGCCCTCAGCCTTAATGGCCACCATCTTAGAGGTTTTAATTTCAGCCTCATTGTGGTACCACATGACATTGATATCTTTGTTGAGCTCACAATCCAGAACCACCTCATCTTTCTCCAATGCAGTATAGTCCTGCAGCTTAACTGTGAAGTACGCATCTCCCTCTGGAATGAGGACAGTTTTGGTGACCATCCATGACACGTAAAGAACACAAATATATGGTACAAGGAAAACAAAGACAAGGAACACAAATGTACAACACAGAGGAACAGGTCATTTTGTGGACCTGCACAGACAAACAGACAAATGAAGATGAGACACTGGACGAGGAGGACGGAGGAGAACATCTAGGTATTCTTGGTTTACCTATAACTGTCAGGTTAGCCATTGAAGGAATTCCTTTGGCCTCAGCCTTAATTTGGCAAGTATCATCAAGAGTGACTTCCTTTATTTCTAGCACATGTTTCTTTCCATCCACATGAGTGAGAACAGTTCTGCTCGGATGAATTTTGACGTCATTCTTGAACCAGGTGACCGGGATGTCCTCATGAGAGAGCTCCAGCTCAAAGCGAGCTGTTTTGCCTTCCTTCACAGTTTGGTCCTTTATTGGTGAGATAAATTTGAGCCTGATACCTAGAATTGTTTCAGTAAAGCATATTCATATCATTTAGTCATTAGGAGGCAACCAGTTGGATGACATGATAAGAATGTTTCTGTTACGGGACCCAGGACTCACCCTCCACGGTCAGTCTGGCTGTTGAGCTTTTACCCAAAACCGCTATCGTATATTCGTCCTCGTCGTCAAACTCACAGCAGTTTATAATCAGCATATGCTTCTTTCCATCATCGATGATGTCATACTTTTGGTCTGGGGTGATGATGTCACCCCCTCTATACCACATGACCTTAGAGACATCCTTGGTGATGGTGCATTCAAACTTAGCCTGTTTCTTTTCAGGCACAGAAACGTCTTTCAGCGGTTCAACAAAGTCCATCTCAATTTCTGGGTTAGAGAGCAACACAGGAGCACAACATCAACAACAACACAACAAACATCAACAACACAACCAATATCATCAACAACACAGGAGCACAATGTCAACAACAAACAACAACACAACAAACATCAACAACACAGGAGCACAACATCAACAGCAAACAACAACACAACAAACATCAACAACACAACCAATAACATCGACAACACAGGAGCACAACATCAACAACACAACAACTACACAACAAAAGCCAACAACAGCACAAATCTCTACAGCAGGTGGCCAGTTTATCATGCAGCCCTTTGTATGCAGTGCTATATGTGTGTCTAGACGTTTGGAGTACCCAGAGATATCAGGTGTTGTTCAAATGAAAACCTGCCACTACCACCTAGATGGTGGCTTGTTGAGGGTATGAAGAGCTCATCCCATCCTACAGTGAACATGCCACAGACTTCTTCCAGTTCTAAGTAAAATGGTGCCACTTTGAATTGCTGGGTTTTCTTAAAAACATGTTCTGTACGTGATGAAGGCTAAAACGCCATCATCAAGGAGGCTGTTCTTCTGGAGAGACCAAACGTTTTCTTATGGAGAAGTTATCTTCATTCCTAAGACCATTTTATTTCCTCACCAGTTGGCACTATTTTTTGGGTAAAATAAACATGCTGATATTATAATATTAAATCCAGTGAACTCCATTATTTTTTGCAAAGCCAGGGATGTGATGTCATGTCTGCTGTAGTGACCTGATCAGGAAAATATTGGTTTAACATGAAAACTGGCCACTGTATGTAGATTTAACATAGAACATTGAACCAAAGACAGCAGGAATACGTCACAGACATCACTACACACATCTTCACATGTCGTCACATCTGACAAAGCAGCAGACAGGTTTACATTATCCATTGGACATACTGTCAAACAAATAGAGGAATGCATTCAGGACAATAGTTCAACCACGGAAAACGGTACGGATCTTCTGGGCGGCTTAAGGTCACAGAGAACGCCACAAATACCAACGTTGACTGATGGAACCCTTTAAATAAAGACCTAAGGTCTGCTCTCACTGGCCAGAAAGCTTTATTTGACTGCCCAGGGACCTTACTGCTCTATTTTTACAGCTAGTTTCTGGAAAACACCAGAACATCGTACTTCCCACCCTGGAACCGAGAAGGACGTCCTTACCTTTGACGTTAAGCATTGCGCTGGTGATGGCATTCAGAGCCTGGTAGGACACTTCTCCAGCCTGATCCAGCTGGCAGTTTTTCAGCATGAGCTTACGCACCCCACCCTCCATTTGGATGTCACATGTCTGGTGGATACAGTGAAGTACATTTATATACAAAAGTAGTGTAGATGGAGGTGTGGATGTAGAAAGACCAGTGTGTTCACTCTTACCGGGGATCTGGTCAAAACCTCTCCTTTGAGCTTCCATTCTCCAGGAATATCCTCCTCAGAGATCTCTGTCTCAAACACAGCGTCGTCCTTCTCCGTCACCTCCACACTGGCCAGGGGCTTCAGGACCTCCGCCTCCCGTTCTGAGGGAGGAGTCGTGTTATTACCCATGAATATCTATTGATTCACTAATCAATAAGGTATTTGAGAGAAAGGTAGATAGACCAACCTCCTAGTGTTAGCTTGGCGGTGTAGATGCGTCCTTCCACCTCCATGGCATATTCTGCTACGTCATCAGGCTGACAGTTCTTGATGGTGAGTGTCAGATCCTTTCCATCCTTCTTGATCTCAACCTTGTCAGATGGAGTGACCTCAGTCTCTCCTTTGAGCCACTTCCAGTTGGGCGTGTCCTTGAAGAGCTCACATTTAAATGTAGCGGCAGCCTTCGGTTTCACATGCTGGTCTCTCAGCGGTTTCACAATCCAGTCCTTAATGATTTCTGTTGAACCATTTCAGACACAATGTGCACCATTAGTTACTAAATATTATTAAAAAAATGTAGTCGAAGCTGAGCAGAAGAGTTCAAACAGGAAACGTCTCGGCTTTCAATTTTAGAAAATTACTCCACCATAGAGGTCATATCTTACACTGGTTGGTTTATCAGCAGGATTACCCTAAAACATATGAACAACATTTTGTGGAAGGGTTTGGCTGTGGCCTGGGAGGGTTAAATCTTATCTTATCCTTCAACAAGAGGAGATCGGGCATTTTGTCAACATTTTGGTAAATAGATTTGATTGATTGATTTCTCTTTATTTTCAAACATGTACAAAATAAAACAACAAACAAACAACCTGTTTGACCTGAAATATATTCTTAGATATAGAGCGTGTCTTAACTAAAAGGCGTGGAGAACGACCACCATGTGGGTGAGATGATACAGAAGGGTTCAAACAAACGGAAGCATAAAAGAAGATTCTGTATGCTTTTTATTTCTATGCTAAAGATAAAGATGAAGCTGAGTCTCTTCTTCAGTACACAGATAGTATGAGTGAATATTAATGTATATTTTGTTGAGACAGAGAACACACTTATGTTTCCAGTCATTCTTACAGTCTGGCTCTCAGGCAGAAACTGGTAACTGCTGTGTTTAGGAAATAATTCAGTGAATGAATTCAGCTGCAGGACGACTAGTGACATCAGGGGTATAATGGTGTTCTTCCTAACTGTGCTCACCTGTAAGACCTGCATTAGTCCAAATCCTTCAGCTTTAGGTTCCTTCCATGTTGATTCTGTTCCTTAAAGTTGTACACACCTGATGCTGCAGCAGCTGTCTAATCTGGGAGTTATGTTTGATCAGGATATGTCCTTTAATTCTCATATAAAACACATTTCTAGGACTGCCTTCTTCCACTTGTTAATATATCAAAAATTATTCTGTCTCAAAAAGTCTTAATCCATCCATTTGTTACTTCCTACTACTTACTATTTTAATTCCCTATTATCAGGCTGTCCCAACAAGTCTCTAAAGACTCTCCAGCTGATCCAGAATGCTGCTGCACGTGTCCTGACCAGGACTAGTATCAGAGATCATGAATGTTGTCAGTCTGATCCAGTTGTGGCAAGCAAAATATTGCGGTCACTACCAAAACATGGGTTGTTTTTTTGGGTTGATTTGTCAAAAATAAAGTATATTGAATTATCAACTAAGATGTTATGATATTGTTTGTTTCAATGTATGTTAAAACTAATGAATCCTAAAATTTGAAATCAGAATGATTAACTTTAGGCCATTTACAAAGAAAAAATTTATTCAAAATACAACAAATATCATAAATAACACTTTAAAAAAAATTAATTGTTTTTGATTTACCTGTGATTTAAAAAAATTTTTTTCCAAAAAGTATATTTACAAGGCAGATGTAAAAAAATATATAAATATAACCCTTAGTTTGTATATAATGTTGTGTTTCGGTGGTGACAAAGTTTGGGAGAGGGAAAATATTAGAGAATTTACTGAAAATACAATATGATATATTGGATATCATACAATTTACATACATAAGAAATTTTGAGGAAAAATTTTTTTTTTTCCAGATGTTTCCAACTCTGACTCTGCACCAATTCCGTAGAGTGGCCCATATACAGCAGTATACATTCACTAGAAAGCACCAGCATCTCTTTTACTTACCGATGACTTTGACATTGGTAGTGGTCTTGACGTCCTCCTGGATGGCCACCTCACAGGAGTAGGCTCCTGAATCCTCCTCGGTGGAGTTCTGGATGGTCACGGCGTGCTGCATACCAATGATGTTGATCTGAATCTTGGCATCCTTTTTCTTCAGGACTTCTCCATCCTTCCTCCAGATCACATCTCTCTCTTTGTTCAGCTCACAGGTCATGTACATCGGCTGACCCTTCAGAGCCGACGTCTCCTCCTCCAGCTCTTTGAGCCACTTCACAGGAAGCTCTGGGAGGAAATTAAAACTCATATGAGCAAACTATGATGATGACAGATCCTACCTCTGGTCTTTAGGACACCAAATACCTTCTGTGTTATTTTTCTAGCCTTACCCTCGACGATCAGCTTGGCGGTGCAGGATATCTCCTTGCCAGCGTTCTTGGCCACACAGGTATATTCACCGGTATCAGACAGCTGAACGTCAATAATATGCAGCTTCCGATCTTTGCCGTCAGAAGTGAACTTGTGCTTGGGGCTCTCGCGCAGATTGCTGCCATCTTTCATCCATGAAGCGATGGCAGTGGAAGGAGAGACCTCACACTCGAACACAGCAGACGAGCCAATGGACTCGGCTTCCTGCAACACGATGTTCTGAAGCTTCTTGATGAACTTAAGAGGGACAGCTTTGAGCTTGAATCCTCCGAAGGGGTCCTCTGGCGGTGGTGTACCTCTTCCTCCAGGTTTGAGGCCGCGGCCCCTGCCCTCTCCAGGGGACGGGGTTTGCTTGGCTGAAATTCAAGTTAAAAATGACGAAAATGCCACCAAAGAAGGACTCGGTGGCATCGACATAAAAGATCGTAACAAATGTCTCGCTGTGAATGAAAAAGTTGATATTGGTTTATTGAGACTTACGTTTCATCCCTCTGCCTCTTCCTCTTCCTGCTTCTTCTGCTGGTTGTCCCTCTGTTCAGAAAACAATAAAAATGGATTAGCTGCACACATTTTAATCATATGTCAGTGTCTTCATAAAAGTGTTTGAGCCAGGAGACTTGAAATGTCAAATGGATGGCTGGGACCAATGATGAATAATGTATGATAACTTAACAAGAGCTTTTACACCATGAGTAGATGGAATAATGGACAGACATGATGGAGGAACATCTGCTGGACCAATGGAGCGTACAGAGAAGACACACGTGACATAACAGAGGTGACAGAAGGCAGTGACTATGACCAGACACACAGCATTAACATAAACAGGAGGAAATTGAGTCAATGGCATCAAGATATGATGAAGAACAGACGATGTACATAGAGGATGATGGGAGGGATGATGGGAGGGATGATAGGAGGGATGAGCGGCGATTATTCAGGCCATGAAGAAAAGCTTTTCCCAGTTGCCACCCTACTAGTTGGGTTGCCACACTCTCACCTCTCCTGGTCACCCCTGGAACCTCCAGAGCACCCTCCTCTCCTCCACATTCCCAGTCCTCAGCACCGTAACTTTCACTGGGAACCAGCTCCCAGCCCCAGGCCTCCTCTTCCTCCTCCTCCATCTCTTTCTCAGCTGCAAACTCCTCTTCAAATACCTCCTCCTCCGGCTGGGTGGCAACCTTCTTCATCTGAACAGCTCCAGGAGAGACCTCCTTCACCAGTGGGATCCGTCCCTTACCAGGCTTTGCTGGTTCTGCTGCCTCCTCTGGTGACGGCTTCTTTGGGACCTTTTTGAGAGTCACAGCTTCAAAAGAGTCTTTGGGTGAAACAGCTTTAGGAATCTTTTTAAGTTTGTCAATGCTCAGCTTCTTCTCAACAGTCACTGCGTCTGCTTCTTTAGGCTTCTCTACTTTAGGAGATGGTTTCTTCTCCAGCTCAACCTTCTTGAGTTGCTCCACTGGCTTCAGAGCCACTTCTCCCTTCTCTTCTTTTGCCTTGGGGATGACTCCTTTCTTCAGTTGGAGAGGCCTGGGCTCCTCAGGAACCTTTTCAGGTTTCTTAACAGTATCTGGGACAGGAGTCACTGTCTTCTCTGCTGGAACTGCTTCTACCTCCTTTGGCTCTTCAGGCTTCTTCTCTGAAGCCTCTGGGATCTCAGGTTTCTTTGGTCTAGCTGCTGGCTCTCGTTCTTTTGGTTTTTCCTCTGGACTTGTGCGATGGTGGAGCAAGGCATCAGTTGACTTCCTGTCTTTCTGTGCTGGTTTCTTCTCAGGCTCTGCAGCCTCTTTAGAAGGTCTGGAGAAGGGTTTTAGCTTGATGCTTTCTATCTCTTGTTCCTGTGTGGGGACTTTCTTCACCTTGGTGGGTGCTTTGACCTCCCCAGGCTCTTTCTCCGGAGTTTTCTTTTTATCTATTGGCTTTGGCACCTTGACAGATGGCTCCTTAACCTCATGAGGAGCTTTTTCGGGTTTCTTAGGAGGTTCTTTGGTGTCCACTTCTCTGGGGGTCCTCTGTTCCTTCAGGACAGACACAGTGTCCCTGTCTGGCCTCTCAGTCTTATCTGTCTCTGGTTCTTTGGTGGCTTTTACAGGCTTTTCAAATGGTCTTAGTTTGATTGTCTCTGGCTCCACTTCACCTGAAGGTAATTTCTTCACTTTCTTCAGCTCTGCAGTAGGTGGAGGAGGCTCCTCCTGCTTTGGTGCCTTTGGAGTCTTCTTCAGAGAAATCTTGTCATCTGGTTTCTCATCTTTAGGACTGGGTTTCTGGTGGGTCCATGCATCTTTCTGAACGTCTTTCTTTTCCTCCTCTTTCGGCTTCACAATTTCTGGCTTTTTCACAACGTCTGCTTTCTCTCGAGGCTTCCTCTCCTCTGCAGGTCTCCTGGTGGCGACCGCCATCTCCACAGCCTCTTCTTCATGCACCATCTCCTCCACATTGAAGACTGTGGTCTTGGTGACTTTCTGAGGCTTTTCCTCCTCTTCAGCCCCTTTCAGTTGAACTGATGGAATCTTCTTCAGTATAATCATGTCCTGCTCCTCTTCCACTTCCTTCATGACTTTGGTTGTTTTCCTCAGGATGGGAATCTCAAATGTCCCATCCTCTTCCTGCTGAATTTGACCTTTTTTGTGCAGAACCATTTCTGAGGCAGCAAAGGTTTGACATTACTTGGCGTAAACACGATTTGTATGAATAAACACATGCATAACACAAAATAGAAAAAGAAAAAAGAAAATTAAAAACGTCAAGTCTTATTTCAGTATAAAGCTAATTCAAAACAGATTGCATAACAACAGTAACAGAAACAAAGCGACATAGAGGAGGAGACAAGACGGAAGAAAAGACGTCATATGCTGCGTGTGACCGATAATACACATAGAATAAGTCATCTTCAGTCGAACATGACAAAGTTTGCTTTACGTTTTGGAATTCTATTATTTCAATTAGCAGTCAGCTCTTTCTGTTTGTGCCCTTTAGTGTCACAACAGTCTGGAACACAACCATGAATCTAATGTTTGGATCTGGAGCCGGTAGTAACAGAATCAGAGGTGTGTCTTTGCTGCTTATTAAGGCGGTTGGTTTGCTGTTGTCTGTGTGTAATGAGGTCAGGTGAGTGGTGACCAGGGCTCCTACCTTTCTGGACTCCTCCTGGTGCTTGGACGGGTCCCCTGGTTTTATCTAATACAGAGGTACAGTTCAAAAAGTCATTCATAAGGACAATTAATGAGTTACATTATCTGATCTAACTGATTTAAGACTTTATGAAAATGTCTGTCATCAAACACATTCCTAATGATTGTTACAATACAGAATGTGGATGACAAAACAAAGTGGTCCAGTGTGACATGTAAGAAAGCATCACAAGAAGAGGTAAAGAAGTGAAGTTGTGTTCAAGCACAAACATGTCATGTTTGAGTTGGACTGAGAACTTAGGACACACAATGTAAAATAAGCACCAGAGTAACACCACAGTGAAACACACACAGTTTAGAAAAGCATGAAAAGGACACAAACATCGAACAGAGACGATGTTTCCGTCTCTGTCCTCTACCTGTCTCAGGAGAGATCTTTTCTACAACTGGTTTTTGTTCTTCGACCGTCTGGGTTGGTTCTGCTTTCCTGACAGGTTGTGTTTTGGTCACTTCAAGCATAAAAAGAGGGAAATGAAGACTCACAAACACACCGCCATTACAGACACACACCAGCTGATGCTTTAAGGATCTGGATACCTGGCTTCGTTTCTTCTTGTGGTGTGAATCTCTTCTCCACCTTTTTGGTTCTGTCAGTGACTTCAGGCCTTTTAGCAGCTTCCTGTACTTTTAGCTGCGGTTCTTCAAGCATAAAGTAAACAGCAAATTGAACAGACAGCTCTCCACATACGCTCATACTATAAAGAGCTCATATTGTTCTACATTCAGAGCCACCTTTGGCTTCTCTCCACAGTACTTCAGACTTCTTATTAGCATGATGGCTTTCGTCACATTTTCAAAGAAACAGATTTTTTTTCATGAACAGTGACATTCTTTCTGAATGCCTTCAGCAAACCTTCATGCAGACACACTAAACCTTCCTTACCTTCTTGAGGAGCGACTGGCTTTACCGCTGTGTCTTTGACGTGACGAGGCGACTCCTTTTCCTTCACGGGAACTTGGAAATAAAACGATAAGATTGTCAGAACCTGACAAAGATGATGAGGTGAAAACTGAACCATGCAAAGAACCAATACCACAAAAATTCAAGTCAAAGATTTGAATTTAAATATGGAAGAAACCTCACCTCACCTTCTCTGTGATGGACAGAGTTGAAACGTTAGTCACAACAAACAGAATTAGAAGAAAGGATGAGTAAAACACAACACAGAATGAAACTGAGATGGTTTAGATATCATAGACCAGAAGAGACGGCCTCATCCGACAACATGAAGGTTCCTCACAATGAGCAAGAAGTTTGTGCCCAAACAAATGAGTGATATGAGATGGATGTCCTCCTGACATGATGAGGTATGAACCTAATAAGTCCTGAAGAGGATGAGGTGCACAGCCAAGTCTGGTGCTCAGATCAAAAACACGTGCTCTGTGACATATAACATTTTTCCATCTATACCTCTGGACGGTCCTTGACAGGAGATATGTTCTTTCCTTTCTGGTTCCAAAGACAAGAACCTCGTTTCTAAGATGGACGGAGCTTCTCCCTCCTTCCTGTTTGTAGTTTCACCGTCATGAGGTGGAATGAGCTGGACGTCTGCTTTCAGAACAGACTGCTCAGCTTCTGGTTTCCATTTCCGGGTGTCACCTTCATACTGTGGAGCGTCTGCTGTGAGGTCATCAGTCTGGACTCTATCTGGTACTGATGGTTCTTTGGTTGTGGGCTCATGTTTCTCACAGATCTTTACTATCTCTTTGGACTGATACACCTCCTTGTCTCCTCCTCGTATGGATTTTAGATCTTTGATGGTTTTGTCTTTCTCCCTCTTCTTCATTAATGACTCTTTTGGTTTTGTCACTGAAGTGACTGAGGGTTGACCATCATGTTGTTTCTGTCTTACTTTCAGTCCTTCTTTGGAGGCAAGTGTCACATCATCAGCGGTGACTGTGATTGGCCGTTCCTCTTCATCTTTAAAGTCAGCTGACAACTGTCTAATTTCCTCTTTCATTTCCATGTTGTCTTTGAGAACTTCTCTTCTGTCATGTCTTTGTCCTTCCGGTGGTTCTTTAGATGCCACCTCTGAAGCTTTACCTTCCACTTTAACCTTTGCTCCTTCAACAGGACTAAGTGCAGCTCTTTTAGCTTTAGCTCTGACTGTCTTTAACTGAATTTCTTGGGCTTCAACATCAGATTTATCTCTTTCACTCAAAGCCTGATTTGGAAACTGTGCTTCTCCAATAAAGGTGTATTTTTCTGGCAGCAGTTCTTTAGGACTGGACTCTGCTCTGGAACCTTTGGTAGTTCTGTCGTCATGTATCTGAACCTCGCCATCTTCAGTCTGATCTAACTTCGGTGCATTATCTATTGTAGATTTCTTTACAGAAATATCGTACTTCTTTCTTGATGTAATGTCTTTACCTCGCTCATCAGGGGACACAAACCTTTGCAGAGTCTCTAATAAAACACCTTGCTCTTTTTGCACACTGAGACAAACCTTCTTAGCTGTGTCTGCTTCAGACTGAATGCCTTCAGCTGTAACCTGTCCCTGGTCTGTTAGACTGTCTGCTTTATCAGTAGACGTCCTGTCATGTGTGGGTGAATGGTCTCTGAAAACTTCCTCTGTTTCAGCCGTCCTTTCTGCCTTTTGTTCAGTTTGTTTCTCTTTTGAAAAATCTAAAAGTGTAATTTTGTCAGGTTTAAATTGACTAGTGACGTCTTTTACCTCCATTTCTTTTTCTGTCATCTCTTGTTCTTCAGTTAAAATCTCCATACTATACATGGCTGACTCTGGACTTGAATGTCTTATAGGAGAAACTTCAGTGGATTTATAAATGTTCTCTCTCCTTAAGGAAACATCTTTGACTACCTTGTCAGGTAGAATAAATGTCTGAATTGTGCCTGATTTAACATCTCCATCTTTCACTGTCAGAGCGCGTTCAGATACAACCTCCATCACCAGTGCAGCTGAAACTGTCCTTCCTACTTGTCCCTGTTTTGTTTCTGTAACATCCAGTGGAGTAAGGCTACCATACTCATCTTTAACTGCAGCTGTCCTGGACTGAATCTGTCGACCTCTGTCCAACCTCTGCCCTTCCTTTTTAAGTGATTTGAGTTTCTCTGACTGACTTCGTTTTGTCTCCATGTTCGTTGCCTCTGTTACAGGAATAACTGTCACTGTTGGCATTTGTCTTGTTATCTCTTCGGCTGGAGGATCTGTGCTTTGTTTCATTTCTGCACGTTTTTGCGTCGCATTGAACAAAGACTGTTGATCTGTAACTTGTGTTTTGGATGTTAATGTGGCCTTTTGTTCAGGTTGTTCCTGTGTGTCAGGTGATTTCTCTCTGAGCAGAGTTAGCTTCTCTGTTCTATCCTGAACTCGGTCTACCTCTGACTGAAGTTGTTCAACTCTAACATCTTTTGCGCTCTTTAAAGACTTGTTTGTCTTCAGAGGAATGTCATCTGATGTATAAATGTCTGTATAAAGATCTTTCACCAGCTCAACAGGTTCCATGAATTTTTGTAGAGTGTCTAATTTAACATCTCTATCTCTCAGTATCAGAGATCGTTCTGAGGCAACCTTCATCACTGGTGCAGCTGAAACTGTTTTCGTTACTAGTTCCTGTTTTGTTTCAGTTACATGTAATGGAGCAAAACTACCATACTCATCTTTTACCATGGATGTCTTGGACTGCACTTCCTCTAAAGAAGTTTTTCTACTTTTGCGTGGTGTCTGACTTCTGTCGTTTAAGGATTTAGATTTCTTTGTCTGGGAATCTTCATTTCTAATTATCTGCTGCTCTTCTCTTTGTGTTTCGTCTTTGTTTTGTGAAATGTTTTCTGACTCGACTTTTTCCTTCAGTATGTCTTTGACCTGTATTACAGGAGGGACGTCTGTCTTTGTTTCAGTCACGGTCTGTCTGGTTTTCATTTCTGCAGCTAGACTGACGGTGGGGGTTTTATCCATGAGTCTCAGTTTGACTCTAGTGTGTTGATGTGATACGTCTGTCTTGGTGGCCTCAGCTCTCTCTGGTTTCCCTTTGTCTTCCTGTGTCTTGACTTGTTGAGCTGTGGTATGTTTAAAAGTATCTGGTGTATCATCTTGATCTTTTACTATGTGATATTTTTCAGATTCCACCTCCACCTCAGGTGCCACTTTAAATGTTCTTTTAACTCGTTCCTGTTTTGTTTCTGTTACTTTAAATAAAATCACACCACCGTATTGGTGTTTAACCGTAGCAGACTCGGCCAGAATCCTTTCAGCTATTCGTTCATTGGACAGTTTGTCTTGCTGAGCTGTGTCTGAGTCTCTTTTGATTCCTTCTTGACTCTCTGTTTTTTTCAGTACAGCCGGAGGTACAGTTTCATCTTTACTGGCATCAGCTGTAATCTGGTGAGTTTCAACTGATTCAAGGTCTATTTCTTCTTGCGAAATATCATCTAGCTTCTTCCCTTTTACTTCTAACAAAGGTGTAACTGAAACCTTTGTTTTAATTTGTTCCTGTTCTGATTTGGTCTTTTTGAGAGGAGTAACTTTAAAAGTTTTATCTTTAGCTTTGCTAATCGTTAGCTGGTCTTGTTCAACTAGAATTTCTGGAGGCTTAGTGAGTTCTTGCTCTGGCTCTTGTGGCGATACTGATTTGCTCTTTGTCTTATTGATTTCCTCGTCAAACATTTGACACTCTGACACCAGTTCTTTACTTTTTGAATGTTTTTCAGGTGGAACATCTTTAATTTGAGTCACTATTTTAGTTTTATCCTTAGCGGTGACAAAAGTAGGTGCCATTTGTTTATCTGGAGCCTCTTTGGTTTTGGACAACTTTTGTCTTCTGCTCTGCAGAGACATTGATTCCTTCTGAGAAATATCCTCTGACACCTGACTCACCTTATCAGCTACCACAAATTCACTTTGTTTGATTTCTACCTGTTGTTCTGGAGCTACTTCCAATCTGTCACGACTTTCCTCTGTTAAAGGTGAAACTGAAACCTTTGTTTTCATTTGTTCCTGTTCTGATTTGGTCTTTTTGAGAGGAGTAACTTTAGAAGTTTTATCTTTAGCTTTGCTAACCGTTAGCTGATCTTGTTCAGCTAGAATCTCTGGAGGTCTGGTGATTTCTTGCTCTGGTTCTTGTGGAGATACTGATTCCTTCTTTGTCTTTTGTTGTCTGTCCTTCAGTAATTTTGGTTCTTTTATAGAAATATCCTTGGACACATGAATTTCCTCATCAATGACTGCAAAATCAAATTTTTCTGGTTCCACTACAAATTGTTCAGCAGTTTCCTCCACCAGTAGTTTGAATGAAACCTTTGTTTTCATTTGTTCCTGTTCTGATTTGGTCTTTTTGAGAGGAGTAACTTTAAAAGTTTTATCTTTAGCTTTGCTAACTGTCAGCTGGTCTTGTTTAGCTAGAATTTCTGGAGGTCTGGTGAGTTCTTGCTCTGGCTCTTGTGGAGATACTGATTCGCTCTTTGTCTTATTGATTTCCTTGTCAAACATTCCACACTCTGAGACCAGTTCTTTACTTTTTGAATGTTTTTCAGGTGGAACATCTTTAATTTGAGTCACTATTTTAGTTTTATCCTTAGCGGTGACAAAAGTAGGTGCCATTTGTTTATCTGGAGCCTCTTTGGTTTTGGACAACTTTTGTCTTCTGCCCTGCAGAGACATTGATTCCTTCTGAGAAATACCCTCCGACACCTGACTCACCTTATCAGCTACCACAAATTCACTTTGTTTGATTTCTACCTGTTGTTCTGGAGCTACTTCCAATACGTCACAACTTTCCTCCTTTAAAGGTGAAACTGAAACCTTTGTTTTCATTTGTTCCTGTTCTGATTTGGTCTTTTTGAGAGGAGTAACTTTAAAAGTTTTATCTTTAGCTTTGCTAACCGTTAGCTGGTCTTGTTCAACTAGAATCTTTTGAGGTTTAGTGAGTTCTTGTTCTGGTTCTTGTAGAGATACTGATTCCTTCTTTGGCTTTTGTCCTTTGTCCTTTAGGGATGTTGATTCCTTTGGAGGAAAACTATCTAACATATTAATTTCCTCATTGAACTGTGGAAATTCTATTTTTTCTAGAGCTACTTCTAATTCTTCAGATGTTTCCTCTGTTAAAGGTGAAACTGAAACCTTTGTTTTAATTTGTTCCTGTTCTGATTTGGTCTTTTTGAGAGGAGTAACTTTTAAAGGTTTATCTTTAGCTTTGCTAACCGTTAGCTGGTCTTGTTCAGCTAGAATCTCTGGAGGTCTGGTGATTTCTTGCTCTGGTTCATGTGGAGATACTGATTCCTTCTTTGTCTTATTAATTTCAATTATTTTGTCTTTCACGGATGTTTCTAAACCTTTTGTCACTACTCGTTCCTTTCTCTCTGATTTCTTCTGTTTATCTCTTTTACCAGTTTTGTGTGATATTGGGTGACTTTCTTTGTATGTTTCCTGTTTCTTTGGAGAACTGATTTCTGACTCAGTCCTGTGTTCAGCTGCTGATTCTTTGTAAATGCCTCTTCCTGTCATTTCTTCCTCAGGTTTTATCTGGTCTACCTCTGTTACTGGGGACTTTCTCTGAGTTTGTCTGACTGTTGGTTTTGTGTCGTCGATCAGTGGAACCTCTGAATATTTGCCTTTGACTGTGGGACTTTGACTGTGTCTTGGTTTAATCTCTTCAGTTTGAGGGATGGCGTGTTGTTCATCTGCAGTCGTAACCGTTTCTTTTAAAGTTTGATCTATTTCTTTCAACCGTACAGGTATTTTGGGAGTGAAGTGATGTAGTTTTGTTCTATCGAGCTCGGATTCGATGGAAAGCAGTTTTTCTGTTATGTCCTGTCCTGGTTTTGTCTTTTCTTTTAGATGAACTGGGATATGTTTATCTTTACCAACAGCTGTCTTGAATTGGTCCTCATTTTCAGCCACTATCTGTCGAACATCCTCTAGAGGCCTGTCATTTGATAAGGTTTCAGGTTTTTGAAGGCTATCATCAGCTAAGCTTTCTGTCTCTGACGGTGGTCTTGTTTGTCTGTTGGGTTTCATGTCGGTCTTTCCTTCAATAAGACTGACTTTGGCCAATTTATCTTTAAGTGTGATGACTTTGGACAGAATGTTTTCATGCATCTGTTTTTCTGATGATCTTAATTTTAACTTTATATCAGTTTGAACTGAAATGTTTCCCTCTTTCCTTACCTCTCCTTGTTTCATGTCTTTTTCTGTTTCTGTCCTAAACTGAAAGTCTTCAAATAGTCCGTCTCCTATTTTTTCAACAGCCTGTTGTTTTAGTTTAGATGGTTGTGTTTTTTTTTTACAAACCTTCTCTGCTTTTTCCTCTCTCCTATGTTCAGTGGTTGTACTGACTTTTTCAGGAGGTTCTCCCTCAGGTGATTTTCTATCTGTGACGTCTCTTCCCAGACTTCCTTCCTGTATCTCTGCTTTCTTGTCTAATGTTTTGTGTTCAAAAAGTTTCTCCTCTATTTCAGTCTGTTCACTTTCTTTAGATTGTGAATCTGTTAACTGACTTGATTCTAAATCTGTGTCGAGTCTGACTGGTTTCACAACTAATTCTGCCGGTCTGAAAGACTTTGCTTTCAGCTTTCCCTCAGATTCAATAATTCCAGCTTTGGAGGACACCTTAGTGAGAGATTTAAGAAGCTCTGCTGAATCAGCATCAGTAGGTTTAGCTTCTAAAAGTTTTTCTTCTTGGTCAGATTGCTCTGATTTCCTCAGAAGACGCTCTTTTTCTTGAGGTTTACTGTCTGTCACATGGGATAACTCAGATTTTGTAACTGATGTTTTTGTGCGTTCCGTCTTTTCAGCTTCCGAAGTCAGTTGTGTTTTGACCACATGTTTATGATCAGACACAGCTTTGACTGGAGGTCCTGGGCCCTCGGTTTTTCTTTTACCTGTCTGAGAAGCCTTTTTATGTTCTTTAGTATCTCTTCTAATGTCTATTATTTCTATGTTTGCTGATGGAGGTTCAGTTATTTGGACAGAAAACGGTTTGTCTAGACATTTCTGTTTCAAACGTTCACCCTGAACCGCTGCCATCTTCTTAGATTGACTTTCTATCACCTTTTCTTTAGTTTTTGGGGCGACTCTTGTTTTAACAGCCTCTGTCTTCAAACCATCAGTAACAGATAAATCACCAGACATTTCATCCCGGTCTTCCTGCTTGCATAAAAGTCCTTCTTGGGGCAAAGATTTATTACTTTTGCCGATAATGTCTTCTTCATCCTTGTGATACATTTTCATTTTTTCTTCTGACTCTTCTGTTTCCACAACCCTCTCTTCAGAGGATATGAAATCTATCAGGATCCTCTGAGCTCCTCCTGCATTTGCATGAGCGGGAGGATTGAAGGTTTTAAGAAGTGTGAAGAGAAAGCACCATGAAGCAGTGCCAAGAGATTAGGGAACAACAAAAAACAAACACTTTGAGTTAAAGAGGACAAACACAGAGATTATAAGAGAGCAGTTGGAACTGTCAATCAAGATGTACCTCTGTCTGGTGTTTTTTTTGTTATCTCAGCTTCTGATTCAGGAGACAGAGCAGCAGGAATGGTTGTGGGAACCGTCAGGTCCTTGACTTCAGTTTCTTATTCGTTTGACGCAAGATATACATTTTTGAGAGAAGAAAAAAGAGGAAGAAAAGGGATTTTTTTTAAAAAGAACCCATTTGAAGAGACTGAAGAACAGAATATGAAGAACATACTGCACAGTGAACATGTGGTATGAAGAGAAATAAAAAGATGAGGTTGAAATGAGGACTGCTGATGTTTGCATGAGATTTAGAGTAAAAAGAACAGATGGCACCAGAGCATGGAGTCACATGGAAAGGATGGAGATGATGGTTATGTTAAATCTCTGTACCTTTGGAAACTGTTTGTGGAGAAATCTGTTTCTTCTCCGGCTTTGAGGATTTTCTCTCAACCGTATCCTCCATTAAAATATCTGGGTCTTCTCTTTTCTTTTCACCTCTCTGTGGAGGGATGGGTTCAGGTTCCTCTGTGTCCAGGTACACAGTTTCAGTTTTTACAGTATCCTGTTCAGTCATGCTTGACTTCATAAGCTCAATATCTGTTACTGACTCTTTTTGTTTTACTTCAAGGGTCACCTCTACTTTAGGTTTTGGTTTTTCAGTAACTTTCTCCATCTTTGCATGGATTATACCACCAGATGTTATCTTCTCAGCAACCTTATATTTCTTTACTGGTGCTGGTTTAACCCGACTTCTATCTGTTCTATCTGTTTCCTCGTCTACCAGAAGAACTTCTGCTGGTTTGTCTTTAACTGTGACTTCTCTGGGCCTGAATGTCATTTTCTCAGCTCTACTGTATTTCTCTTCATGAACAGCTGATGTTATCTCAGCATCGACTGATTCCTTGTGGATGACCTCTGGAAAAGCCTTTGTTTCAGTTCCCAGGTTGTCCGTTTGTTTTGTTGCATCTACACTGATGATAGTTGGTAAAGGTTTGGTTTTATCGGTACCTGTCACCAAGGGGATATCCTCTACTAACTCTATTTGTCTGACTGTAGTTGTTTCCTCCGTTTCCTGTTCGGTCCCTTTCCTCTCTTTTTTAATGGTCAACTCTCTCTTTCTGACTGTAACACTATCTTCTTCTGGCTGACTTATGACTGATATGCTGTCTCTCCTCTCATCTGCAATTTCTTCTGTTGGTGACTCGATGGTCCTTTCAAAAAACTTCTGTTCAACCTTTTCTTCGCTAGCTTTACGCTCCAGCGTTGTGGCCTCCTGATCTTTGTATGATTCCTGGACTACAACTAAAGTTTCTTGCGTTGTCGGGTAAATTGTGCGTTTAGTCAATCGGGTTTCCCTCCTCTTGTCAGTAACAGATATCTCACCACTCAGCTCAGATTTTTTGTCTCTTTGGCTCAACTTTTCTGTTGCACTGAAGACATCGACCTCTGACAGAGACACTACTGTCTCGCCCAGAGGACCCACTGTGTCCTCGTACAAGACTTTTGCATGTTCTTCCACAACCTCTTTGTGTTCCCACACCTCCTCTGTGGGGGACACCTTCTCCGTAACGTAATAAAAATCATGTATCTTCTGAGCTCCCTTCCTTCGCTCAATCTTGACAAGACTTGTAGCGGCTGGATGTTTAAGAGGGTGTTGAAGAAGAGGCGTCATGTGGCGGCGCCAAGAGGTGATGACAAACACAAAGACAAGCATCAGTGTTAGAAACACAGACATTAATTAAGGGCTAATGCTTGAGGTGATAATCCACCTGTTGTGTATGAGCATCAAGATGTGGTTAAAGTACTCCATCATGTTTTCAGATGGTCTGTACCTTTTTCTGGAGGAGAGACTTTTTTCTCATGTTCAGCCTCTGCAGGCAGAATCTTCTTAATCTTCTTAGTTTCTATTTCTTTTAAATAATTCAGCAGTTTTAATCCAAGATGGAGCAGAAGATCATTTTAAGAGAAGAGAATGTGACAGTTAAAAATACATTAAATAACACAAATTATAGGAAGCAATCAGACATTGAACAGTGATGTAAGATGTTATAAAATCCTTTGAAGAAGTTCATTTTGCACTCTTTCAGCCAGCCAATGAGATTCCATTAAATGTTATGAATACGTGCTGCTGTCAGACATCTGTGGTAGACTCAAAAAAATAAAATGACTTCTGTTGATTGGTCAACTGATGCTTGTTTTAAGGTGAACTTAAATAAGGTAAGTAGTCTTAAAACCAAAGTGTTTGAATGGTTCTGATGACATCACATTGTGTTCCTTGCTGTCAGCCTGTCTCTGAGATACGACCACTAAAAGGTGCCAAATGTTACATTTAAGTGATTTTGCTGAAATACAATCATTTCTCAGCCTGAAGGCAGATTGTGATTTTTAAACCGATGTCATTTTATTTTGATTAGTTAAAGCTGAACATTTTATTTCCATGTTAAAATAAAAAACTTCACTTAAGGTTGACTTACAAACTTTTCTGGAGTCCTATTGCCTACTCAATATACAGTATTATATTATTGCAAAATAAGGTTCAGTACTAAAGACAAGCTCATGTTTTATCATTTGATGTGATGATTACATAAAAAGAAAAAAATATTCTTCCAACCACAAGAAATGTACATTTTAGGCTGTTCTTCAGTCATGGAGCTCATATGTTTCTTACTATTTTAGTTGATTTTACTAGTTTAGATTTTTTTTGTAATATAGACTCCTGTCAAATTAATCTGATGGCCTAAATTTGCTAAAAATATAAATAATCTACTAGGGTGTTATTCTTGATACTACCATTAGGTGGCAACACAGTACAGATTTTACCATTTTACACTCTTGTATTAAATCAATCTCATGGTATAAGGTTCATTTAGGGCATGTCCAACTCCTCTTGCTACTTAAACGATGCATAATCTGGCAGCAAAGTAAGACACAAATCATTTGTATTTAGTCTCTTAATTATTCATAGGCTTGTTTCAAGATTTATCATCGATCCGTTTTTACATGAGTCATCTGATCACCAACAACAATAAACATCGTATTAGTGAGACAACTCATGGTGTTCAAACCCAGATGGATACTGGAAGTGAATGTATGATGATGTCATCTCTGGAGGATGGCAAACACTTGGTCAGCTGATCACCAGCAGATGATGAGCTGACCATCTGCATTGTTGTCGTCATCTCTCGACAGAACTCTGGTCTGACCGTTCTCATTCAGGTCCCATGACCAGAATCAGATATGGATCTGATCCAGGACCACATATGAAAGAGACTCACATTTGATTTAAAGAGATTTGATGTTCAGCAGTGAGGAAAAGTAAATGCATGGAGGCAGCTTTTGTGACGTTTTGGAAGAATAAAATTTTTAACGATTTTATCGAAGGAAGCTCTTGGTCCTCTTGCTGTGTATTTACTTAATTCTGATAAATTATTTGCATCAAAATGATCCAACAGTGAAGTAAACCAACATTTCATTTTCTTGAGTGTACGTTTAGATGAATGCACTGTATACTGTAATTGCTGTAACTGGACCGTCACCAATTTACATGCAAGAAGATACAGAGAAAGAAGTAAAGAGTTGAGGTCTGCCTCAGCTGTACCTTTAGGAAGAGTTTCTTCTACCTCCTGTTTAGGTTTAGCTTCAGCTGTTTTCTCAGGAGTCCTTGTAGGAACTTTTTTATCTGCAGAGATCTTTGATTGTGTCTTAGACACACTTTCAGGTTTTACTTCCTCAACCTTTACAGGGATCTCCGCTGGTGGCTTCTTCTCAGGAGTCCTTTCTTCCTCAGCCACCTTCTGAGGCGCTTTAAAAGGCTTCTTCTCAGGAGGACCCTTCTCCTCTGGAACCTTTACAGGTACTTTTTCTGGAAGCTTTTCAGGTACTTTTTCTGGAAGCTTTTCAGTTACTTTTACAGGCACTTTTTCTGGAAGCTTTTCAGGTAGTTTTTCTGGAATCTTTTCAGGTGCTTTTTCTGGAGGCTTTTCAGGTGCTTTCTCTGGAAGCTTTTCAGGTGCTTTTTCTGGAACCTTTACAGGCACTTTTTCTAGAACCTTTACAGGCACTTTTTCTGGAAGCTTTACTGGCACTTTTTCTGGAAGCTTTTCAGGTGCTTTTTCTGGAGCCTTTACAGGCACTTTTTCCAGAACCTTTACAGGCACTTTTTCTGGAAGCTTTACAGGCACTTTTTCTGGAAGCTTTTCAGGTGCTTTTTCTGTAACCTTTACAGGCACTTTTTCTAGAACCTTTACAGGCACTTTTCCTGGAAACTTTACAGGCACTTTTTCTGGAAGCTTTACAGGCACTTTTTCTGGAAGCTTTTCAGGTACTTCTTCTGGAAGCTTTCTAGGCACTTTTTCTGGAACCTTTACAGGTACTTTTTCTGGAACCTTTTCAAGTGCCTTTTCTGGAACCTTTTCAGGTACTTTTTCTTGAACCTTTACAGGTGCTTTCTCTGGAACCTTTACAGGTACTTTTTCTGGAAGCTTTTCAAGTACTTTTTCTGGCACCATCTTTGGAATTACCTCAACTTTCCTCTCAGGTGCCATTACCTTCTCTGGAACCCTCTCAGGGGTCTTTTCCTTCACCTCGGCTTTCCCTGGAGGCCGTCTCTCAGGAACTGTTTCAGGTATTTTATCAGGCAGCCTCCCAGGTTCAGTCTCCAACACAACTACCTCATCAAACACCTTCTGGGGTACTTTTACAGGCACCTCTTCAGGTAAGAGTTTAGGTTTGGGCTTCAAAGCTTTAAGAGGGTTTGACAAAAGAAACATTCACAGGACATGACTATGAAGAAATGTAAAATGTGCTGGCGCACAAATAAGGATACATTAAACACAAAGGGGAATGCAATTCTCAAATTATCTATGCAAACATGAAGTCCTCAAGCTGGCACAGAGGATAATTCATGGAGTAACCAAAATCAATGATAAACATGCTCCGGGGACACAAGTTTCATGGAAATCTTAGTTGTCCAGAAATCAGACCCACATATGAAGGTAAGGTGAGTAATGTAACCCCGCTTTTTAAAAAGTTAAACAGACTCAAAGACAACAAGCAAAACAGAAGCTAACAAGGCTCAAGAAGATCCATTAGAAATATAAAAGTACCTTTCTCTTTCTTTGTCAGCTCTTCTTTTGGAGGAAGGACAGCAGACTCTGGTTTCTTGGCTGCTGTTGGAGGCTCGGGTATTTTTACTTCCACAGCAACTTTAAAGAGTACCATTAACATGTATTAGAAGTCTTTCAATGAAGGGAAGTTGAAGACAGTTGTTAGAGAGATGCCAACACTCTATCGAGTGAAAGAGAAGAAGAACTCATCTAAAACTGACAAACACAACGTGCAGTGTCACTGTACCATCAGCCAGAATTCGACATTAGACACACACCAGTGAACAGGTTTTAAGATGAGTGTAAGAGGCTCAGATTTAGGAATGGGGTTGTGGTTTGATGAAGGAGTTTATTTTCATGAACTAAACTAAAAACAAAATGGATCAAGAAGCAGGGTTGGATGGTGAAGTTAAGACGATTAAGAGAAACTCTGAGGCAGGAATCACAAAGATCAGTATACCTTTCTGCGGCTGTTCCTTTGGTACAGGAGTTGGTTGTGGTTTGGTCTTTGAAGGTTCTGGTTTGGGCACTTTCACTTCAGGTTCAGATTTTTTCACTTCTGGTTCAGCTTTGGCAACAGCAGGTTCTGGCTTTGTTACAGGAGGGTCTGGTTTACGGACTTCTGGTTTTGGTTTTTCTGGTTCTGGTTTTGGAACTGTAGGTCCTAGCTTGGCAACAGCAGTTTCTGGTTTTGTCACAGGAGGCTCCGGTTTACAGACTTCTGGTTTTGGTTTTGGAACTGGAGGTTCTGGCTTGGTAACAGCAGTTTCTGGCTTTCTTACAGGAGGCTCAGGTTTACGGACTTCTGGTTTTTCTGGTTCTGGTTTTGGTTTTTGGACTTCAGGTTTGACCTTTGCCAGCTCTGGTTTTGCAGCCTCTTCAGGGACTTAAAGTAATTTTTAGATTGGTTTAGACATGAGAGAAAACATTCAGGACACGTAGAAAGTTAAAGATTTGCTTCCACACTTGAAGCTTAGCACAGTTAAGATGTTTTAATACTCAGGACAGAAACACAGTAAGACTTAAAACAACACACTTATAAAGCAGGAAATACCTTTGGATGGTGGTGTCGCCAGTTGCTTTACCAGTGGCGGCTTACATTCAGGCTGCGGCTCAACCTTCGGCACTGGTTTGGCTTCAGGTTCTGCTTTGAGAGCCAGTGTGGGTGTAGGCTTTGGTTCAGGCTCTGTTTTCTGTTTGGATTTGGGATCAGGCTTTGGTGCTGATGCCACGTCTTCGAGTTCAGCCGGAAACTGAGCCTTGCGCTCATCTTCAGGTAGGTAATACAGACATTAGCTAAGATTAGCATGACATCAATATTAGCACCTAAGAAGATTGGTTCTGAAGAGTGTTCAAGGGGAACCATGCTGCTGAAGAGTGACAATAGTGACATTTGATCACAGAACAAAAACTGAAACATACAAACAGATAGATTTAAGTCAGAAATTAATGAAGAAGACATCGAGAGGTGAGAGGCTACTAAGCAGTGAGAACAAGTCAGCTTCTACTGAGGATGCTGGGAATGATGCCAAACAAGAAGAACAAACCTTTCTTAGGTACTCCAGGCTTCTCTTCAGGCGGTGAGCGAGGAGCAGGCTTCTTCACCTCCTCAGGTTCTTTTAAGATAATTCAGACACGATAACTCAGAAAATAATAGAAATCAAGGTGACGAAAGTTGAATGTCAACGAGAACAACAGCCTAACAGAATGATCAACATAAGGACAACATCATCAGCAAAGATGATGATGATGATGATGGTGATGTTAGAAATCAGACTTGTCTACCTTTGGGAGCAGGAATTTCCTTCTTCTCTGGGACTGAACCTACAGGAACCTTTTCCTCCACTGGCTTTTTGGCTTCTGGTTCTTTAGAGTTACATTAAAATCAAGTGAAAAGTTAAAACATTGATGGAGGTTAAAGACGACTGACCACACAGACACATGAAAGAAACAGGAGCTACTATTAAATGTGGAAAAAGACAGATGGTTTGAAGCATGAAGCAGGGACAACATGCCAACATAACAGGAATGTTGGTACCTTTTGGGGGAGGCGGCTTCTTCACCTCTGGTGTTGGCTGCTCTTCGGGCTTTTTCTCACCTTTGGAAACTTAAAGACACCGATTGTGTTAACATCACAAGAGAGATGCTGTGCATTTGAAGGCAAAGCAGAGAAGCTCAAGGGAAGATAAATGACAAGCAACTATGGGAGGTACTGAAAATAAAAGATAAAGTCGGACAAAGCACAGACAGATTTTAGTAGCAGACAGATGGTTTTTTACAGGACAGAGCACTGAGCTGCTGCAGGAGGATGTTCAGATCTGCTGTACCTTGTGCTGCGATCTCCTCTCTCATTCCAACTTTCTTGGTCTCCACTGTCTCCTCACTGGGAACTCTGGCAGCTGATGGTGAGAAAGTAGACAGGGACACATCCAGAGTCATCATCACTGTCACAACATGGACCTGTTCATGTTCCAGAGTTCATGAAGTTCAAACAACCATTTTCATTTTCAAAAGACGAATAACTGCTGAATCAGACATCTGGAGACAAAGAGTCATTCTCTGGAAAAAACTGTTATTTATGTTCATCTTTAACATAACGACTATTTGTGTCACCTAACACAAACAAACAACCGCTTTAAGGTCAGTAATTCAGATGTACCTGGTAACCAGTTGGCACTGAACTGATTATCTATGCTCATGAGGAAAAACATGAAGTTTTAAGTGTTAGGAGGTAAACAGAAACAAAAGAGACCAAGAGGACCTCAGACTAACATATGAGAGGTTAAACATCAACTAAACACAGAAGCATTTAAAGACAATCAGAAGACAAAGACAACAGTGTAAAGAGAGAGAGCCGTGGCTCAACAGAGTCCCTGATGATCTGTACCTTCAGTCGTGGACATGGTCTCTTCTGTCCAGCTCTCAAACTCCACTGACAAACACAAAAGACACAGAATGCAACAAACGTGAGGAAAACGTGTTCCAAAAGTCATGACACACGTCACAGTTAAATAAAGGTGTGAGACTTGAGATACGATAGGCTGAACGTCCCCCTGAGAACCAAACCGGACTGAGTTTGTTCCAGTGCCAAAGAAACCATTTAGGAACATTGAAAGTTCATGAGGAAGAGGAAGAAAAACTAAACCCCAAAACTGATCAGAACAGACCAGAACTTATCAGAACAGACCAGAACAGATCAGAACTGATCAGAACAGACCAGAACTGATCAGAACAGACCAGAACTGATCAGAACTACCAGTTAAAATTTAAACCAGACTAACGACATATGCTGTGAAATGATGGCACAAACTGGTATTACCAATCAGATGACATGACGACAGTGTAAAATAATTTTATTTTCACTACTGTTCCTACATTTTACAGTATTTTACTTTTTATTAAATACTGTTCCTCATTTTGTTTTTATGTGCAATAACTCCTGAGCACTGGGTATCCTGTCATTCTTTAACATTTATTATTATTATTTAGTATATTTTAGTAGTTTACCTTTTGTGCCTTGTGTCAATCTAGATAGATGTGTTTTATGTTTTTTATCCAGTGTATCTCTGTCTGTCTGTCTGTCTGTCTATCTATCTATCTATCTATCTGTCTGTCTGTTTGTCTGTCTGTGTTGTGTCTGTCTGTCTTTCTATCTATCTATCTATCTATCTATCTATCTATCAATCGTCTGTCTATCTATCTATCTGTCTATCTAAAAACGAACAAAGAGGCAGATTTCAGAAACCTTCAATGAGTTTAATTTGACAATGATCAATAACTCTTAATATTGGTGATGAAAGATCAATGATTTCTTTTAATGCCTACAAACATCAGTACATGTTATATATACTATTTGATCAAAGTCTTATTTTCGTTTAAAATGAATGATGGTTCATGTTTAATGAACAGGATTGGTCAGTTTGTCAGTGAGGGGAGGGATTAGAGCAATAAAAACAGTCAACTGCGGTATTAAACTTTGAATGTTAAATGTAATCTTTCATTTGAAGTTAGTTTATTGTCAGTAAACTCTTGTTGGGAGGGAGGATGTGAACAGAGGAAGCAAAAACAGGAAATACCTCTATGTTCTTCTTCATACTGATAGAACTCAGCAGATTCTTTAAAAGACAGAAAACATTTTATTTTTCATAAAAAGCTCTTTAAATTCAGAGAACTGATAAAAATGGACTGTCATCAGTGTGAATCCTGCTCCTGAGCCCATCTTACCTTGGATTGCCACTGATGTCGGCACCTCAGGCCTCTGGACTGAGGAGTCTGGGACGTCTATAGGAATGTGGTTCACACCAAAAATGTATTTAAAACCAAGTGTGACAAGTTATCCAAAAACATGTATTGTTTTAAATTTAGTCTATGTTAACTGTTCTGTAATAAAAGGAACAGTCACACATTTTAGGAAATCTTCCTTTCTCCCAGTATTCACCAGACCTGTTGTTAGCTATATGATACAGCTAGCTCCACTCACAACAATCTGCTGCCACACAAATAGCATCATGCTCTATATGCTAACTGTTGCAATGTAAGTCCACTAGCATAACATCAAATGATCATGGTCAATGATCAACACCAACTAGCTACAGTCACCATGTATTGTATAACAGTTTCTAGCTAACTGTAACATCATTTAGCTACAAGTAGCTAATGTATATATATCCTAATTTAGCTACCATAACATTCGACATCTGCAAACTGCTAGCCTAAATCTACATATGTAAACAGTTTGCAGCTTTTAATTCAGACATCTGTAAAAAGCTACCATATTGTTGGATATCCTGTAGCTTCTTTAGTTTTAGCCAATCATAAACAGCGAGGGTAATATAGATATCAAGATTTTTTGATCGACATCTCACTTCAATGTCCGATTTCTCTCAGAGATGGTCAAACAGTTTCACACACAACAGAAAAACATTCAACCAGCCAGCAAAACGTTAGCATTTCAGAGACAACACAACTCCACATACTCCCAAAAAACATGAGCACAAAACAAACAGAGTGCCCTGGACACTGTTCACGGCGGCACTGTGTGACTAAATGTTCCTAACATCAACCACCGACTAATAGCTAGCATGATGAACTAACAATTCGTAGCTGCTATAATATCAGTCAGCTATAAACTGCGAGCATAATTTTTCATATTTAATGTGTTTGTATCTTCCCTAACACTAAATAACTGTTGAGGTAATGGTCACTTTTTGTAGGTACACTGGCTACCAGTTTTCCCCAGGTTCTACTCTATATGCTAAGCTAGGCTAAACATGTTTGCTATTGTAAAATCAAGTAAAGACAAATTCCTAACATAACAGTAACAGTGTCTAGCTACCATAACTGTTTTGGATATGCTAATGATTTGCATCTACAACCCCAGACTACTGCAAACAGCTAGCATAATGTTGCATATGCTAACTGTAGCTACTTTAATTTTAGCTAATTATAAATGGCTAGCCTACTGTTGGATGCTCCAACTATACCTCCTTAAATTTTGGTCAATTATGCACTGCTAGCATTTTTTTTGTACCTTCCTTAAAGCTGAATACCTGTTGTGATTATGTTGATTATGCTAGCTGGTTGTAGGTACTTTTCCCTCATGTTCTAGTCTCCATGCTAAGCTAGCCTAATCATGTCTAAAACTGTATATAGATCTTCTCCTGTGTAACCTTGGTGAAAAGGGAGAGTAAGAGGATTTGCTAAAATGTTGTAATTAAAGGTGTAAACCATCTAGAAAATGAAATACTTACCAAGCGGCACCATTGCTAATTCAATTTCTGTGAAAAGGAAAGAGTGAACATGGTGTTAAACACTCAGAAAGCTAAAAGCTGAGCAGAAGCAGAAAAGATGCCGCCTGACTAGGAACTGTACCTTTGCCAGACAAATAAAGCTCAGCTGTGCTCTTAGCCTCTCCTCTGGGCTCCAATCTCACAATCACTGAGTACACGCCTACATGGGATTATCAATGAAGACGTTTAACACTCAAGTCATAAAAACACTGAGAAAAAAATCTGAAGACTTTGAGTTTGGCCTTTGGGGCTTGGTGGCAGCTCTACACACCTTCGTCTTCAATGGTCACATTTCGGATGACCATGAAATGTCTTCGGCCCTCACTCGTGAAGTTGTACTTAGGGCTCTCTCTCAGTTCCCAGGTGTCTTTGTACCATGAAACAATCGCATTGTCGAAGGACACCTCACACTCAAAGGTGGCCGATTGCCGCTCGTTGACTTCGATGTTGTGGATGCGTTTGGTGAAATGAATTTGTTCAGCTAAAACAGATAAAGACGTGAATGGTAAACAGCAACACAGCTGGAGTGTGACAACACAAACGAGGTTTCCACAAAATCCACATGGTTAGAAATGAGGAAGGTTTACGGGGGTCTGTTGGAAGGGATGGATCTGAGGTGAGATGGACGTAACAGATGAGGTGCTTACGGACATTTAAGATATTCACTGAAGAATGTTAAGACAGAGGAAGACAACTCCCAGACGAAAGAGGAAAAAAGAGGGTAAAATGAAAATCTCCAGTGTTAGTCTCAGAGTCTGATGGAGGGACTTAAAAGAGGTTAGTGATCGGGCAGAACATCTACCACATCTAGAAGGCTGCAGGTTTATTTCCAGGTACAAACCTTCGACCCAGAGATCGGCCGAGGACTCCAGGTGCTGGTACCTGCAGGCGTATCTGCCCTGGTCTTCAGGCTTCAGCTCACTGATCAGAAGCTTTTGAACCTTGTGTTTCACCTCTGATGTGTATCTGCCCTTCATCTCTAACTGCTTGCCGTTTTTAAACCACAGAGCCTCTACGTTAGGGATGGACAACTGACAAGACAGTGTACAGGACTGGCCTTCCTTACCCGATGTGTCCTGCAGATGCTTCTCAACCTCCGGCTCTGAAAGACACAACAGAGGACTCTGTTAGGAGGGTCAAGATGGAAGATATGCAGCCCAGGGTTCAATCCTCTGAGGTCTGTGGACCCTGGTGTGTTTTCATCATGTTTCTATGAATATGTTTATGTAGAAATGTTGCTGGAATCTGTAGCATGAAGTCATCATTCAGTCAGTTTATCTCTAACATCTCAACAGCATTTCTAATAAAAAAACATCACAAAAAGTAATTTCAGACATTTATTCCATGTTTCTACTATTTAATTCTAATGTTCCTTCAGTCAGCCTCACACTTTAAACCCATTTAAGAACCAGAACTATTGGTCCACAGGTGGACAGGGGAGTTTTCATGGAGATTTGAAGGATTTGGGTCACATGACCTCTGAAAGCTGAGACAGTAAATGTTCATATGAAAATTTAACGATTATTTTGTATTTTGAAAGAACCTTAAAACGGTGAAATGAAGATGAATGGAGAAAATGACCTCAGACCTCAAAGAATTAAATTCAAATGAAAGTTTTTAAAGCTGCTTACAGGGAGTGAAATTAAACATACTGATGCCTTGAATGTGCTTAAAGCTATTGTGAATGTGGCCTTTTAACGTACAGGAAATAATCTTGTATGAAGCACATCTCTTGTAATACGCCACATATGCTAACGTTAATGCTAAAGTTAACAGTTTACATTTAATCACAATGTTTGATTTAAACTCCTTTTGTCGTGGAATTCAATATACATGTCAATATACTTTAATATAATATAACTTTAGTGTGAGCCTCTGTATAACCACTGTATGACCTTAGAGTCATGCAGTTCTGTGTGCGGGAAGTGAGGGGCGTACATCCTGCTGGAGTTGATCAGTTGGTCAGCACACACTGACCTTTGGAAGGGTAAATAAACATGAGCATGGGGTCATGTACACAGATATGGAGGACATATGCACACACTGACATTTGGAAAGTTAACTTGACATAAGTATGGGGCACGTACGCAGATATGGAAGACATACACACACACTGACATTGGAAGGGTATATAAACTGTCGGGACCTGGGATCGGGGTTCCAGTTTATTGCTGTGTATCTTGCATGGTCTGTGAATAAATTGACAGAACCCACATGACATAAAGTTCCAGAGACTCCTGTGCGTTTGTCACGCCACAACATAATCTCTCTTTTTTGCTTCAACAAGTTGTGGAATGAACTACCCCTCGATGTTAGGACAGCCCCAACTCTGTCTGTTTTTAAATCCCGTCTTAAAAATCATCTATACTCATTGTCTTTTAACTCAGTTTGAGAGTTATGTGGTTGCTGTCTGTTTATCTTTTATTTATTTTGTTAGCTGTAGTTTTTTAGTTGTGTTCCTGTTTTTAAGATGTGTTCTTATGATTTTTTTACTTGTTTTATAAATTGTGTTTGATGTTTTATGAATTGTGTTTTATTTATCTTATTTGATTGTACAGAACTTTGGTCAACCTTAGTTGTTTTTAAATGTGCTCTATAAATAAAGTGGATTGGATTGGACTGGAACACTGGCAGAAACGCTGTCACTGCTGCTGGAGCTAAATGATGGCTGGACCACGGCTGATCACAAGATGCAACCATCTACTGCCAACGGCTACCCTTTAGTGTTTGGACTGGTTATCGCTGGAGACAGGAGGAATCCTGCTCTAAGGATCACCTTACTGATATGTGATAGATAACAGCTGCTGTGATTCTTACTGACCCATGACAGTGAGCTTGGCACTGGAGATGTGCGGCCCACAGACCACCCGGTAGTTGCCCTGGTCAGACGAATGGCACTTCTTGATCTTGAGCAAGTGGCGGTCGCCACTGATGCTGATGTCGTACTTGTCGTTATTGTCCAGTTTCTGGGTGCCCTTGTACCAGGACAGGGTGATCTCTGGGTAGTTGATCTTGATCTGGCACTCAAGCACTGCCTCCTTGTTGGTGAAGACAGACTGATTGGAGATGTCCATCACCAAGGTGACGGGCTGCAACAAGACAATTTGTAGTTTGTCTTTGTTAGAATAGTCACAACACTTTCAAACCCGACACCAGTGTCCAGAAACAGATCAAGATGCCAACGTGGATTACGATCAGTTTACAGAAATACTAAATAAAAACATGAGTTTTGTGCTTTGGTGTAACAAGAAAGTTTTTCAAACAGCCACTAATGTGTCCTGACCTCCGTTCGCTCCATCCTCTTCTGCAGGTCGGCCACCAGTCGGGCCATGTCCTCATCAGACTCTCTGTCTCCACGTTCCAGTTCCTGTCAACAACAAACATGATGGTATTAAAACCACAATTCTAAACAGCAACAGTTCTTGTCAACAACTACCGACACAGCAGACGAGCTGACTGTAGCTTACCGGTCTTCCACTTTCTTCAGCTTTCTCCTTCTTCAGCTGCTCGATGGCCTGCAGCAGGCCTCTGTAGTCCGTGATGCCATACATCCGGGCGTATTTCTCATATTCTTTTGAGTCCACGTTCCTCAACAGCTCAACAATATCGATGTCCTTCTCCTCCTGTGGACTCTTCTGCTTCGATGGAGTCCTGAGAGTAGATCAAGTAGAAATAACTGTAAAAATAGAAGAAGCAGCTGGATTAAAGAATTGAAGACACAAACATCCTTCAGGTAAACTCACTTCTTCAGTTTGGCTCGGAGGTCTCCCTCTGGCAGTGCCGACTCTTTCTTTTCCACCACGTGTAAGTCGGAGCTGCACTCAATCTCCCCGTGCTTGTTGGAGGCAACACACCTGTACTGACCAGAGTCCGACTTGGTCACCTCTCTGATCTCAAGTTTGGCCTCCTGGCCCCTCTGCTCGATGGAGATTCGGCCGCCGTGCGTCATCTGTCTCCACTTTCCCTTCATCCACTTCACACTGGGGATGGGTTCACCACCCACTTTGGCAATGAAAGTGGCAGTGCCCTCTGTAGAGCAACAGTCAGGGAGTTAGTTCCATCGTTGAGAGTACACATTCTGATTCACATGAATACCAGAACACATAATAAAAAGAACTTTGATTTAATGGATAAAACACGTGAAGAGACTCATTCTCGACTATGTAGAATGTAAATGTTGTGTCTCACTCTCAGTGACGTGGTCTGCTTTGGACTCCTCGATGAAGAAAAGGTTGTCCAGTTTTTTGGTCAGAGCAGCTACGGGAGCATCAGCAGGAGCTGAAGCTGCTCCTGGTTTATCTGCAATGCAACAATATGGGGCAACGTCATGACATGTTCACTGTACCTGTACCAACACCGTTCACTGCACCTGTACCAACACCGTTACCTTACTTACCTTACTAACATTGTTTACTTTACCTTACTAACATTGTTTACCTTACCTTGCTAACATCGTTTACTTTCCCTTACCAACATTGTTTACCTTACCTTACCAACATTGTTTACCTTACCTTACTAACATTGTTTACCTTACCTTACTAACATTGTTTACTTTACCTTACTAACATTGTTTACCTTACTAACACTGTTTACCTTACTAACATTGTTTACCTTACTAACATTGTTTACCTTACCTTACTAACACTGTTCACTTTACCTTACTAACATTGTTTACCTTACCTTACTAACACTGTTTACCTTACTAACATTGTTTACCTTACTAACATTGTTTACCTTACCTTACTAACATTGTTTACTTTACCTTACTAACTTTACCTTACTAACATTGTTTACTTTACCTTACTAACATTGTTTCTCATCAGTTTAGAGTGATGAGAAAAGAAAGATGATCCCACATAAACCTCTTCTTCTTGCACTTCCCACAATTTTTACAAAAATATTCAATAATTATGAAAATAAATCCAAGAAATACTGGTACTATTCTATATTACCAAATATTTGTACTATTAGTGCTAGTGCAGTACATTTTGACAGTTTCTACCTCTGACTGTGACTTTGGCCTTGCAGAACTCGCTGCCAGCCTCGTTGCTGGCCTTGCACAGGTAGTCGCCAGCATCGTGTCTGGATGCGGGGATAATCTCCAGACAGGCTGTTCCATCAGAGAAGCTGATCCTGGTGCTGCCGGCTGATATCAGGTCCTTCCTGTCCTTCATCCACTGGATCTTCAGAGGAGGAGATCCACAGATGTGACACCTGAGACTGAGCTTCTCACCTTCGTCCACAGTCACCGGCTTGAGAGGGACATCAAACACCGGCGGCTTCTTGGCCTCTGGAGGACAGATAACAGCCTTGACATTCTTCTAGTAATGGTTCCCTACTAAAAAAGCTCAAATACATTCATACATAAAACAACATAAAACAGAAGTCAACAAAAACTGATCTTTAGAAGCTTTTTCTTTTTTGCTTTACTCATTTCTTTGCTGTGATCACATGTGGTTGACAACTATTGATCGATGGCATCTTCCTTATTTAATTCTATGAATTAGCTGGGGTGGTGGAAACATTTGCTTCTGTATTCCCTTTGCTGAACTTTGACCTGGAGGTGGAACTACTTCACAAACAACACAATCCTGGATCTAACAGTCTCGTATCTAGGAATTTTACTTCACAATAACTTTGATCTAATTATGAGAAATAGATCTCATAATTGTCCTTTCCATAACAAGTACATTTGAGCTTTGAAAGATCTAATCCACATTTCTTTATATGATCTCGCAATACCAAGACTGCTAACAGCTAAAGACAACTAAACCATTAGCTTATGTCTATTTTTAGAAAGCAGAACAGTTTAGAGCTGTTTTTATGTATTAATGATATCCAGTGGTTTAAAAACAAAAAGACAAAAGCTCAAGTGTCATTTCTAGTTCAAGCCCACCTGAGATGGCCACAGTGACGTCACAGGAGGCTCTTCCAGCCTCGTTGGAGGCTTGACAGGTGTACGTGCCACTGTCTAACACCTGGCTGCTCTTAATGCAAAGCACAGCCACGTTGCTCTTAAAGCTGATGTCGTAATTTTTGGAGCTGTAGATCTCGGAGTCGTCTTTGAACCAGCTGACTGCCATAGGCTGCGAGCCTGACACGCGGCCCTCGATCTTCACCAGTTTGCCTTCCGTATCCTCGATGTGCTCTGAGGGTTTTTTGGTGAACACTGGAGGATTCTTACGCTCTGGAAACAAGAAAAGAGCGAGAGTGAGGAGATGTTTGATGTTTTCACACTAAGGCCTGAGTGTTGAGGACAGGACAAGCAGGTTCAAATACCTTTGACAGTGATGTCAGAGGAACAAGAGTCCTTCCCCATGTCGTTAGTGGCATGGCAGAAGTATCTGCCTGTGTCGGCTCTGTCTGCCTTCATGATGGTCAGTTGGGGTCTGTTATCCGCACAGCTGATCTTATAATTCCCCCCAGAGCGAATGTCTTTATGGTCTTTGGACCATGTGACCTTTATGGGGGCAGAGCCGGTCATGTGACACTCAAGCTCAATGCTGTCACCCACCGTCACCTCCTGTGGTGACAGCTTCCTGTCAAAGACAGGAGGGTACCTGGGTTCTGTAGAGTCCATGAAGGGTGGAAGAAGGTAAGAGAAGAAGAAATCTTTAAACTGTCTGGACGTTCATGAACGCCTCATCAAACACAAACACATTGGATTTTATCTCTGGATAAATCAACACATCACATAACCTTACTCATAGTTTGTCAACCTGAGGGTCAGGACCCAGCAGGGGTCTTCTAATGCTGTCACAAAGTGCTCTTAAACAGTTTATTAACCGTTACTAGAAACGTCTTCTGAATGATGTCAACTTCTAGTGGTTTATGTTCACACCTCCAGTTTGAATTGTTTCCAATCCAGGTTATGTTTTCACTTTTGTTTGTTAGCAGGATAAGACAAAAACTACTGAAACGGTTTCCAGGGAACTGAAGCCAGAAGCGACTTTCACATCATCAGCCTCTCGTCTCAGATCAGTTCTGGTCCTGTTGACTGTCCATAATCCCAGTGACCTGTATCTGTATCTGGATCTGAACACATCTGTCCTCCAAACAGCAGACATGTGATCATTGATCTGTTTTTACACGAGTCATCTGATCACCAGCACCAACAAACGTCATATTAGCGAGACGACTCATTGTGTTCAAACCCAGATGAACGCTAGTAGTGAATGTATGATGACATCATCTCTGGAGGATGGCAAACACTTGATCAGCTGATCCGCAGCAGATGGTGATCAGCTGATCATGTGCATTGTTGTCGTCATCTCTCCTCTCTGGTAGTTTGGTTTTACTGCTGTCGGTGCTGGATGATGATGACAGAACTCTGATCTGACCATTCTGATTCAGGTCACATGACCAGAATCAGATCTGGATCTGATCCAGGACCACATATGAGTGGCTGATGAAAAAGTCAGATTTGAGACACTTTAGCCTGGTGATATGGTTGTAGCGTTGGTGGAAGGATGACTCAGGACAGAAATTATCCAGTAACCTGTCTTAGCATTGCTGAGACAAACCTCTGCTGGCTCCAAAAACCTTTTCTCCATTCCAAAAACCACATCTCTACAAAATGACATTAAAATCTTTTAAGAATCTTTTGAGATATTCAGATAATCAACAGACAGATGAAAACTCCACGTTGGAGGTTAAACAATTATGAAGAGTGGCAAACGAAATATATATACAGCAGTACTCCACCGTTTAAATACAGATATGTTAACATCCACGTAACTCAAGTATCAGACACTCATGACATCCAATGTGGGATTCCTCAGGGAATCATTTCATTTTTGTTCTATATGGAAACAGTACTAACCATCAGGTCAATGTTTATGCTGACGTCACACAACTGTACATCTCTGTCTCGCCCAGTGCACTCGCCTCCCATTGGCTTATTAATAGTAATTCATCTTTAATTTGTTTCTATAGTTACTTTCTCCATTGTTTTAGTTCCACCAACTGACAGGATGTGAAGCGAACTTCAGGATCGAGGCAAGAAAATGTTGAGAAATCCCTCCTGTTTGTTACCAATCAGTAAATCAATCAATCGCCATGTCATGCTGTACAGACCTTGTAGAGTGAGTTTAGCTCTGCAGGAGGCGGAGCCTACACTGTTGGTGGCCACACAGGTGTACTCTCCAGCATGCCTCATCTCGCTGTGGCTGATCTGCAGGACCGCGGTGTTGTCGTCGTACAGCGTGGTAAATTCGTGTGAAGGCCTCAGAGGCTGGCCATCCTTCAGCCATGACACCTCGATGGGCGACGAGCCGGCGACACGGCACTCGAACCGGACCACCTCGCCCTCTGTCTGCTGCAGGCTAGTGATCTTCTTGGGGAAGGATGGCGGTGTCTTGGCCTCTGGAGACGGGAGAGACAATATTTACAGAAAACAGCGGTGGAAGGTAACTCAGCACATTTACTCAAGTACTGAATATCTACTCCCATTTTATGATACTTTATACTAGTAGAGGTTTACAGTACATTTTGCAGTATATAAAATTAAAATTAAAATTAACTCAATGCAACCAACTTAAACAGTAAAAGGCTGATTACAATTAATACATCAGCAGTGATAATGTCATATTACAATACATTAAAGTATTCTGCATTAATTACTTTTACAGGGTTCTCCACAAGCGCCGGCAGAAAGGCTGACTACTCGCCCAGGAAGTGCTGGCTACTTTTTCCTACATATTTTACCAGTTATCCGCCATATTTCTGACTTCCCAGATCATATATTGAGGAAAATACAGCATAAAGTTTCACATCACATAAAATGCATGCATCACCATTGGACCAGTGAGAGCACAGAAGACAACTAAAGCAACCTCTTGACCTGATCCGGCCAATCGCTGAGCAGAATTTGGAGTTCGTTTTTGCAAAACAAAAGTTGTCTCTCTTCACCAAAAGACAAAATTATGAGGTAAAAATGCAACGGAGATCTGTTCATTATTACTAAAAGCTGCCCAAATGTCCATAGATGGATATATGCAAAGTTGAAATTAATTTAAAGTCAGGACTGTCTGAGGTTATAAATGTGATTCTTGTTTATCAGTCAGACCAAAGTAATCAGAATGAAAATGATTTATTAATGATAGTCTTTTTCACCATTTAGTGTAACTAGATGTTCCCAGTGTTCCTTGTAACTGGAACCCACAGGTGGTCGAAATAATGTTTTTGTGACTGGTCCTTGCATGGGAACAGAAACCTGATTGGTTCCCAGATAATTGGGTTCAACCTGCAGCAGCGTACTGACTCCACCCTCGTATATGAACCGCAGATGCTCTGATGATGTTACTCAATTCTGACAAAACTGAGGTTATTGTGCTGGGCCCTAAACATCTCAAAAACTCACTAGCTAATGATATAACCACTATGGATTGAATTACCTTGTCCTCCAGCTCCACCGTGAGGAATTTGGGCATTATGTTTGATCAGGATATGTCCTTTAATTCCCATATAAAACAAATTTCTAGGACTGCCTTCTTCCACTTGTGTAATATATCAAAAATCATTCTGTCTCAAAAATATGCAGAAAAATTAATCCATGCATTTGTTTCTTCCAGGCGGGACTATTGTAATTCCCTATTATCAGGCTGTCCCAACAAGTCTCTAAAGACTCTCCAGCTGATCCAGAATGCTGCTGCACGTGTTCTGACCAGAACTAGTATCAGAGATCATATCTCTCCTGTATTGGCCTCTCTGCATTGGCTCCCTGTAAAATCCAGAATAGAATTTAAAATCCTTCTCCTCACGTACAAAGCCCTTAATGGTCAGGCACCAACATACCTTCAGGAGCTTGTAGTACCCTACTACCCATCTAGAACATTACGCTCCATGTATGCAGGGTTACTTGTGATCCCTCGAGACTCCAAAAGTAGAACGGGAGCCAGAGCCTTCAGCTATCAGGCTCCTCTCCTGTGGAACCATCTTCCAGTCTGGGTCCAGGAGGCAGACACCCTCTCTACATTTAAGAGTAGGCTTAGAACTTTCCTTTTTGATAAAGCTTATAATTAAGGCTGGCTTAGGCTAGTCTTTAGCTATGCTGCTATAGACCTAGACTGCTGGGGAACTTCCCATGATGCACTGAGCTTTTCTTCTCCCCCTTCTTCTTTACACACTCATTTCTCATTAATTCATGTTACTAACTTGACTTCTTCTCCGGAGTGTTAGTGCTTTCTCATCCCGCAGGTCACCGAGGACCAATCTACTGCTGGGACCATGGCTGACACCCTCTGACATCATCATTATCGTCATTACCATGATTATTATTATTATTATTATTATTACTATCAACATCATTATCAATATTATCATCATTATCAGTGTTGTTATTGTAGTAGTTATTATAAATACTACAAACTATAATCTCTCTATTATTATAGCTGTTATTATGATTGTGGTTGAACATGTCTGTGTCCCTGTCCCTCACTCCCTCCCTCCGAGGGCCCTTTCCCCCTCTCCCTCTCCCTCTCTCTCTCTCTCCCAACCTTTCTCTCTCTCACCCCAACCGGTCAAAGTAGAGGCTACAAATCAATTGAATTGAAATTGAATTGAATTAAGTTGAAACGCGTTTAGATCAACATTATGTAAAGATAACACTGAAGTATTCTAGTGAAGTAGAGCATCTTAAATGAAGTTTGGAGGAGCCTCAGGCGTTACCTAGCACGTTGAGCCTGCAGATGGAGGAGGCGGAGCCTATCCGGTTCTCAGCCTTGCAGGTGTACTCTCCGATGTCGGCCTTGGTGGCTTTGCTGAGCTTCAGACAGGCGACACCCTTCGAAAACTCTAACCTGCAGGTGGGACTGGACCGGACTTTACCGTCGGCCTTGAACCAGGACACCTTGATCTCAGGTGTGCCAGCCACCTGACACTTTAGACACACGGCATCTCCTGCTGTCACCTCCATAGGCTCCAGCGACTCCACAAAGTATGCCGGCTCTGCAGAACAAGAACAAGAGAACAACTGAGGGGAGGCTGACATCTGTTGGTAGAAGGAGGTACTACACAGGTACTGTGAGAACATGAGTACTGAAGTCTTTTATAAAAGTACTTCTTTAAGTCTTTCTGCATATCGTGGTACAACACACTTGTATTTGATCCTTTATGTATAAACATCACATCAGTAAATATCTTCTTTTTAATGGAGAAATGAGTTTTCTCTTGATCTTTCATTCTAATTTTACTGTCTTATAAAGGCATTCTAAATTAAAACTGGCAACCAGTGTAGAGATGCTGAGGTAAAGACTCTTTTCACTGCAGCATCTAGAACCAGTGGGAGTTTGTCCAGGCTGTAGGGAGACAGGAACACAGAGGAACAGTAAACTATGAACTGATGACAGCCTTGATGATAGATTTCTCTTTTGACTTGTTGCAGAAAGCTCGACTGAAGACTGACTTCACCTGCCGATCAGTTTGTGTCACAGATAACGGCCAAATTTTGACACCTGTGGGATGAAGCATGGCAGTGTCGTGTTGTTGGAATCAAACATAGATCGGTGAGTCATCTGCATAAAAATGGAAATGGAAGGTGTGGCCAGGAGGTGACATATGAATGGAGCTAACATGAGGATTGGTTTAGTAATAGTCAGTGGGAGTGTCTCTCCTGATGCTATTTCCCTTCTAAAGTCGTTTCATTGGACACTATTTTAACATAATTTCTTTGACTAAAGTTCCCTCCCCTCTAAGATGTAGCTGCTGTCTTTGGTTTTCTTAAATATTCAGCTCAAAAGTGAAATCCCTCTAGTTTTTACTTGAGGCTTCATCTTAGCTGATTATAGATATATGCTAATATTCAGCACTCATGTTATGTGACTCTATTTTCTCTTTCTTTCTGACATGGAGTCTGTTTGATCTCATATCAGGAGGAAATTTGTGATTTGATTATAGATTTAATATTTCAAACTTTAATTCAACTGGAAATATTTCTGTCATTTTCTCACAGTAAACATCAACTTCATAAACGATTAATTACAACTTGTACCTAAATTAATCTTTAGAGATGTTTTGTAGCTTTGAATGGAGCAGCAACCAATCCCACAGAGAACATGTAATGGAGCTAAGCTAGGTTAATGGCAGCAAGGACATCCAAACATCATCAATGATCACTGAAGTCTCTCTAAGAATCAGTTCATTGATTATCAAAAATAGAAGAGTTGAACTCACCGAGGATGGACACAGCTGCTTCACATGAGTCTTTTCCAGCATCGTTGGACACCTCGCAGCGGTAGCGCCCAGTGGCCTCCTTGTTGTCGGTGCTCAGACACTCCAGGATGCAGGAACTTTCCGTCGTTGTGATGTTGTATTTGTATGAAGCAAAGATCTGCTGGCTGTCTTTGTACCAGTTCACTGTGATCCTAGGAGTTCCAGTGTACATACATTCCAGCGTTAACGGTTTACCCTTCTCCACGGACACGTCCTTCAGCCTCTTGGAGAATGCTGCTGGCTCTGAGGGATCAACCACATCTTTTGTTAGACAAAAGTCAAAAATTAGACTGATTAAGGTCAATCAATTTTGACTGACAAGAAACAGAAACAAGTCTGTCATTGTTATTTACACTGATTATCTTATACCATGGCCTCCAGCCAGTTATCATTGGTACCAGTACAATACATATGATGGTCCTATGTTTACACATTTCTTTCTCACTCACCGACTTTAATGGAGGAGCTCTTTATCTGAAATGTTACAGCTCCTATAAAAGGATTCATTTTTACAGGAGGTCAAGCAGATTTTCAAAGACGAACTAACAATAATTTTTAGTAGAAAATCTCACAGTCAATAAAATTTGACTTTAGAAACTGGATAAAGGTTGAAGTGAACATCTGAGTGAAATTACTCTTACTGAAACTGTAATACATCAATAAAACCCATGATGTCATAAAACAACAGGAAACATTCTGCTGGGTAATAAATACTTACTTTAAGTACATTATTGGAATTATACTGGTGTAATTTTACTGTAACTTTTCATTAGGACAATTATCTCATTGTTGTTCAACCACCAACACCAACAGGTGTGTGGATCAGACCTGAATCAGTAAATGCTCCTGACAGACCCAGCAGCTGCTGGTGGATCTACATCCTGGTGTAAAAGCAGAGAGTCTTTAATGATGGGCTAACAGACTGACCTTTGACAGTCAGATTGACGGGGCAGCTCTCCTTCCCAGCATCATTAATGATCTGACAGGTGTACTCTCCAGCGTGAGACCTGTCCACATTGAACAGCTCCAACAGAACCTGGTTATCCTTCAGGGAGAAACTACAGCCCTGTCCAGCCAGGATCTCCTTTGTTCCCCTGAACCACTTCAGTTTCAGGGGGGCGCTGCCTTTCACCATGGCTGAGAAAGTTACGTTAGAGCCTGGCATGGCCTCCACTGGCTGTGGTGGCACCACAAAAGATGGAGGTTCTGGGTATGCAGACACAGAAAGAGATATCACACATGGTGGAAACTGAATATGAAGGGACAAGAACTACTTACATCAGGATTTGTTTTTTTCATTTGGTTCATTTGACTTCTATCTGAAGCTCACTTCAAGACCTCAAACCCTGACCCAAATGGAAACACAATGTGACGTATTTGAAGAAATAAAATAGGAACTCCCTCCGTCTACAGGTGCTGACCTTTTACAACCAGTGACGCTGTGGTTTCACTGGATCCTGCCTTGTTGACAGCTTTACATTTATACACTCCAGAGTTGGACAACTTCAGTGTGGGCACTTTGAGCATGCAGCTGTTGTCGCTGAATGAAATCTCATAATTTGGGCCGCTCTGGAGCTCCTCTCCATCATGGTACCACGAGATGGTAAAAGGTGGGGAGCCCGACACTTTGCACTCCATCTCTCCGGCTTGTCCAACAACTGTGTTGCAATCCTTCAACTTCCTGGTGAAGGTTGGAGGTATGATCTTATCTGTTGGAGGGTGAGGAGTTAGTAGAGCATCAGGGCAAATACAGATACAGATGTGCTGTCACTAAGAGGGCTGGGTATGAAACCACAATGCCTTTTGGTAGAAACCCAAAAACTGTCTGGTACTGACAGTCGACAGTGAACGTCGGTTCAACAATTAACTTGTCAGCTCCTTATAGTCTTGTACTGATTAAAATCTAAATTATACCAACTCTAGTTTTATTTCGGAAAAGCTTTTCTGTGGCTGCTTGTGATTAGAGAACATTTAAAAAATTAAACATTAAAACATTTTGCCTTCGGTACCATGTCAGAGGTCTCATATTGGCACTGACAACAATACCCAGCCTTAGTCATAAACCTCCAGGTAAGAAGAAGACACCAACCTAAGACAGTGAGATTAATTTTACTCAGATCCTTCCCGACCTCGTTCATGATTTCAAACGTATATTCCCCGGAGTCCATTTTCTCAGAAGAGAACACGTTCAAGCTGGATATCATGCGAGAAAATGAGATTTTGTATTTCCTCCCAGAGGCCAGCTCAATTCCATCCTTGAACCACTTTGGTGTGAGCTCTGGGGTTCCACAAACTTTGACCTCTAGTGCGGCGATGTCGCCGGCCGTCACACTCAGAGCGTCAGGCTTGTCTACTATCTTAGCAGGTTCTGGAATCAGCAGAGAGGAGTAGAAAGTTTTTAATTAGGTCTGCAGGTAGAGAAGGGACAGTAACAAAGCATGAGAAAGAGAGAATTATATGGTTACAAACCTAGAACAGTCACGTTAGCGAAACACTCCACGCTCCCAGCATCATTCTGGAGCTGGCAGGTGTATTTGCCTGCCGTGGTTGCATCAGCTTTAAAGACTTTGAGAGCAACCTTGTTGTTATCACAGGTGATTTTCCTGTTGTCACCGTCCCTGAGAATGTGATCCTTGTCTTGAACCCAGGACACAGTAATGGGTTCAGAGCCTTTTACAGTGGCCACAAGGGTCACCTCATCTCCCAGTATCACTGTCACGTTTGACAGTTTCTTCAAAAAGGACGGCGGCTCTGAGGAGAGGACAAAAACATCGCAAAAGGGAAAGTCAGCGAGGTGACAAAATAATCTGAATACCTAATAGTTGTGATTTTTATCTGAGATCATCGCAAACTTCTACTGACCTCTGAGTTTAACTGAAGTCTGACAGGTGTCACTTCCTACGCTGTTTGATACTTTGCACTCATAATCGCCGGCATCTGAGGGCTCTAGTCCAATGACATGCAGCGTAGCTGACCTGCCCTCACTCAACATCTTATACTTTCTGCTCTCCATCAGAGGTTTCCCATCTTTGAACCATGTGATCTGGAACGGAGCTGTACCGCTCATCTCACAGTACAGACTCACATCCTTACCCTTCAGTCCTTCAGTGGACTGAGGTACTTTGTGAAAGGATGGGGGCACTACAAAAAGATTAGGAGACTGTTAAAGAGGCAGACAACGAAAAGAGTCCGTTAGGAAGTCTGAAAGCTGAAACACGCAACATTTCATTTGTTGGCGGAACTACAGCTAAGATGGCAGACGTTTTGGGTGTTGATGTTACAGACCAGATGGCGGACTGGTTTATGATTGATGGATCTATGGCTAACATGACACGTTGTTGTGGGACTTTGTTGGAATGACAGCTAAAATTGTTTTTAAGACAGTATGATGGATTTATCGTCCAGATGGAGGATGGATGAATGATGGAAGGAACCAACATGATGTGGCTTTTGGAGGAATTTGTTGAGTTGTGGAGGTGAAGATGAGTGAATTGTGGAAGGATGATGAGTTACCAGTTAGAGGACTGGACTGCAGAATTAGTTGGGATTACAATAAAGACTGTAGACCATCTAAAATTAAATGGTTTAGTTCTCGCTGATTCTTCGGTCCAACATTAACATGCTGCCTGGACCGCTGACTCCACCTCGCCACATGTTTGAATAAAGGAGCTGAACATGTTGCGTGTTCCAGCTTTCAGCAGTAAAAGTAACACAGTGAAGAGCCAGTGCATCAGATGATGAATGAATGAAGACCAGTTCACCAGTGAGAGGCTCACCTTTAACGCTAAGGGTGCTGCTGCAGCTAACACTGCCAGCATCATTCTGAGCTTCACAGGTATAAACGCCATCATCATCACCACTGCTGGAGAGCAGTTCCAGGACTGCTACTGAGTCAACAAATGATGTCCTGACGTTTCCCCTGTCCGTGACCTTGGTGTCATGTTTGTACCAGGTCACTTTTAGAGGGGCTGTGCCACTGACTTTGCACTCCAGGCGGAGTGACTCACCTTGCTTCACAAACTTAGTAGCAGGGAGTTTCAGTACAAACTCAGGTGGTTCTGGAAAGCCAAAATACAGAAATGTCAGAAATGTTAGGAGCTGAAAGCATGAAGGCACATTTAAGATCAGTCAGCTGGAGACAAGCAGATGAGTGAAGCTGTGGAGATGAGCTGGCAGTGATGGGTCAGTACCAGAGGCAGGATGGACATGGAGAACACAGATGTGACAGGAAGCAGATTACAATGAGAAGCAACAACAGTGAAAAAGCTTCAAATACATTAATATAACCAACATGAAGCTGCTAGGAGGACACAGAACCACTAGCCTGAGCCAGAGATACAGGAAACAGCCACAAGAGGTGATTTAAAGTATCCAACCTTTGACCATCAGGTTGGCGCTGCAGCGCACAGAGCCAGCATCGTTGCTCACTTGACAAGAGTAAACTCCACTGTGAGTGACACCGACTAAATAGAGCTCTAAGAAGCAGGACAGCCCATCCAGTTTCGAGAAACAGGTGGGCCCAGTCATGAGCTCGGTGTCATCCTTGAACCATTTGACCGTGAAGGGAGGCGTTCCCTTAAAGGAGCTTTTGAAGCGGACGGTGGCATTGGGAAGAGCTGCCTGGGACTCAGGCAGTACCACAAAGCTGGGAGGTTCTGACAAGAGCAAGACGAACCAGGTTAAACAAGAACTCACCTTTGGTTTATGATTAATGACCAATCATGTTTGAGAACACTGTCTAACCTTTAACCATGAGGGATCCACCACATTCACAGATTCCTGCTGCATTGGTCAGTTTGCAGGAGTAGGACCCTGCGTCAGATCTCTCTAGCTGTTCGATTTCGATTGACACAGAATTTTCCTGCTGAATGAGTTTATGCTTTACACCGCTGGAGATTTTAGTATTGTCTTTCTGCCATTCCACAGAGATTGGCAGGGAACCAGAGATTTTGCAACATATCTGAACAAAGGAGCCCAGTATCTCCTGCATGTCTACCAGGGGTTTGATGAAGCTTGGTGCAATGACTTGTTCTGTTACCAAAAGAATAATGAGAAAGCAGTTAGACTCTGTTCAACATCTGGCTCTGTACCACAGGAGTGTGTTCACACCAACCTAGTACGATCACTCTGACTTTGCAGGTACAGGAGCTGATGTGGTTTGCCACCTCAAACACATACTCTCCTTCGTCCTCCTTCTGGGCAGACTGGATCTTTAGGCTGCTGATGTTGTGCTCAAACATTAGCTTGTGCTGCCTGATGGACTGCAGCTCCCTGCCATCCTTCATCCATTTCACTCTGAGTTCAGGGGAGCCCGTGACCTTACAGTCCAGACTGACCGGGTCTCCGACTGTAACCTTTATCATGTCAGGTTTGTCTGTGATCTGAGGAGGCTCTACAATGCAAAATAAAGTCAATAATTCATAAATGTTTACCAAATTAGGACTTAGAAAGATCAGGTAGCCATGGTTAGTTAGGCTCAGCTATACCTTGCACCTCGAGGATGGCAAAGCACTTATCCTGGCCAGCCTCATTGACCACCTGGCAGGTGTATTTGCCACTGTGTGTCACCTCACAGGCAGGAATCCTGAGAGTGGTCACATTGTTCTCAAAGGTTCTCTCAAACTTTGGATCATCCAAAATCCAGTTCTCATCTTTTTGCCATTGTACAGAGAGAGTGGGAGAACCCTTCACAATACACTGAAACTCTGCCTTTTGACCCAGAACAGTGACAGAGTTTTCAATCCTCTTGGTAAATGTTGGCGGTTCTATGAAGTCAAAACCAATTAGATTTTACAGGAAATGGTCTCTTATTACCTCAGGAGATAAAAATGTGGATTTGTAATTCTGACTGGACCAACCTTTAAGGTTCAGTGTAGTCTTACTGGTACAGCTTCCCACCTTGTTAGCAACAGTACACTGGTATTCACCGACGTCTATAGCATCACATTTGTGCACATCTAGACCAAAGGTGTCATTCATCTTGGAGAAGCCATGTTTAGCACTGGATTTGATCTCTTTAGCGTCTTTGTGCCATGTTATCTCAAACGGACCTGTCCCAGCAACCTGACACTCAAAGCAGGCACTGGAGCCCTTCACAACGACACCTGGAGTCAGCTCTCGCATAAATGATGGCGGTTCTAAGGTGGGAGGAAACAAACTGTCGCTACTTTTCTCACAGGGGTTCATTCTTTCCTGAACATTTTATGCCTCAGAGACTGCATTTTCTTGGAAGCAAAATTTTTCCATAGGAACGTTCCTCGCTGATTTGAGGGAATATTTCAAGGTTAAAGGTTGATTATCAATTAATATATCGAAGACGATTTTTAAATTGAAACAATAATTTTATTTTAGGAACCAAACAGTAAAATTCTCCTCTGAAATTAAGACACATGGCCTCTTCAGTGTTTGGGGAACCACAGTCTCGAGTCCTAAAGGGTTAAAACTCCTGCACAAGAGCATCACGCCATCTGATCGAACTAACCTTTGACCTTAAGCTCCATGCTGCAGCTCTCACTGCCAGCCTCATTGCGAGCCTCGCAGTAGTACAGCCCACTGTCTTTGGCATCAGCCCCACAGACTTCCAGAGTAGCCACAGAGTTTACAAAGGCCATCCTGTACCGATCACTGAAGCTGATCTCAGAGCCTTCTTTGAACCAGTAGACATCTATCTCAGGTGTGCCGGTCACCTGGCACTCAAACACTTTATTCTGACCGGGACGGACCACAGACACACGGGCTGGGGTCCGTGTGAACGTAGGAGGTTCTAAGAAACAAAATAAAATAAAACATGTAACCAGGGAACAACAAGAGGAAAAGTCAGATCTCTATAAAGCTGACAATATGTTTCCATCCAGACATTAGTCAAAGTTTAAGAAAATCTTTTTGGTGCAGCATCAGCAGTAGTGATGGCGTTGTATCGGACCGTTGTTATGGAGAAGGAGCTGAGTCTGAAGGTGAAGCTCTGGATCTACCAGTGGATCTACGTTCAACCCTCACCTATGGTTATGAGCTCTGATCTACCAGCACAAAGGAGCCAGTTGAGGTGGTTCAACATCTGACTAGGAGGTTTTCTGGACAACTGGGAGGAGACCCAGGGGTAGACCCAGAGCTCACTGGAGGGATTACATATCACATCTTGACTGGGAACGCCTCAAGAGCCTCCAGGAGGAACTGGAAAGTGTTACTGGGGAGAGGAATGTCTGGAATACCTGATTATGTCTGCTGACACCAGGACCCTGGATAAGAGGATGATGAGGATGGATGGATTATGGATGAATGATGGATGGATGATGGCTGTAAAGCTATCCTGTCACTAAATACGTGTCAGATGAAAACATGTCAGTGTGAGGAAACTAATTTAAATTCACAATCTCCATAAGAACTGTTGGATGGAGACATATTTCTCAGCTGATTTCATGTACAGAGTGACAACCTTTGACGAAGAGTGTTGCCTGACATGAGGTGGAGCCAACGTCATTCTGTATTTCACACACATATTCTCCAGAATCTGACGGTTTGGCAAAGAAGAGCTCCAGGGAAGTGGAGGTGTTGTCTTTGACCACAGAGCAGTCGCCACTGGATAAAATCTCTCTCTTGTTTTTAAACCATTTGGTGGTAAGTGGTGGTGTACCAGAGACCAGAACATTAAACTGGACTTTTGAGCCAGGCAACACATTCATGGATTCAGGCTTTTCAAGGATGCATGGCGGTTCTGGAAGAGAGAAGTAAATGAGTTCTAGTGAAAGCTGAACAAATACCAAAAATGAACAAATAGCAAAAATCTTTCAACCTGTGCGACTATATAAAAAGAAAAGGTGTTCAAACCTTTGACAAATAAGATCCCAGAGCACTGCACCATTCCTGCTGTATTTTTAGCGATGCAGGTATAGCTGCCGCTATCTTTAATGTCAAGATCAGAGATTTCCAGAAAAGCAACATTCTCGAAGAATGTGCATTTGTGTTTCTCATCAGTCTGGATCTCTTTCTCATCTTTGAACCATCGTATGGTGATGGGCAGAGAGCCAGATACAAGACACTCCAAATGAGCAAACGATCCTTTAATGCCTTCTGTCTGCTTGAGTTTTCTTGTAAACGCAGGTGGAATTATTTGATCTAACATAGAAGAAAAAAGGGTGAGAGGCAACATTCAAATTAAACAACACTAATATTCCAGAAGACACACTGAGAACTGACCAAGAATGGTGAGCGTGGCCTCGCAAGAACTTTTGCCCACATCATTAGAAACCTCAAAGATGTATTCACCGCCGTCGCCTTTGTCAGTTTTAATAATCTTGAGCACAGAGCTGGTGTCTGTGTCGTGTACTTTATATCTGAGGCTGGAGGTCAGCTCCTTGCCAGCCTTTAGCCATCTGGCCTTCAGTGGTTTGGTGCCAGAAAACCTGGCCTCCAGTGTGGCTGGATCCCCCTGAGTAACACTGATAGACTTGGCCTCCTCTGTGATCTTAGCTGGCTCTGAGACATCAAACAAAACTAGTCAGTAAAGAATGTCAAACCTACTTCACTGAACCACAACGGACCAAGAACTGAAGTCAAACTAAACATTGTGAGGATGCATCCTTATCAACTTGTGGGATAATAAAAATTATCATGTTGTGGTGAGGTGGTCATGGGTCAATGGTGACCTATCACAAATAAAAAACAAGACCAATGAAAAGTTCCCACCAGGATGTAAATAACAGGCCAAACAAAGCCCACAACTGGTTTCTGTTGGCAGTTTGGACACATCTGCTAAAATTAGAGCCCTTTCACACAGCCTGTTGAAGGTGGGACTGTTGCTCCTTTATCACTTTTTTTTTTCACTTTAAACGTTATGATGGTGTAATGGGGGTCGTTGTTGTTCCTCCTCTGAGCCAGCAGTGGAGGAAGTAACAGCACCCAATCAACGTCTGTAATGAGGAGTGAGCCGGAGAGGTGGAAGTACAGGATGGGGGTGTGACATTTTGACGACATGTTATGCAAACATTGCTATGTAAACATTAGTGACAACTTGATAAGGATTTCCTGAGTCTACCATTGGAAGGATGCATTCTGGGATTTTGGTAGCTTCAGAATTCCATTTGAAGAATCCAAACCAACCTTTGACTGTCAACACAGAAGAGCACGTCTGACTCCCAGCCTGATTCTGGGCCTGGCAAGAGTACTTGCCACCATGTTTGCTCTGGATGTTGGTGATGTGCAGAACGGCGGTCTTCTTCTCAAAGATTATCTGAATGTGTTCAGCCTCTTTGAGTTCGTGGTTGTCCTTCATCCAGGACACAGTCATGGGCTCTGAGCCCGTTAGAACACACTGCAGAGAAACCTCACTGCCCACCAAGGAACTGAGGTTCTCCAGCTTTCGCACAAACGATGGTGGTTCTACAAGGAAAAATTTAGATGAATATTACTTGCATCTCTGCTAAAGATTAGCCTTGCAAAGTCAGACCATATCCTACAATCTGGGACTTTTCAACAAGCTATAAATTTGTAAAATCTACTTTGAGGATCAGCTGAGCCTGATGCATTTTGGACCAATCAAAGAGCTTGAGTGAAGGTTAAGAAGGAGAAAAAAACTAAATAAAGTTGTGTCTAATTCAAATGAAGGCTATCTTGGTGGGGGGTGCTTTGTGTTGCACAGACTGTGAGGTTATCCAAATATAAGCATGGAGCATATTTGAAGTACAGATTTTCAAAAATCATTCATAACATCTAAACAAACCTTTTAGGGTTACTTGACAATCACAGGATGCCCTGCCCACTTCATTCTCAATGATACACTGGTACAAGCCGACGTCTCCGGCCTCCATCGTCAGCACCTGCAGGACTATTAGGTCGTCTTTCACGGTGATCCTGTGCCTCTTGTCATTCCTAATCGGCTTTGAGTTTTTATACAGAGACACTGTGAATGGGGCGGAACCGGAGATTTGGCCCTCTAACATCAACTCAGAACCTTTCACCACATCTTTGGACTCCAAGCTACGCACAAACAGTGGCGGCTCTAGAAGAACAGACCGAACAACAATGATGAGGCAAAGTCTGATTGTGAAGGTGAAGATACTTTTTCTGAACGACAGGCAAGACATCCTCAGGGTTTACCCTATGGAAAGACTACACCTCACTTTAGTAATCAGGTGTCCCATCAGGCCTCACACCAGGCGTGGCATTTTACAGGATAAATGCTGATGATGTCATTTGAACTGAAGAGAAGCTGTTTCAAACTAAACCAACCTTTAACTGTAACAGTACAGCTGCAGCGGTCACTACCGGCCTCGCTGGATGCCACACACACGTATTCTCCACTATCCTCCACTGAACAGCTGACTATCTCCAGAAATGCCACTAAGTCAGTCATGGCCATTGTGTATTTAGGACTGGAGCTGATCTCCATCTCATCCTTGAACCATTTGAAGCTGATGATGGGACTGCCCGTTACTTTGCATTCCAGCCTGGACGAGTCGCGGCAGGTGACGAGCTTGGTCACCTCAAGTTTCCTCACAAACACAGGAGGTTCTGGCAGAAAAAGTTAACATTCACAATAAGACAGAGGACATTAAATTAGTATTAAACTGATACTGAGGTCATGCATTCATCCATGCAGCTTTCAGGCACCTTTCACAAAGAGGACTGTGGTGCAGTCCACCTTCCCAGCATCATTGGATACTTGACATGTGTATTTGGCAGAGTCGCTGGGTTTCACAGAGTGAAGCTCCAGAGAACTTGAAGAGGCATCTTTCTTTATGAAATATATGCCTCCAGTTAAAATCTCTTTGTCTTCTCTGAACCATTTAACAGCTAAAGGAGCGGTTCCAGTGAAACCGGCTCTGAAGGAAACAGTAGTTCCTGGGATAACATCCTGGTTATCTGGTTTCTCTGTGAACACTGGGGGCTCTGGGGACCATAAACAAACAAAGTTTGCATTTTATGTTAGCATGACATCATTGAAGGACTGCACACAATAGAGGAAACATGAGCCAAGCATTCATAACCTTTGACATAGAGCGTGCCACTGGTTTCTTTACAGCCTGCTGAATTGGTGGCTCTGCATTTGTAAACTCCAGAGTGGGCCTTCTCCAAACCAAGAATTTGCAGTGTAGCAGAGTTGTCTTTGAATTCAGGCTGCAATTTAGATCCAGGTGTGATCTCCTGGTCATCCTTGAACCAAGTTATTGTCATTGGTTGGGACCCAGATACCTTACAATCCATGGAGATGTCATTACCAATGTTACCATCAACTCTCTTCAGGGACTTCATGAAAGTCGGAGGCATTATCCGATCTGGTTGTTGAAGAATAAAAATCTAATGCATTAATACAATTTCAACTGTCTTTACTTTAACTAAGACAAAGTTTCAGTTAGAAGAGCTCAACTAAATGGAAGCGCATTTGTTTTTCCTAAATTATTAACATAATCATTAACTATACATCTTAGACATTACAAGTTGATGGTAAATAAGACTTGTCATATTTTCTTCATTTTTTAAAAACCATTATCAAGTGTTAAAGATGCAGGAACTAGGAGCTAACCTAAGACAGTGACTGAGCATATGCAATGGTCTTTCCCAACTTTATTCGACACTTCCATCTTGTATTCGGCCGTGTCTCCTCTTTCTGCCGTAAGAATCTTCACGGAGGCCACATTGTCCTTTAGAGTCATCTTATATTTACGGCCACTGATCATCTCCTTCCCATCTTTAAACCACTTCACTTTGAGGTCTGGGCTTCCAGAAACTGTGCACTCCAATGTGACCGAATCTCCTGCAGTCACACTAATGGACTCTGCAGGTTCTATGACCCTGGCAGGTTCTGGGATACAGACACACTCATTAGTTAATAAGCTATAAGAGTTAAGACACAAAGACCTATAAATAGGAGCTAGAATAAGTAGGTTATCATCTGACCTTGCACTGTCAAGGAAGCTTCACATTTTTGATGACCAGCCTCATTCTCAACGTGGCACGAATACTTGCCACCATGGCTGTTGGCTACAGTTGTTATCGACAAGCAAGCCACATTGTTCTCAAAGACCATCTTGATATTTGGATCGTCATCCCTCAGTATTTCAGAGTCTTTCATCCATTTGACAGTGATGGGAGCTGAGCCCTTAACGGTCCCCTGTAGTTTCACTGTAGTTCCCAACACTGCTGTAGCACTCTCAACCCTCTTTGCAAAGGTTGGCGGCTCTACAAAAGCACATTATGAGTTAAGAACCTAGCTTGAAGCACAAGATGAAACCTCTGGCTTTTTACAGTTTACTAACCTTTAAGTTTAGCCATGGCCTTAGTAGTGACTCTGCCCACATCATTGGATATGACACACTGATAATCTCCAACATCTGCACTTTCAAAGGTCTGGATCTCCAGCCTTGACAGGGAATCCTGGGAGATTATTTTATATTTCTTATCACTGGTGATGACCCTCTTATTTTTTAACCAGCTGATTTCAAAAGGTGCGGTTCCTGCAATCTCGCATTCCAGCTGAGCTGCTGCTCCCTTGACAGCCTCAAGTGTCTGCAGTTCTTTTCTAATGAATGGTGGCTCTGGGTGTAATAAGTAAAGATGCAGTTAATTACAAAGGTTGTGTTACCTCAACCGTGAATGCAAAGTCAGTACAAGAGATGACAAACCTTTAACAGCAATAAGGGTGTTGCAGCTCTCGCTGCCAGCACTATTTGACACCTCACAGGTGTAACTCCCACTGTCTGTGACCACAAGATTCATTATCTCCAAAGTGGCAACTCCAGTCTTGAAAGATATCTTATATTTGTCTCCATCACTGAGTTCTCTCTCATTCCAGAACCAGTGGATGTGAAGTTCAGTCGATCCTTTAACAGTGCACTGTAAGCGTGCAGCTATACCTTGTTTCCAGGTAAACTTAGGTTCCATTTTCTTGACAAAGGTAGGAGGCTCTGAAAGTTGGTTTTAGTTAAAAAACACCAAGATTTGGTAAAAAACAAGAAAACAAATCAAAAGACAGGAAGTGTGAAGAAGAATTGCAAAAGAAGAGCAAGATAAGCCGTGCATAGTGTTAGCAGCAGCTAGCAATTGGCTCAAAACAGTCAAGAGAAATGTGCTTTTTTTAGAGCTACCAGAAAGATCATCCTGAAGCTCTTACCTTGAACTGTTACCACAGCCTCACAGGATGAGCTTCCAGCCTCATTTGTGACTGTACAAACATATTTCCCAGAGTCCTTCACTTTGGACTTGGGTATCTCAACAACAGCCACCTTGTCCTCAAAGGACACTTTATAATCCATGCTCTGGTGGACTTTTTTGCCATCTCTGGTCCAGATGACGGTTACACCAGTGTCATCATCCACCTGGCACTCCAGCCTAAGCGGGTCATTGACAGCGGCTGACACTGACTCAATGACCTTAACAAAGCTGGGCTTGTTGATAACCATGAGCTCTGTGGTAAAGGTAGCGGTGCCGACACTGTTGGAGGCCTTGCATAGGTACACTCCCTGGTCAGCCAGCTTAAGACTTTTAATCTGAAGGGAATACTTGTTCTTTTCACATTTCATGACATATTTCCCTTCGGAGGAGATGGCTATGTTGTTCTTGTGCCAGACAACGTCCATGGGTGAGGATCCAGTGAGTGAGCAATGGAACACAGCTTGTTTGCCCACATATAAAGTCATTGGATCTGGTGTCAATACAAATAGCGGCGGGTACATTTCTATGGGGAGCAGGTAGAGCAAAAAAAAGTTGAACAATTTTTAAGAAGTGGAAAAATGAATAAAAAATAAACTAAACTGTGCAATCTCCACTTCAGGACATCTGATCCTGAACATCATGTCCTACCAGATCCATTTTAAACACAAATCATCTCCTCCTCTGCACCATAATGATTGAGGACAAACACAGTGAAAGCATGTATATAATTCTCTCTCTCTCAAACAAACACATGTGTAAAGAGATCAGTTATCCCACTGGGGTCTTACCAGTGACGGTGAGTGAGGTGGTGCAGCTGTCAGTGCCATGCTGGTTTGAAGCCTTGCAGGTGTATTCACCACTGTCGGCTTTGACCGGGTTCAGGAGCTCCAGTGACGAACTGGTGTGCCGGTGGAGAACCCTGTACTTCTCGCTCTGTTTGATCTCAATGCCAGACTTGTACCATTTGAAGGTAATGCTCGGCGCATCCTCGGTTTCACATTCAAACTTGGCGTTGCTGCCGATGTTTATCTCCAGAGGCGTGATTTTTTGCCTAAACACAGGTGGCACTGAGCACATGCAGAGAAACCAGAATATAAATGTTAGTAATAGAATCTGTGAAAGTCCTGTGAAAAAAAAGGACAGATCATGAACAGGAGTGGTGGAATGGACAACAATGGAAACTGTGACTGTAAGGGAGAAAAATAGCAAGAACTTTAGCCCCATGGTTTCAAGGTTTCCCAAAAAGCTGCCTAAAAGAAGAAGCTGTCACTGAACGTGATTCTCATGGGGCTAGGGTTCACGCTAAAATAAAGAGAAACAAAACATTTGTGAAGGCCTGAATGCATGCAGAGACACTGGAGATGTGGAGAGAATGGACCTAAAGGAAATGGACAAACCATGAGCTTTACAACAAAGGAACCTGTCGCCACTGACATGCCGGAGTGACCATGGACAGACCATTAAAGTTCACCTACAGACCATGATCGTGACAACCATTTTAGCTTAAGCTAAATTGAAGCTAAACATTTAAGCCAAATTTGCATGGCTGTGACTGTCCTGGTCTGTAAGCGATGATGTGGAACAAAAAAGACATGGTGAGTTAGTAGCATCTAGTGTCTGGATAAGGATATTCATGCTGAGCTACGAAATGAAAATAGAGGTCAAAGTGACAAATGCATAATCTCATGAGGCCTTGAATGTATCAGTTTATGTGATTGATTAGTCATTCCCATAGGAAACGGATGAATTAATGAATGAATGACACATTGATTTTCCTATTATCAAACCTCTTGAGACCACAGTGAGTCTTGAAGATGTTGTAGTCCTGCCAGCTTCATTCTCAGTCTCACAAACATATTCTCCTTGATGTCTGTCTGCAACTTTGTTGATAACCAGTGTGTATGTGTCGTGGTCTTTGAAACACTTGAACTCATCGCCAGATTTCACCAATTCTCCATTAAAAAACCAGTTTACCTTTGTGACGTACTTAATGGTGGTGCTAAAGGCTACTTTGCTATCTTCATCGATGGCTAAGTCTTCAAGGAAGGTGACTATTTCAGGGTATTCTCTCTGTTCTGGCCTGGATACTGTGATCTCCTCCTTGAAAACCTCCTGCCTGTGCTCCCTTTGGATGCTGACATCCACCACCTGTTTGGCAGGGATAGTGGCAGGAGGTAGGGCAGCGGTAACAATGGCCACTCCTACATCTTTCTCTCTACTTACTGACTTCACCTCCTGCCTTGACACCTGGACCGACTGCTCAAAAGCCATGTGAGCCTCAGTGGAAATTGTGATCTGGGACAAGATGGACGTTTCCATCTTTGCTGCCGTGGATCGCTGAACCATGACCTGTTGCTCAGCTGAAGCACATTCAACGGTCATTTTAGACTCAGTTTTGAGTGCAGCAGCCTGAGATTTAATGGCAGTGAAATCCACTACACTCTCTGCCACGCTCACAGTCTCCACCATGGGTAACATCATTTGTTTGGATTGGGCAGAGGTGACCTGCGCCCTCTGAAGTTTGTCGAGCTGCATAGTGCCCGGCTGATCGGAGGTAAGAACATGGGCTTCCTGGTATACAATGGAGTGGAAAGCTGCCTGGAGTTCAGTTCTGAAGTCAGATGTCTGAGGATACTGACCCTCAAAAGTCAAAGTAATCTCCATGGGGGCGCCTGCTGTTGTGATCAGGTATGTAAACATGGCCTGCTTGGGCTCTCTTTGAACCCTGACTTCCTGCACATCTACGGCCTGCAATCTTTCTACAACGTCAGCCAGTAACACTGGCTGATCGCTGGCCACAGCACACTGAAGAGCGTCTCTGAGCTGATGCCGTATATTCAGACTCAGTGGTTTGGGAATCTGAACCACAAATGTCATCTCTTTAGGAAGAGTTGAATTATCTTTCAATTCTGATGCCATATAGGACAGTTTCGGCTGTATGGTGGGGACGACTTTGGTGGACTCAGACTTGGTGATCTCCTTAGAGAGCTCACCAGTCAGCAATCGCTTCTCATCCATCATTATTGACTGCCTGACTGACTGGCCCTCCTGTATCTGAACAGCAAAATCCTGTTCTGCTGCCTTGAGGAGGACACTACTCTCTGTAGATGTTTCCTTCTCTTCGATCTGGATTGATTCAGTGGGAACTTTTGACTCTATTACTGTCTGACAGGTGAATTTATCCACATTTGTAAGACTCTCAGTGTGACCCGCCTCTAAAGCCTGACAGTCTACCACAGTGGTGACCTGCAACACATTCAAGCGATCCTCCTTCTGCACCAAAGCTCGTTGCTGCTTGACATCAGAAGTAACTGGCATCTCCTTCGGCAGCTGCATGGGCTGGAAGGAGAGCTGAAGAATGTTTTGAGGCCTGGGCTCAGTTCGAACCTGAGACTGAATGCCAGTCACGGACAAATCCAGCTCAGTGTGATAATCTGCAGTGAGAACCCTCCTCTTGTCCAAGATGGCCACATAACTCCGTGTCTTTTCCTGTTTCTGTGACGCCACCTGATGGTCTGGCTTCTCTATAGTGAGAATGCCCTCTCTGGGCAGTGCCTCCACAGGTAGGGTTAACTGGAGATGCAGCAGAGTAGGGGCCTCTTTCTGGGGCAGGATGGCCATGGTGGTGGCCTTTGCCTCAAACTCTGACGTGTCCTCAAAAACTACTGTTCTCTGCTCATCCTGGCTAACAGTGTGCAGCAGAGTGGGACTCTTCCTGGTTCCTGCCTGCTCTAGTGCTGGCTTCTGACAGGTGAAGCTCTCCTCTGATGGAAGGAGGTCTTGGTCTGTGATAACCTGCAGGTGCAATAACTGCTCTCCTTCGACCTGTGACTGAATGGACATGGCACTATCCAGACTTGGCAGCTGCTGACTGGGCTCAGCCTGCAGCATTCGCTTCTCTTCAGCCGTTAGAGCTGCCTTCATCACTTTATCCTTACAGAGATGGGCCGTCTCCTCAGCAGCCCTCTGCGTGGAGAATGTAGTCTCCTTGGAAAGAGTCTGCTTAGACTCACTGATTGAGGCCAAGACAGGCCGGTGCTGTTCTTTCCCTACAGAGGACTTCATCGCAGACTCTGCTGTTGCTAGTTCAGTTGTGTGGCCCTCTGCAAGCAGCTGCTTCTCTGCAGACTGAGCTGAGTATAAAATCTTAACACCTTCTTTCACCTTGTAACCCATCTCCTCCTGTGGTTTGGGGATGTCCTGAGACTGCTCTTTCAGGATGTACAGTTGTGACTGGACTTGATGCCCACTTACTAGATGTTGAGGTTCTGAAGTGGGCCTGACAGTAGCTGACCTGCTGTCAGCCAGAGGCTCTGTGCTGACAGTAGAAAGAGGTGTGAGCTCCTCAGCAACAGCTGACATTACTTTTGACCTCTTTTCTCTATCTACCTGAAGCTCAGTAATCTCAGGACTTTGAATGCGGTCACAGTGCTGCTCTGTGAAGTCCTGGCTCTCCTCAACAGATGATGTGAATGCTGCCCCATGAAGCTGTTTTGCAGGAACAGCAGAAACCTGAAGCGGGTGTGTGGGAACCACAGACACCCTCTCCTCTACCTCATGGGACTGATGCACTGCTGCCTGGCGGGTAACCTGCTCACGATAAACAGTGGCAGCAGAAATATCTGGTTCTTTAAGGGATCCCACTTGCTCACTGGGAATTATCTGCCGGTCCTCAGTGCCGATGGTGTAAACCATCTGATCTGACCTAGCTTTGTCCTGGCCCGGGAGACTGACCTGGTACAAGCGGGACTCTGTTGCCTGTTCTGTGACTGAAACCTTATAGCCTTTCTTCTGAACCACTGTCAGTTGTTCTTGTTTATGAGAAACTGTTTCTCTGAATACAACAAGCTCTGCACTACAAGACGCCTCCCCAAACTGGTTCGAGGCCTTACAGGTGTACAGGCCACTGTCTTCCTGTTTGACGCTCTTGATACTGATGAAGCCAGACCCATCTGAGTTATCTATAAGGATACAATTTCTACTGGGTTGGATCTGGAATGCCCCCTTGAACCACTTTACATCTGGGATTGGATCACCACTGGCTTTGTAATGAAATGAAACCTCTCCTCCTTCTGAGCACCTCACAGGTTGGATCTGAACTGTGAAAGACGGAGGTTGGCCTGTGACCTTGAACATCTTCTCAACCCATTTCTCTGCCTGGCTAACATCAGCTTTTTTCACCTGGAGGTGTGAGGTGCATGTTGTCTGGCCAAATCTGTTGGTGGCCGTGCAGGAGTACTCGCCCTCATACTCAGATATGACCTGGGTGATCACTAACGTGTACTCCTCCTTCTCCTCGATGAGCTTGTATACAGAGGAGCTCTTTATCAAGTTTCCGTTGTGAGACCATTTCACAGTCGGCTTCGGAAAACCGGACACTCTGACGGTGAACCTGGCTGTTTCCCCAGCGGTTACAGCTGTTGGGGAAAGCTGGCTCAGGAAAACTGGCTTTTCTTTTTTCTTCTCCAAAGAGGAAGAGTAACGTTTGGACTCTGGCTGGAGTTCAAGTGTTTTAGTTTTCTGTGGTAACTGGACACCAGTGTAGTAGGTTTCCTCTTGTTCTTCCACAGTGGTGATGGTGGTGCTACGACGCTCTGTCGGGAAATATTGAGCAAGACTGACATCAATATCCACAACAGACAAGTTGTGATATTAAAAGCAAATATTAGAGCTTGACAACAGAAATTCTTGGTCAATTAATATTCATAGATTTTTCCAATCAATTGATTAATTAACTAAATAAAGCATAACTAAATATATCATTTTGAAAAGTATCGGCAGGTGATGAATCCAAAACCTCTGGTGAATGAAAAGTATGTGTGAATATTTAAATGTGTCATTTTGCATTTTAGTTAGTAGCTCAAATAAATAAATGCTTTTCACCTACAGCAACAAAAATGTCAGAAAGTCCTTCAGTTCCCTGCTGAAACTGTTACTATGAAACCAGAATGGCACCTCCGCCAAGGGTCAACAGTCCCATTGTATCCAAAATCAAACTCAGAGCCATGTGACCATAATTCACTGGACAGATGGGAAATTGATGACTAATTGATTGGATTTGCACCAAATTACACATAAGTCATAGTTACCAATGCCCTAAATATGACAGCCACACATTAATTGCTGAGACATTAAAGATTGAAAAACGCCTCGAATCTCATATGCTTAAGAACGTTTTCAAAATCCTGGTTCCGCCACTTTATTCAGATCCAGATCACAAAACTTTAATAGGGTGTGTTCTGGACCAAGACACATCCTCCTGCTGTGTATCATGGAAATCTGTTCAGCAGTTTTTGCATAATCCTGATGGGAACCAACAAACAAATGGACTCGAGTGAAAGCAGAACCTAACTGGTGGAGGCAATGAAGCACATTTTGATGGGCTAAAGGATCTAGAAACTACACTCAGGGAGGGAAATGTGCACAACTCATGGGTTTTGGCCATGGGTGAGCCAAAATGGTTCCGAAGCAGCCTCTTAAAAGCCTCCCATGCAGCAAGTTTCTGGTACATGCAGGAAATGTGGTAGGCATGTGTACGAGGCCGAGAGCCATGACTTTAACCCAACATGAAGTCAGACTATTTCAGCTGTGTGCCCATTCTTCCAATTTATAGGTGTCATACTTTAACTTGATCCACTTTCACTTTGGTTCAATCTGAACAGCTAATGTATGACAATCTATTAAAATCCTAAATGGTTGAATGGTGCAGTTGTGCCGATGTGGTGAATTTTGATGTTCACTATGAAACCGGAGATCGATATGAGTCTAATCTGCCCCAAACGGCACATGGTGGGTAGGGGTCCTGGCTTGAAGAGCCACAGCCCCTTTTCCACTGCATAGTACAAGTTTGACCCGACTCGACTCACCTTTTTTTGGTTTTCCATTAGATAAAAAGTATCTGGTACCACTCTTTTAATACCTGCTCTGCTGAGGTTCCAAACGAGCCAAGCAGGTACTAAAAGGTCACGAGAAACATTACAGACCACTGATTGGTCAATAACCAGCAGACACAGTGTATCCTGCACAGTACAAATCAATGGCCGCCACACTCAAACAGCGACGCTACTTTAGCGACCGTAACTTTAATTTATTGTGGCTGCTATATTGAGGAGTTGCAGATGTTCCTGTTTTAAACAGCTGATGAGAGGATCATGAGAGGATCATGGGAGGATCACCAGAGGTGTGTGTCGTGTTAAAGACTACGCCACGGCAGTTTTGCGTGGCCCGAATCTACCCTGAGGAGTTACCATTGGCAATGGAAAACGACCGGCAGAAAACCAAGCTGAGTCGAGTTGAGCTGGTACTTAACAGTGGAAAAGGGGCTTATGTAAGCTGGTCAGAGCCCACAGCTGCTGCTGACGGGTGCAGGGTAGCCAGGACCAGTTTTTCTTGAAACTATTTGGACCAAATAACTATTTGAATTTCAAGCAAATAAATATTTCAGTTAAACTGACAAAGTGACCAAAAACTGATTACAAATGAATTCATGAGTTTGTTTTTTTTAAGAACAGACTTTAGGAGGAGGTTTGGCATCAGTCACAAAACCTGGTAACATAACAGTTTTTAACACCTGTATGTTGATGGACCATGTAAACAATCGATATGCACAGATCCTTTTTGTTTAAAAAATAAAACAATCTCAAACAGCAGCTTTAAATCATCAAATATTTTATTATATAAACCCCCAACAGGATGTCTGTACAAATAAACCATCTTCTATCACCGAGCCAGATGTTTTAATTGTCTTATTTTACTGGTATATGTTACTCAAACATTCCTACAATTACACATATTTACAAAACTAATATTTAAAATCTAAAAACATTTCACAGTATTATGGACTTTTAAAATGTACCAATCATCTTGTGGACGATCAATTATCAGCTTGGTTTTGAAATCCTGAAAACATCAGACAAAACTGGTTCACACAAAAAATCTCAACTCACACAATAACAATATGAGTAAGTTATACGACAAAATATTCTAGATCATTTCAAGATTGACTTTTGACCTGATACCTTTAAAATGTTCATTTTTTATTTTAGCAGTATTCTCTAAATTTTATCGATAGGTATCAATAATGCTGAGTCACTGAGATGTAAAATAATTTACTGCTTTTGTGTCTTTATTTTTATCATTCAAACATTATAGTGAATGATTTAAAAACAAACTTGGAAAACATAGAGAAGATACCAAAGTTTGCTTCCTCAATAAATTATAATAAATAATAATTGTTCAGTTTCATCCACTTGTTTTTAAAAACACAGTTTGTAAATGGCTGAAGACGTCAGGGAGGGCGTTTCACTCAGTTGTTAGAGGACAAATTATTGTCGATAAGTTCGTCCTGATTGATAAAATACAATCCCAGCCAATGGATATATGTGAAAGATTTTATTTTATTCTCATATTTAAATTTATTAAAAGGATTATTTCAAAAGAAAAAATCCACATCTAAAAAAACTAACAAAACTATCTGAAACCGTTTTCTTAACACACATTCCTAATATCCCTACAAGTTGCAATATTCTGTAGCGCAAACTGATGTGAACAGCACAATTTTAAAAACACTTTTTTTTCTCAGCAGCTCACATTTAAAATGTTACCTGATAAAAAAAGAAGCTTTAAATAAATGTTATTTAACCATGTAGTTTTACACAACTTAAATACAGTAAAATAAAGTGTCAGCAGAATATAGATAGATAGATGATAGATAGATGATAAACGATATTGATAGATCTATCTACTCTACTCTGACACATTTACACACTGTTTTCACACCACCACACACTGTTTACCCAAAAATTATTATTAATAACCTTTCTACTATATTTGTCCAGCTTAAATTAAAATCATTTATCCAAAAATTAAAAACTAACTTCAGGCAGAAAAGCCACTCAGGCTTCAGGTTATTTCCTAAACTTTTCAATTCTAACATTAAAACAAAACTTCAGAAAACTGACAAAATATGAAAAACTGTTGAAAAAGATATTCCTTTTCAAAAGCATCACACGAACCCTTTAGAACACCTTCAGCAGTGCCGTCGTCTCAATGCAACCGGCCTTGTTTTGGATTTTGCAGCTATACTCTCCAGCATCACTCTGGGTCACATTAGTAATGAGCAGATTGAAATGGCCTGCAGTTTTCTCCTGGATGATGCACCTGCTGTCAGTGACGCAGTCTCCGTCTTTGTACCACTCGGCTGTGGGGTTTGGCTTACCACTAACCAGACACTGGAGGACGACTACTGTTCCTACCGCTGCTGTAACGTTAGTCAATGGGATGACACATTTAGGGGGCATCTCAGTCACCTGGAACTGGAAGCTACACATATGAGATGACTTCCCTTTGAACTCTATCTTGTCATCTTTTGCAGGTTCAGCAAATACATCAAAGTTAATGCTGACGTACTTCTGTCCCTGTTCGCTCATTTGGTTGTCAGTGTTGGCCACCAGCCTGACCGCCCGCTGCGACTCATCAGCCTCTTGCTCAAATTCAAACTCAAGCTCAATTTCTGACACCTGCTCACCGTCAAACAATGTGTTTCCAACCATCAAGTCAAACTTCTGCGGCTCAACTTTGGCACTTCCAAGAGACACAGCGGTCAACTCCCTGCCTCTGGTCTTCCCTGAGAACTCTTTGGTGTTTAAGACCACCAAGGAGGCCCGACACAAAGTCTCCCCAACAACATTAATAGCCCTGCAGGTGTACACGCCACTATCCTGTGTTGTGACTTTACAGATCTTCAGGAAGTGGTTGTCTCCGTCTGATGAGTGCAAGTGTTTTTTGTTATTGTGAGGAATTTTCTTATCACCGTTGAACCAGCAAACGACAGGGGATGGAATTCCCATCAGTGAGCACTCAAACATGACAGTGGTACCCTCGGGGGTTTCAACATCACAGATAGGATTGATGAATCTTGGAGGCATCTCAGTCACCTCGAAAGCTATTTTCAAATCATCATGCTCCTGAGTGACAAAGTCTACAGTGCCCTCTTCATAAATACTTGGTAACACATCCAAAGATATGATCATGCTCTTGTTGTCTGCGGTATACTCAGGAATGGTGATGATCTTAACCTGCTTCTCAAACTGTCTCACCTCATTTTCATCCAATTCTACCTCAAGCAGAATCTCCTGAGGGGAAGGAGAGCGAGAAGAGTCTTCTACATCAAATTCCATCACATGCTGATGGGTGACAGCAGGTGGGGCTGGCATGAACCTCACCTGCTGCGATACAACTACAACTAAAGCAACACTTCTGGCTTCGCCGACATAATTCACAGCCTCGCAGATATATTCTCCCTGGTCGGTTTTAGTGACATTGTGAATTGTTAGCGAGATGCTATCGCCATCTCTCTCCATTTTAACTTTGTTGTCTGCTACCAGTTGCATTTTGTTGCAGAACCACTTAACCTCAGGTGAAGGTAGACCAAACACCTCAGCATAAAATGTTAGTGAGTCATTTTCAAACACTCTCTTCTTAATGAGAGGTTTAAGGAAGGCAGGAGGAATTCCTTGCACTTTCTCCTGAAGAGTTACCAGGCCTAAAGACCCTCTTCCCTTGAACTGATTCTCATCCACGTTTATGTCAGGAGGCAGCCTTTCAACGCCCTCATCTGCAGGAGATGTCAGGAACTGAACTGGTGAGAAGAACTTCTCACTGGAGTCTCCTGTCAAAGGTCTCTTATGTTCTACAGGGAAGAGGGGATGTTCTGGAGGGGTCATAAACCCACCTGGTGCATCAGAACTGGGAGTATGGAAGGACACAGGAGACTTGGGAGTGTGGAAGGATACTGCAGGTGGCTGTGAGGCCTCAGTGGATGACCCTGGGCTGTAGAACCTCTCAGCTATCTCGGTAATCTCTTCGCTAACAGTGCTGCCAATTTCTATGGACATTTCCGACTCAGGAGACAGTGGCCTTCCCCAATCTGTTGGAGGGTTGTAGTAGTCGTACACAGCACCAAAAGTGACCTCCTCTTCCTCCATGGAGCCAACTGCTGCTCCCCCGGCTTCAGCTGCTGAGGCCTTGTCCAAACTATCTCTTTCCTGTGTAAGTGCAACCTGGCTCTGAGGTTCCTCAGTAGCAGCATCCTCAGGCAGATCAAGTTCTTTAACTCTGTCGTTCACTTCAGGATTGACAATAAGTTGTTTAGGTTCCATCTTCACATCTTCACCTTTGGTCTGTGTATGAGGCTCAACTACATCACCAGCTGTTTCCCCTGCTACCTCTGTCATGTCAGCCTGGGAGTCTGGCATACTAAAGAAGACACCACTGTCCATAGAGGGTTCAGGGATAGAAATCATAACCTCGCTCACATGCTCCACCTCAGGAATGCCAAAATATCTCTCAATGATTCCTTTAGAGTCTTCTGGTAACTCCTCTTCAAAAACAACCCCCTCAACGGGACTTGAGACCTCCATACTGACGATTTCAGCCTCACTGGGTCTGGTAGAAAACCTTGCAGCTGCACTTTGTTTTTCAGGTTTGAGAGATTCAGAACTTGTCTTAGGCTTAACAGTTTCTTCAGCTGGAGCTGAAGTTCTAAGAGAATGTTTTGCTGCTGGGACTTTTCCTGACTGGAAAGGAAAGAAACTGCTTGTTCTGTCAAATGTGCACACAGTCTCCTCCCTCATCGTCTCTTCACCTGCCTCCATTTGTTCAGGAAAAAAAGCAGATTTCCATGGTTGAGGCCTGACCAGCTCTGGAGACTCCAGCACTTCACCTAGAGACAGTTTAGGTGCTCCATGGCTTTCTGCTAAAACTGGTCCCTGTACAACATCAACAGAAACCACACAGACGTCTTCCTTCAGAGAGGAGGTGGACTGGGAGGAGAAATGTTTTTGTGCAACCAGAGTTTGAGGGGAAACTGATCTTCCTGAAGATGGAATAGTTTGAGTGGAATCAGTTTCTGCTTGAACAGGTGCAGCTTTGGGAGAACCTGGATTTCCTCTGAAAGCAGGAGGAAGTATATTACCACCTTCTACACGCATGGTGTCAGGTTCCATCGCTGCCACAGCAGGTATGAACTCCTCAGGGAAAAGTGCTTCCTTTCCCTGCTCCTCATGAGAGTGGGGTGTGAGTAATCCAACTGTTGAGTCTGTCTCAAAAGCTTGTTTAATCTGAGAAACTTTTATTACAGCAGCAGAGGCTGGAAGACCACATCCAGATATAGTTGGGCGCTCTCTAGAGACACCAAGTCTAGATTTTGTGGCTTTGGCAGCCACCATAGATGGATCTTGTGAACTCGGAGGTTTATCTTTTGTCTGACTCCTGTCCTCAGTGTGAGGGATCGTAGCTTTGTGGAATGCATCCTCAGTCAAGCTAACAGGAGGCTGTCTCCCAGATAGCATAAAACCATCCTCCTCTGCCGCATCACCACCCTCTGAAAGTTGCACAGGCTCTGTAACTAGAAATGACACATCAGAGATGCTTGTAACCTCTCCCAGCTTATTTCTGGCAGCACATTGGTACACACCAGCATCGCTGAAGGTGAACCTGTTGATGTACAGCCTGTGCACTTTATCAACTGCCTCCACTCTGTATTTACCTGCTGTGATTTTTAGGCAAATGTCATTATAATACCATGTAACTTCTGGGGCCGGCTCACCTGTGACTACACATTCTAACACTGCAGTGTTGCCCTCAGAACAGGTTATATCCTCTAATTGACTGACCAAGTGAGGAGCTTCACCAACCACATCGAAGGAGAAGATTCGTTTGTGTTTGACAGGCTGAGAGGCTCCATCATTACTTGGCGCATCTGAGGTTTTTTCTGTAAAATCCTGAGGCTTGTCCTCCCTGCTTTCCTCAGTCATTCCAGGGACGGGTGTGGGTGCAGTAATTCTGATTTCCACAGAAGAAGAGCTTAAAGATTCCTCTGAGCAGAGCTGTCTGTGGATCACCACCTGAGGCACCTGCAGTGTGGCCTTGTTTGAATCCATGTAGGTTTTATTTTCTGCTTTCATCACATCTTCCAGGTTTTCCTCAGGCTTTTCTAGTTCCTCTGTAATGCCCACCTCCTCTGAGACCCCTGACGTTCTTATCAACTTTTTGTTAGAGATCTCGAGGGTGCCACTGCAGATGGATTTGCCATGTTTATTGATTATGACACAGTCATATGTTCCCTCGTGGTCTGATGTTGGATAAAAGACAGTGAGCTGTGATTCGTTATATTTGTTGATGATATTGTAGTCAGGGTTGTGGGCTAATGGGTGGCCATCTTTGAGCCAGGTGACAGTGGGCAGAGGGTCACCATGGAACTGGCATGTAAACTCTGACATCTCACCGACTTTGACTTTGACTGAAGATAATTCTTTCACAAATACTGGATGGGAGCCTCCGATACCTATGTCCCCTTTCCTTCCCCTGTTAGATTTTTGAGTTTGGTAGACTCCATCTTTCACATTTGAACCCTCTTGGATTCTCCCCAGCTCCTTGATAGCTCTGATTTCAGGTCTTTCTGGACTCATTTCACTAACCTTTTCAGACTTTATCAAACCTCTGATTCTTTCCTCTCTCATACCTTCAAAGTCCTTCTGTTGACTCCATTCTCTGGTACTCTCTCTCTTTCTGGTGGTTCCCATCTCCTCTCTCATCCCTCTCTCCTCTCTTGCCTCTGAGTGGAAGTGTTCACTTCTGGATTTATCATCAGTGATAGCATACTCGTCCGTGCTCTGCCTGCTCTTTGCCTCTCCCAACAGAGCATCATGTGGACTATGGCATGGGGATTGTCTTCTGACTGAGGAGGGCCCTTGGAAAGGCTTCTGGCGGCTCTCAACCTGGGTAGAGGTAAGTCCATGTCCCTCAAAAGGTACACTAATAATTTGGGCTGGAGAGAATCTCTGATCTGGAGAAGCTTCATGACTTGTTCCATCTTTTACAGGACTAGATTTCAAATCATAAGAACTTTCAATGGGCACATTCACATGCGGAGGTAATCCAACAGATGTAGGAGACTGATTCTCTACGGAAGAAGATTCACGAGGAAGAGATGTCTTGTAGTCAGTGATGTGTTGAAGAGGTGAAGGTATTTTTGATGGGAAAACTTCACCAATAAGAGTTGAATGAGGAGATGGGACTTCAAAAGGGTAAGTTTCATGAAAAATGCCCCTATGATGGAGTTCCCTATCAAGTGGTGGGACATGGGACTCAATTAGTAACCCAGACTCAGGTTGTTTGCATAGATTGTCCAAAGCCCACTCAGATTCCAGTTCAGCTACTTCCTCTTGTTCACCTACATCTTGTTGCCATTTCAGGATGCGATGTGCCAGTGCCTCCTCCTCACTAACAAAGTATTCACTGTCCCACTGCAACCTGGTCTCACGGCCCTCTTTCAGCAGCTGACCAGCAGGTGGCCACGTTAGGCTATCGCCCTGCTGAACTTGGAAACCAGCAGGAATTGACTTGCTCAAAAGTAACTTCTCTTTGGCTGTTCCCCCTAGGAAAAGCTTTCTGCTGTGGACCACTTTAGCCTGTGAAATTGATTCTGAAGCCTCTGCAACATTTCCTCCAACTTCAGTGGTCCTCTTTGGGAGGATCGGTGAGTAACCCTCCACCCAGTCTGACTCCTGTTCCATCAGAACATCCTGTTGCCATTTCATTATCCGCTGAGTCAATGCCTCCTCTTCACTGGCAAACTTCTCACTCTCATTCTTCAGCTCAGAGATGTTCTCCATTGACAGCTGGAGCTCACAGTCTTCTCTTGTCTTCTCAAACAACATCTTGTCTGCGCTGGCATTTGCTCTAGGCAATGAATCGGCTTCAAGTCCTGCCATTTTCATTCTCGGAGATTTTTGTGCTGCCATGACAGATGTATTCAATTCTCCGGGTATGGCCTTCAGTGTGGCTTTTGTAATGGGGGCATCAGGTTCTAGTCTCCCTTTTACTTTGGGTGACTTAGGCGTTGACATGGCAGCATGGTCTGAAGTTGCTCTTTCCTCCTGCACCTCCTGCTGGGCGTAAATGTGGCCCTCAGGCTCCATGTATAGTGTCTCTGCAGACATGGGCAGATCAGTTTCAGGGCAGGGTGTCTCCTCTTCTGACATTTCCATGCCTTGCTGCCATTTCCCGATCCGCAGGGCCAGGAGTTTTTCTTCACACTTTATCTGTTCTGCCTCCAGACTGTTTTCATACTCTGCCCTCAAAGATCTCTCTTTATATGACTCAACTGTTTCTGATGCTAGCTGATCTGGTGCTACAGCCTCACTCAGGAACTTCTCTGTGATAGATTTGACTTGTCTTGACCTGGGTGGTTCTCTGAATCTGTCCTCTGGGCTGGTTTTTGCCCTAGGTGACACCTCTGCTTCCACTTCTGCAGCTCTTGTTATTCCAGGTGGTTTTTGTGCTGGCATTAGCGGTGCCTCACCTTCCATTTCTACTAATATGGTTTCCATTAAGGCTGACTTTGGAAGCAAGGAGGTAAATGATTCAACTTCTTCTTCTCTGGCTTTTACTTTAGGTGAATTGGGTGTTGCCTCCATGGCACATTCGGAATCTGCCAACTTTGCCTTCATTCTTGGTGATTTATGGAAAGAGGAGGGCATTGCATCAGTTTCTACAGTTGCCCTTTTCTCCAGCACCTCCTGCTGTGTGTAAATGTGCCCTGCAGGCTCTGTGTATTGTGTCTCTACTGGGAGGGGTAGATCAGTTTCAGGGTGAAATGTGTCTTCCTCTGACATCCTACTCCCTTGCTGCCATTTCCTGATTCGCAGGGCAAGAAGTTTCTCTTCACACGCCATCCGTTCAGCTTCAAGGCTCCTCTCATACTGAGCTCTCAAAGACTCTCCTGGACACTCCTCTTCCTGTGGTTCAATTGTGTCTATTGCTGCCATATCTTCTGGTGCTTCACTAGCGAATTTCTCCCTGATAGGCGTGACTTGCTTAGGCCTGGGTGACTCCATGAGTGATTCCTCCTCTTGAGCAGGCTTAATTCTATCAGACTTCCAGCTTTCAGTGTTACTTGTAGTTTCTGGGTATGCTAATGTTTCAGAGTATGCAACTTTAGGGTGACATAACTCAACCTCAACCTTTGCACCCTCCACTGTTTGTTCAGCAACCACACTGTGATGTTCACTCACCATCTGTGATTCAACAAATCTTTCATCTTTTTTATCCACCAGTGTTTCAGTCAACTCACCTCTCATGATCTTAATTGCCCTAGTTTTGGACTGTGGCTCAAATGAATGCCTCGCATGAGGCTGACAGGGCATCCAACTGGGGGTTTTACCTTGAGCCTCCCTTTGACTCACCCCCAAATCAAATGCTTGATTGAAATGCTGGACATCAGGCAGAGAGGCAGGCTTGACCCTGAGCCTCTCAACATAATCTGCATAGCTTGGCTCACTGGCTACCGATTCCACATCGAACTCAGAGGAGGACATGGTAGAGACAGAGAGCCTCTTCTTCTGTTTGACAGCTTTCTGGAGTGTGCTGAGTTTTGTTCTTACCTCATTGTGAAGGCTCTCAGTGTCACTGAACCTCTCGCTGTATCTGTCGCTGCACCTGTCACTAAATTTGTCACTAAACCTGGCACCGGTGCGCCGGTCACAGTAGATATCACTGAATCTGTCGTTAAATCGTTCAGACCTATCAAACATGGGGGGAGGGGACGGGGCACGCTCAGAGGCGGTCTCCAAATGTTTGGACTTTTTCTCTGACCCTTTTTCTTTTGAATGGGACCCAGACCTGAAGTATACACTGCGCACCAGAGAGCTTTTAGATCGAGATCTTCCCTGAAGGACTTTGGAAATCTTATCAAATGGAGACCCGACATGCCTGAGATCAACCCTAATCTTCCTCTCTTTCCTCTGCTCTGCCATGGTGTCTATGCTTTCATGGGCTTTGGCAGAGCATCGTACAAAGCTCAGGTAGTTAGCAGACTGCTCTTCCCTCATCGACACCAAAAGTGATGCTGTAGACTCAGCAGAACCCTCTGTGTTTATTGCCATTACCTTATAACTGCCTGAGTCCTTCTCTTTAATGCTATCGATAACTAGGCTGGTAGTGTGCATGTGCATCTTACTGTCTGTACAGATCCTACGTCTACGCTCTTTAGGAACAGATTTATTATTATGAAACCAAAGGATCATTGGTGGAGGGCAAGCTACTACTTTACATTTCAACTCCACTGGTTCTCCTTCCAGGACTGACTGGAACTTGAGTTTCTTGGTGAATGAAGGTTTGATGTTGTCTGTCCATGAGGTGATGGAGGAGGTTCTGCTGGAGCAGCGATTGGCCGACACCAGGCCGTGATCTAGGAATTCGTCTGTGTCGGAGAAGGCTCCTCTCAGCTGCCGAGTGCCAGAGAGTTCTTTGCTGCTGGGTGGCGTTCCTTCATGATAAAACAGCTCTGCAAACAGAAACAGACAAAGGTCACATGGGTAAAAAGGAGGAAAAGGATTTGAATGAATCATGAATGGAAATATTAAATGCATGCTGGGAGTCACAATGCCATAAGAAATAATTTCACTCACCATATTTGTTCGAATAAACGCAAGACTTGATTCTTTTTATTAGAAACCTGCCGATCCTTCGTCTGTGGAAATTTCTTCAAAACATAAATTATTTTAATTGTTATAAAAAAAAGCATAATTCCAAGATGGGCTGCTAACATTCGCTTGTTTTATTTTTGATGATTGCTTTGGCTGGGATATTCCTTACCTGACTTGCAGACAGGAGAATAAACGCCCTTTCTAATCCTTAAGAGCAAATTAATGTTGCACAAGTATCAATGAGGAGATTAGCTCTCCAACACGTTTGGAGTCCAAAACATTAAAAAAATGAAGCAATAAAATTGGGTGAGAAGGCGTTTATTCGAACTAATATAGTTTACTGGTGTTATTTAGAAAGCAAGCCACAGGAATCACATCCCACTATCTGCAAGCCAGAGTAAGAAATATTCTGCAGGAGGAAGGAATCAATTCCAGATGCAGTGAACCTCCATATCTTTTAAAGGTCATTTCAAGTCCGGAAGCTTTAAAAGATACAAATCCTGTGCCTTTTCTTGGAAAAGATCAGAGGAACCTTCATGCCAAGAGGAAACGACTTTAGGATGCAAACGGCAAGAGTCAAAAACTGGTACAAGCAAGTTCTACCAGTCCTCGCCTGGAGGAAACCATGGAATATCATCAGAACAAGAGCAGGTAGAAAAATACAGATGACAGGAATGTTCCATCTCATAGAGATGACATGCAACTATGGAAATTAAAAGATCACTTAAAGGGACAGCTCAACATAATGCCATATTTAAAAACAGCAGTCTGTGAATGCAGCTAACTGTTAACATGCGCCCACACATTGGTTTTCTTTCTCCACTTTCTCAGCAGTTTCTTCAAAAGCTTCATCAGTTACCAGCTCACAGACTCCTTCATTATAAACAACCAATGAAATGTGGTTCAACTGTCCCTTTTCTCCTGTCTGATGACAATCTGCTGCTGTTCATATATGAAGGCTGATGTGACCTTACCTTTGACTTCTTGCTCAATCTTGGTTTCAATCTCTTCTCTCAGGAAAGTCACTGTGACAGAAAGAGATGACATAAATCATCAGCCCATCATGAGCACACTGCAGGACTCAAACCTTCAACACATTAACATCTCTCATTAACAGTGACCTCCATCTATGACAGTCCTGATTCTCTCCAATAGTCTTTGCTGGACTCAGATATGTTTACCCTTCAAGCATGAGTTCCATCAAGGTTGATCCATTAATGGAAGAAAAAAGCTAACTAATAAAAACAGGGTGTCAAAATTCATTTAGTGCTTGAACTGTCACAGTCTTCATCTGCAGAGGGAGCTGGTTTGGTGGTCACCATGTGACGCCATTGGTTTGTTCAGTGTAAACACATGAAGGTGGCGTAGAGATGGGTCCTCCTGACACTTTTCCTCTCTTTTCTGCGATCTGTGTTGTGTAAAACATTTTATTTGTCTGCATCAGTTATTCCTCTTTCTGGTCTTCACATCAGTCATATGTGAAACCTTAACAACTGGCCCTTATTATCTACAGATATTTCACGATCAGCTGAAAAACCCAAATAAAAACAAGTCGATGGGAGTTAAGGCCGGATGTATCAGCCAGCGCCATCCCAGAATAAGACTGTGACAAAAATGATCTATAACAACAATTAGACATCGAAATCTGAACTCCATTCCGGGGGTGTTTCCATGAGATGTTGGTTCACATGGTCATAAATGGTTTATCTGTGATCACCTGACCACAGTTTCAGACATAGGTCACATGACATCAGTTGAAACATCAATGGTCAAACATCTTTGAAAGTTCAAACACTGGTGAGCAGACGTGAGCTAGATCCAGATTGTTTTTCATACATATTGATTGTATTTTCATCATGTTGACACATAGTACTGTAAAATGACAGTAGTTCAGTATTCTCAGATGATGGACCGAAATGATGAAATTCAAGCAGATCAGGATAAACAGATCTGAGTGGGACCCTTTAAGAATGATTACACAGCACAGAGGAAGAAGGGTCTCCTGGAGGATGGAGGTACAACACAGAGGTGACTCATGAGTTTCATGCAGTTTTCCTGTGCAGGAGAGGAAGAGGAGGGTGAGGGTGGAGAGGGGTGAGGAAGGTGGTGACAATCAAACTGGTGCAAAATGAACATCATCTTTCTGGAGCAGTGAGGTTAGTCCTGAGGAGAGAGGGTCTGGGGATGTCCCAATCCAACACATTCAGGTGGGTGTAAAGCAGGTTGTTCTCCTGAACAACTGCTCAGTGTTACTGTGAAACACATTGTGGTCTTCAGTTTTGGTTGGGTTCTAATCATGCTATGTGTTAATGCCCGTGTTACTACAAGTCCCATGATGCTTTGCTTGAAATATTAACCGGGACTTCACTGTTATATTTTCACTGGAGCAGCCTATCAGAGAGCAGGTGGTATGTTCATGAACTCATCATTACCTTTAGGCCATTTTTATCCTTTAATGTGTGACAGCCGAGGAGGAGACAGGTAGACTATGGAAAACAGGAAAGCTACGCAGAACACACTGGACCTGGGCGGGCGAACTCGAACGGGTGCCGGCCGATAGAGCCTCGATACACGGATCGCACTCTGCCGGCTGATGTGGATCGCACTCTAACGACTGAGCTAAACACCCCTTTCCAGCATTTATTGAATTTATTTCTTCGCTCAGATCTTTGGTAAACTTGTTTGCTCTGTAGATGTTTTCAGCCGCGTCTGTCTGTGTGTCCGTCCGTCTATCTGTCCGTCTCTCTGTCTGTGTGTCTCTCTGTCTGTCTGTGTGTCTGCAGATAAAATCCTCTATCATCTGAAGGCTGGAGGGTTTTAGACCTAATCATGTGGTTCTTTGTCAGCTCTGCTAACTGGACATGTCTGATCAATAAATACAACTGATCTGAGAACAGCTGAAGAGAAAATACCGGAGGACAGATGGCAGAAAGACCTCACAGCACCAGTGGTCCTGTTGACTGTTTTAAATTATTGATTTCAATTTTTTAAATGTTTCCTAGGCGTTTAGAACAGGTACTGCACTAGTTCTTCCAAACTGAAATTTGACCTCTTTTCTTCCAAACTGCAGTTTAACGTCACTAACAGGAACATGATGTCAGTAAAAGTCAGGCAGCTGCTTCGTCTGTCTGGAAGCTTCTACAGTTAGGGGAAACCCCAGAAACTGGACAGTCCTGTCGTCTGGCGGCTGCTGCTTTGGAGTCTCCATGTGTTTCATTCAGTCTCATTAAGCATAAATCATAAATGTTGTTTTGGATTATTTTCACAGTTTCCGGCAGCTTTTAATTCTGATGTTTGGTATATTTAGAGTTTTCTGTCCTAAGTCTTAGTCTGCACTGTATTTATTTTTGGCCAGAAGAATATTTTCATCTTAGTCAGACTTTGCTGGTTGAATCAGGATCATTTGAATCTGATGGAGGCTTTGGTTCGGGACATCCCCTGAGGTGTTTTGTCTGGAGACAACAGGGACAAACTGGAGGAGGGTGGATGAGTCTTATGGGAATAGAAACAGGTTTATTTTAGAGTTTCATAGGAAATCTGGCTGCAGCCGACAGATCCAGGAGTTACCTTCTTCTTCTTTGGTTACACTAAGGGTGGCCGAGCATGTGGCCTCTCCGGCGGTATTGACCGCCCGGCAGGTGTACTGGCCCGCATGCACAGAGAAAGCATCGACTATGATGAGCGTGGCGTTGTTTGTCACCTCATCAAAATGAAACACCACATTCTTGGTGGGCTGAATGGGCTGCTGGTTGTGGAACCAGCTAACCTGCGGCTTCGGTATGCTGGACACACATGCATAAAAGCGGGCCACCTCCCCATGAGGCACCGTGCAGCTTGTGATTGGCTGGATGAAAACTGGCTTTTGGCCAATGGAGGGTTTCCTTAGACTGGTGAGGCCGGTGGAGACATGCCACTGAGACTCAGCAGGACTATCCACTGTTTGTTTTTGGCCTGAAAGGAAGCAGGTTCATTCAGTTTATATACTTCATTTGATTTACATTCATCCCACTCAAACCAGTTCAGATTTTCAAATTAAAGTCAGTCTCCATTTAGTAGAAGGTTTTTTTTAATTTAATGTCAATAAGAAACCATCGTCAGCAAAAAACTTACATCATCAGTCAGAACGACTACAATTTTCCTGTTAGCAAAACCTCTGAAGGACTCTGAAGACCACAACAAGACAAAAGACCACGAGACAAGAACCACAAAGACACAAAAAGACCACGTAACAAAAAGACCACAACGACACAAAAACCACAACAAGACAAAAGAACCATGAGACGAAAAGACCACAGCGAGACAAAGACCACGAGATAAAATCCACCACAAAGAGACAAAAAGTAGAAGTAAAAAGGCCGCAAACGGAACCATAATGACTACAAACAACCTGTTTGTGACGATCACAGTGTCGGCTGTTTTTACCTCTTTGTGTCCAGGGTCCATTGTCTCATAATCTGTAGCTGCAGAGTATTCGGAGGATATTTAAATCTGCCTTTCATTTATCAACCTGAATAAATGTTTTAATCATGTCCAGGCTTTAAAACAGAGTCCTGACAATTTTTTTCGTCCTTCTAAACCTGATTTTGTTGTTTAGGTGGGAGTTGGCTTCATCGAACTCTTATCCACCAGATTAAGCTTCTGTGGTCTGAACTGGTACTGACTGGGATGAGTTCCAGTGAAGAGAAGAAGAGCAGCTGTTACCTGGCTCACATGGTGACAAATGAAAACCTGAATGAAAGATTTGGTCACTTCTTGTGCTGTCCGAAAAGAGGTGAAGGCTGTGGGAGCGGTTGTTATCGCTTTACATTCAGGTTTTTTTCTTTGTCACTACGAACCAATCACTATGGAAGCTGGCAGCGGCCACAATTGATAATACTTTTAATGCTTCTGATATACGTATATTTAACCAGATAAATGATACTTCTGAACATACTGGTTACCATGGCTGCTGCTGGCTTCTGTTCTCAGTGCAGTGTAAAACCAGCACGTCTAACTGGGAATAAACTCACCGTCCAGAATGAGGGTGGCCGAGCAGGACGCTGTTCCAGCATTGTTGGTAGCCATGCAGGTGTACTCGCCCTCATCCTCTGGGTAAACCCTGGAGATCTCCAGCTGACAGCTGTCGTCAAACTGAGACATCCTGAAGAAGTCTGACTGCTTGATCTCCTTCTCTTGGTGGAACCAGGTGATCTTTACATCTGGACACAGGAACACAATATGATGAAGATTTATCACCAAGACCACCCCCCAACGTGACCTAAACCCCTATGCCCCACGCCGTAATTTGAGGTCCTCTAATGTTCCCTCACTTGTGGTCCCAAGGTCAAGGCTGGTGACCAAGGGTGACCGAGCTTTTGCCATCAGGGCCCCTAGGCTTTGGAATTCCCTGCCCGAACAAATCAGACTTGCAAATACACTACCTGTTTTTAAATCACTGCTTAAAACACATTTTTACAGAAAAGCTTTTTCTGATGTATGATTCATGTTATAAATACAGTCAGGGCAACGGCTCCCCCATGTAACCAGGATGATGAAGGGAACTGATGGAATTTAATAAATGTACAATAGTCTACCTATTCACTGAAAATATTTACTGGCATAAACACAGAATGATATTTCAGAAATATATACCCCTTCATTTTGAAAGTCGTCCCCAGCTTCTAATAAACCTAGGGAAACACTGTCCACATGGATCAGTTCCATGTTGTTCCAGTATTCACTCTCCTTTAGCTCTGCTTTTGATCTCCACCACCTTCTGAGGGGAACTTTCCTCTCTTTAGCCACTAGATGCTACGGTATGTTCACTAGCTGGGGGTAGAGTTCTAACTGGGTAGGTAGAGTTCACCTCTCCTCCAAAGACAACATTGTGAACCTCAGATGGACGATGAGCTGGAGCTCAGATACACATAAAGCTCTGTATGAAAAGAGGAGCGACACCGTCACCTGATTTCAATCATCACTTCATACATTATCATTATTAGAATATTGATTATAGCAGCTGTAATGGAGCCTTCAGGTTTCTTACCATCTCCGCGGACTCTGCACTGGAAGCGAGCCGGCTCGCCTTCACGGACTGAGGTGCTGGCGATGGGTGAGATGACGACAGGAGGAGCGATGGCAGCAGCCGAGTCTGGAGAAACCACCTCGGACACTACAACACACACACCTTTGTCTACACATGTCCTAGAGTTAATTTGAACCAGTGTACTTTCTGTCTGTAAAACCCATCTTACCTTCCACGTTCAGCGCTGCCGTGCTTGTGGCGGTGCCATAGTCATTCTTGGCCTCACAGGTGTATACGGCAGCATCCTCAGGGAACACTTCTATTAGAAGCAGCGAGTGCTCATTGCCGTCATGGAGGAACTTGCATTTGAAACCCGCGGACAGAGCCTGGGAGTTTTTGTACCAGAAGACCTGAGGCTGAGGAACACCCCTCACCTGCACTGAGAAACGAGCCGGTTTCCCAGCTTCCACTGACTGGGGTTCCATGTGACGGAGGATCTGAGGCAGCTCCAGGACTGAAAGAGGCAGAATACAAATTCATTATTCGGAAAGAGGAGACCACGTTCAGCACGGTTTCAATAAAGAAAAAAATAAAATCACCCAGTGGACGTTGTTTACTCATCTTAACTGGTTCTAATTAGTCAAGTATCAGAGCAGATGTACTGAGGACAGATGGTTCAGTGTGGTCACCAGGAACAAGGTCTCGTGACATCACATGTCAGGTGTCCTGCTCCTGCAGAGCTGTACACTGGACCAATAGAATTCAATCTGAACAGACCACTAAACATGTCCTTATGCTAAGATGTGGTGTTTTCATGGCGGTTCAGGTTGTTGGTGTCAACAGGAAGAGTTTGTAAAGGGGTCAGACTGAGGCTGGAGACAGAAATGGAGACCAGTTTTAGTATAAATCAGAAATCAGTTTTTGTGGAGGGAGGGTGGTGGTGTCAGACAGTACAGGTTGGTGTGGGTCCAGATAGAGAAGCTGATCCAGGAATTCTTTACATTTTCTGAAATAATCAATAAATCATGATGGAATAAATCACATATATTTATGGTGATGATATCTATGGCTGTGTATAGTGTGGTGCAGATCCACATATTAATCCAGATCTGCTGTATTAAGCAGCTATCCGCTATCAATCCGCTATGTGGTTTAGAGACTTTTGAATGTAACCTGATGACTTATTTCATGACTTCTAGAAAGGGTCAAGATCGGATGGTTGGTCGGACTTGGTGGTGTGATCCCTGCTGATTGACGTAATAACAGATTTAGTTCTTCCATAAATATACCCAACACTGACCAGCAGGGGTCACTATATAAGCTGTATTAGACAGTCCAATCATCACGCTGCTCAACATTTATTAAATATTTTTAATATCTGGACTGAGAAGCTGTCTCCTCCTCTCCTTACATTTTATACACCAAAAACATTCATTCAATAATCAATAACTGAATGTATAAGTTTCATTGATAATGGTGTTATTGGTTCATTTCAGTCCCAATTAGTATTTAACCTCTAAATTATTTTTATAATAAATAACTCAACTTGTTTAACATGATTATTTTACAGGTTTGAATGATAAATAAAATGATGAATAAAATGATTTCAATATTTAAAGCTTTAAATGTCAACATACTTTGTTCCTCCTGGTCGTAGGACACAGAAACATTATATATATGTATTTGTATGTGTGTGTGTATGTATATATATATATATATTTATTTATTTTTTTGAGCATCCTGATTCATTTGAAAGATTCTTTATATTTAAACTTTATTTCTCATAAACTTTATTTCTCATGAAACAGTTCCTACAGCATCTTAAACTGAATCATAAATCTGTGAACGACAGTTTAAAACCGTTCCACCTGTGTTAGTCCTACTGATCAGTCTTATTGATCACACCCTCTCTGTCTCCACGGTGATCCGTTGCTGCTGGACTTACTGTTGACTCGGAGCTGCATGCTGCTCCTGTTCTTGCCGGCGATGAAGGTGTACTCTCCAGCGTCGCTCCTATACGTCTCAGAGATGGTGAGGCGGTGCAGCTTCCTGATGGTTACATAGTTGAACCTCTCCTCCAGCGAGAACTGGATCTCCACGCCGTTCCTCAACCAGCAACCCTCCACGTCGTCCTCATTCACCTCAAACTCAAACGTTGCTCGATGTTTCTCCAGAACCTATGAGAGAGGATTTAGGATTTATTCTCCTGACAAATAATTAAAGCATGAATTGATGAGATGATTTCTGTCTGCTGTGATTTAAAGGAGCAGTCGGCATGTTGTACATATGGAGATCTGCTTTAATCCTCAAGCTTCTTCTCCAACATGAAGATCTGCTTATTGTCATTGTAAACTCCACCTGTACCATACAGTGTGTGTGACTATAAAATGTCATGAATGATGAGCTGAGTTTTTAAACAGTTTCTATTGCAAACAAAAAGTCAACTACTGATGACTTACTGATGTGTCTCCACTGACAGCTGAGAGTCAGACGCATCAGAGAGTAAGGAACATCTGATGATGTCAGCAGTACACTGATATCAGTACTGTCCAAGTAGTTACTGGTCCCAGAGAGACATAACTGTACCCATCATATGCTGTCTGAGTAATAGACTGATGTAATATTAAAAGATAAATAAATAAAACACCTCAGATTCCCAGTATACCGGGAGGCCCCTGTCCAGTTCCCGAGAGACGTGTTCATAAAGTTTGGTGAGAAAACATTCAACAGTTTTTGAGTTATGTCCCGGAGAGGAAATGTGATGGACAAACCTTTTTTATATATGATTATTATTATTATTATCATTATATAATAATAATAATAATATCACATATTACTGTTGCTTTAATAGTTTTTTATTCATATGAAGCTTTTCTTTTATCTTTAATTTCCTCTTTTTGACTCTTTGCCTTCTGAGTTTTTTACTTTTGAAGACTCTGATTTAAAGCTGTGATACAAATGAAAAGTTATTAAACAGCTTCTCTCAAATCTCCTTTAACGTGACTAAAATCAGATCAGTATCACTTCATCGTTTTTGACTCGTGAGCAGTTTTTGGGTTAGGGTTAGGGTATAAACCCAGAATAAAAACGATTGCAGATCTTTCTGAGGGATCAGTAGCTGTCATATAAATAATCCATCATGCATCTTGATGGCAGCTGTAATAAAACAGAAAATGTTTACATTCTTCTTCTCTGCATCAACGATCGTCGACCTGGACTGAAAACAGTGACGGTACTGATGGTCTCTTTAGTCCAGGTTTGGGTGACCGCGTAACGTCAACCAGTCAGCTGACCAAACCGAATCTCACCGTTATTTCCCTCTCAGCAGGTTCAGAGATCCTGACGTCCCGACCCTCGACGGTCAGCTGAGCCTTAGAGATGCTGGATCCGGCCACCACTGTGTACTCTCCGGCATCAGACATCCAGACCGTCTGGATCATCAGCCGGTGGGCGTACTTCTCTGCTGTCACCACAAACCTGTGGACACACAGAACCCCTCCAGCTCACATCATAACGTTCTGATGGTAACCTCGTCATCTCTCAGGAGAGCTGACTCACCTTTCCTGAGACGCGTCCAGCTCCTGACCATCCTTCATCCACATCACATGGATGTTGGGTTCAGAAACCTCACACTCAAAGATGGCCCTCTTCCTCTCTGTGATTTTTATGTCCTTGATCTTCTTGGTGAACTCAATCAGACGAGCTAAAAATAATCACAGTCATCAAATCAACATGAGCCTGAAGTTTACTGGACCGGTTTACTCATCATCAGTCGACATGTGACTCATACTGGTACCTTCCACAAACAGGTTAGCGGCGGTGGTGGTGGAGCCGGCCACAAACTGGTACTCTCCTCCATCTCCAAAGTGAACGTTTCGGATGGTCAGCGAGTGCGTGTGCTGTCGAGTACGGACCTGACATCGGTCTGACGACTTGACCTCCACGCCGTTCTTCAGCCATTTGTAGGTGATGCCCTCGTAGTTGACGGTCACCTCGAAGGTGATGGTGTCCCTCTCCTGAGCGTTCAGGTCCTTCAGCATGGAGGTGATGAGGACGGCTACAGACGAGAGGATGGGTCAAAAGCCACAACAGTGAAGATGTTTAAGAAACATTCTGGTATTTTTTAGATCAGTGCTTAAAGGTTTATGTGTCCGACTGCAGAAAAACATTTGTTTTTAAATGTTCTTATAATACTGGATAATTAAACAATAACCACTACTTCTACTGCCACCTCTATAAACAATGACATCATATAAAGTGATGTAATGTTTTTAATTTTAAACTCTCTCTATACTATCTTTCACTCTCTAGCACCAGCTGGTCTCCAACCTGTTACTCTGTTTTACTGCTCAACGTTAAAGACGGTTGATGACTTTTTGTCCTTGTCTGTCTTGTTTTGTCAATGTGTTTCACACATGGTGGATCAACACCCTCTTTGATGAGAGATAGGTATTAGTTCCAAATAAAACGTAATAGGCTAGTTTTTCAAAGAGGGCTGGTGTAGGTCACACACACAGAAATAACACTTATCTGCTGCAAGATCAATCTGCATATAATTTTAAAATAATGGTTTTTACCAATTCTGGCATAAACCATAAATATCTATGCAGACAGATTAAAAAAAAGACGGATGCAGCCTTCGGTCCATACTTCATTTAGTCCATATTTGTACATGTTTTCTTTTGTGTACGTTTTTTCTGTGCACATTTTTAGCTGTGCCTGACTCTCCGTCCACATGTGTTCATGTATTTAATGCCCTCACAGACAAACGTAGAGTTCATTTTGGTTGTTGCTGAAACTTTTGATTCTTCGCTGCCCTCTTGTGGACGCATCCATTCCAACATAAAGGACATGGAGGTTTGTGAGTCTTGACGAATAAACGGTTTATTTTCATATGCAGAGGGAGGATAAATGAGCCTGAACTGTGTGACTGCTTTAATCATACTTTATAATGTTTGCTTGTTTGTGTTGTTTATTTTTATCGACTTCCTCTCAGTCAAACAAAGTTCTCTAACTTAAATACAAATCAGGAAACATGGACCAGTGGTAAACCGACTGTTAGTGGCTCTGATGGTGGCCAATGGCTGCATCAGCATCTCAGCTGGAATAACTTACTTATATTAGTTTGATCATTTATTAATGAATGTGGAGTTGATCAATCAAATTACTTTGAGTTCAATGTTCAGTTCAACAGTATCGTTCATTTCCAACAGTGTCGATATTGACTGATTAGTCAGCCATCAGCAATTTCCTGCTCCAAACTATATATTTGATTTCAGATAAGATGACTTATAAAACAAATAACTTCATCTTATTTTGGTTTTTGGTCAGATTTCCCATCTTTAAAAATGTTAAAATTATTAAAGAATTAATGATGTGAAAATGCTATCCTGACAGTCTACAGAGGAAACACACAGAAACCAGTGGGGTCATATTTCTCCATCAGGACCACCAGTCCCAGCATCAGACACTATTCTGGTGGATTATGACGGATGTGACTGAGATCTTACCGCTGACGGTGAGCGTCGCGGAGACTCTGTCGTTCCCGCAGACAAAGGTGTACTCTGCAGAGTCGTCCCGGCTCGTGTTCATGATCTTCAGCTGGTGGAGTTTCCCCTGAACCACGATCCTGAACTTCTCACTCATCTCGATCTCCACGCCATCCTTCAGCCAGGTGGACGGCACGTTAAAGTGGGAAACCTCACACTCAAACGTGGCAACCTGCGTCTCCGGGACCGCCACGCTCTTCATCGGCTTGGTGACTCTCAGAGCTGGAGAGTCAGAAACAAGCAGAGAAGAAGAAAGAGGAGCATTAGACCAAACATCAGAGGACTGACCCTGATGGGATGTCAGATTATTATTATTTTATTTACAGAAATATTAACTATAAACTCAAAAGTTTGTACATATATCCTTTATTTTACCAGGTAAAATCCTCGTAAAAACAAATTATAATTATTTCCCTGACACAAATATAACTTGAAAATTTGTACTAAAAAATGTTTTTAAAGTATTTAACATATAACATGTAAAAGCTAATATTTTATTGTATTATACACAGTATATAAACTTTTGATTGTAATGTTTTTTAAAAATTACAAAAAATCTCAACATTACAAATAATAAATTATAATAAAGTTTTGTTTGAAAAATATGAAAATGTTTAATTACTCACATTTAGAAGAGCAAAACAACATGTATTTTCTGCTGGTGTTTTTGAGGTGTTGTAATTCAGAGTGTGTTAAACATATGCGGTATATATATATGGTACATTGGGAACGTACCCTCGACAGTGAGCATGGCGCTGCACTGCAGGTGTCCCACCACAGCCGTGTACTCTCCTGCGCTGCTGCTGTCCACGTTCTGCAGCATCAGCTTGTGAGCTTTACGCTCTGACAGAATCTTACACTTGTCACTCGACTTCAGCTCCACACCTTTAAACATCCACCTGACGGGGATGTTGTCATGTGACAGGCTCATCTCGAAAGAGGCGGAGCCGTCCAACAGTGATGTCACATCCTTTATCTTCTTTATGATCTTGATAGCTGCAAAGAAACAGGAGTAAAAACATGAAAAGCATTGATCCCTGTCTGATAGTGGTGAAACACTGTGATCATTGATTACGGGACACATTCAGGGTTGGAGATGAACCTGTGAGATTTAAATGTTCCACTCGTACTCACTCTCCACGTTAAGCCTGGCATTGGCTGACAGTTTTCCCAGTTTGAAGGAGTAAACGGACTCATCCTGAGTGCTGCAGTTCTTCACCTTCAGTGTGTGGACCATTCCATCACAGGTGATCTCATACTTGTTGCTGTTCTGCAGTTCCACGCCGTTCTTGATCCACTGAGAACCTTTGACGTCAGAGTGGGTGAGCTCCAGCATGAACACGGCCTCCTGGGTCTCCGTCACAGTCTGGTTCCTCAGAGTTTTCTTGATCTTCACCGCTGTACATGGAAACACATCAGTCAGCGTTTACACAGGAATAAAACATCAACAATATAAGAAACAACAAACTGATAGTTTCCTTATGTTTAAAGTTATTGTTAACTTTTGAACCGGTACTGGTACCTGGAGAAACTGTTTTCACTCTTAACTCTTTACTTCACCTGATAACTTGACTAAAATAAACTGAGGAATATCAGCTCAGTAAAGGATCATTAATAACAACCAGTAGAGGGCAGTAATACACCATTGTAGCATCTAGTCTGTCTTATCAAAGAAGAAGAAGAAACAGCGCCATCACCTGTCTGTTATGTTGTTGTTGTCACTACCACAGTGATTGAATACTGTAATATTTCCCTCTAGTTTCCCTCTAGTACAAGTTAAAAGTTTGTTCTGATGATCAGACTACATTGAGTATTCAATCCACCAGACCAGGTACATGAGTATACAATATATGCTCCACTCCCTTGGTGAATCCTGGATATTGGTTTGGATATTTGTTATGAAAAGAAAATGCAGATATGCTCTGGAAAGAGTTATTAAAATATACTTTATAAATCTAGATATAATGGTGATATTAATTAAGTCATATCTCCCAGCCCTAGCTGAGGGGATAGAGACCTAAAGAGTTAAACTTCGGTTAAAATCAGGTCGTAATTCTGGGCGTCGTCTTTAAACACTTGTCTGGCCTAGAACATTGAACATGTTTGTGGGCGGGCTTACCTTCGACCCTGAGGTCGGCTGTGGTTTTGGAGTTAGCCACCTGGTAGCTGTATTCTCCCACATCCTGTGGTCTGGTGATGACGATGACAAGGCGTCTGACGGCTCCCTTCACTTCGCTCACCACATTTTCATTCAGGTCTACAGGCTGACCCTCCTTCAGCCACAGACCCTCAGCATCAGCATTGGCCACTTCACATTCCAGTTCAGCCGTCTGAGACTCGGCCACCGTCACGTCCTGCAAGGGACGAGTGATGGCTCCACCTGGTGGCATCATGAGGAACAAGCATTTGTAATGGTTGTGAGCAGCTCTAAACCAGATCTGACAATATTTAACAAAAGAAAAACTACAGAGCTAATCTTAAGCTTAATAACCAAAACCTTTATTAACCATTGTAAACTATTTGAACAGTTTTATTATTTGAGACGGGCCCTCAAAGGAAGTTCTAGAGGTAGAATGAGGCTCTAGTTTCAGTGCACACAACTCAATCATCTCTTGCAGAATTTACCAGAGACAGTGAGCTTGGCACTAGATGTCTTTTCACCAGCGTGGAATGTGTACTGGCCCTCTTCGTCCTTCATGGCATCAATGACTGTAAGAGAGTGAGCCTTGCCCTTTGACTCCATCTTGTATTTGGCTCCAGGTTTGAGCTGCTGGTTCCTGAATGTCCAGACTGGATCAATACCAGGGTGAGAAACCTCCACTAAAAAGGTGACATTCTGGGACTCTGAGCACACTTTGTCCTCCATGTGCTTCACAATGTGTATCTCTGTAAAAACAGAAAAATGGTGAGAAACACAAGACACAAAACCAGAATCCTGGAGGTAAGTAAAAATCAGTCTTACTTTCCACAGTCAGGCTGCAGCTGGTGTCGATCTTGCCGACAACCAGTTTGTAATTTCCTTCATCAGAAGCGTAGGTCCTGGTGAAGACCAGACGCTGCTTGGCTCCCTTTGCCACCATCTGGACTCGGTCACTGGATACCAGCAGCTTTTCGCTGTGGTACCATTTGACCGAGCTGATGTCTTGAGCTGAGATCTTGGCCTCCAGAACAGCCTTGGTGCCTTCGATGGAAGACACATCCTTCAGTGGCACCACAATGCCAATAGCTGTAAGAAAAGACAACATGATGAAACATTCAAAGTGTACTGGTGATGGTTCTGGTTTGGTATCACGGATTCTAATTCTGACTCTTACTCTGAACACTGAGTTTGCAGGTGGTCGAGATGTCTTGGGCTGGAACTATGAAGGAGTAGGAAGCAGCATCTTCGGTGCTGACGTTCTCCAACAGCAGCTTGTGAACCATTTTGTCAATTACGATGTGGACACGGTCTGAGGCGGCAATGGCCTGGCCATTCTTCATCCAGTTTCCCTCAACGTTCTCTTGGGAGAACCTGACCTCCAGCTGAGCAATGTCACCCTCACACACTATGAGGTCAGTCAAGGGCTGCATCAGAGTCACCGGACGCACTAAATGTAGAGCAATGTCATTATTATCACATGACACTACAGCCACCAATCACAACATGCAACAAAAGAAAGACCAGCAGCTGTTCTCTGAGTCAGAAACGTCCAATCAGAGAACTGGAACCTTTTATACAGCTAGCTTATCTTCTGAATTGATCCATCCATCATCTATCATCCATCCATCATCCATCCATCCATCAATCTATCATCAATCCAACATCCATCCATCATCAATCAATCATCCATCCATCATCCTGCCATCATCAATCCATCATCCAGCCATCATGAATCCATCATCCATCCATCTATCATCAATCCATCATTCCATCACCCATCATCCATCCATCCATCATCATCAATCCATCATCCATCCATCATCCATCTATCTATCATCCATCCATCCATCATCCATCTTCTTCCTCTTATCCAGACTCAGGTCAGTTTCAGCAGACTAATCAGGGTATTCCTGATGTCCCACACTCCACTTTCCAGGTCCTGGGGGATGACGTGGCATTCCCTGGCTAGTTTGCTCCCTCAGGGTTGGGGGTGAGTTGCCGCCTCACACGAAGGAGTTTCAGTATCTCTGGGTCTTGTTCATGAGTGATGGGAAAATGGAGCATGAGATGGACAGGTGGTTTTGTGCAGCATCAGCAGTAATGTTTTATGGACCGCTGTAGTGAATAGGGAGCCAAGTCTGAAGACAAAGCTCTGGATCTACCAGCGGATCTACGTTCAACCCTCACCTATGGTCATGAGCTCTAGGTAGTGACTGACAGAATGAGATGGTGGATACCAGCGGCTAAAATGATCTTCCTCCGTAAGGGGGGTTGGGCTCAGACTTAGAGATAGGGGAAGGAGCTCGGAGTAGAGCTGCTGCTCCTTCATATCCAAAGGAGCCAGTTGGTGGTTCAACATCTGGCTAGCTGTTGATGGGGCATCTCTCTGGAGGTATCCTGGATAACTGGGAGAAGACCCCCGGGTAGACCCAGAACTCACTGGAGGGATTACATATCTCACTTAGACTGGGAACTCCGCAGGATCCTCTGGGAGGAACTGGAAACTGTTGCTTGGGAGAGGGCTGTCTGGAATACCCTGATTAGTCTGCTGTCCTCACGACCCGACCCCAGATAAGACAAAGATGGATGGAACAGAAATGGATGATCAGTCTACAAATATGCTAGACCTCATGGTGTCAATAACTATTTCTCTTGAGAAACCCTCAGAATACTGAAAAATAAACTCAGCGTTACAGTGTGCAAAGAAACCTGTGAGAGAACCGGTGACTTCCAATACATCACTGCTCTGTAAATCTCTTACATTTCATTTTCAGGGAGGCGCAGCTACAGAAGTCTCCGCATAAAAAAGTATATTTCCCCTGGTCTTCTTTCCTGACATCCTTTACAGAGAGGGTGTGTCTTCCTCGGCGGGAGGACATGGTGTATTTACTGCTGGGAGAGAGCTCCTTGTCTCTGAAGAACCATCTGCCTTCAGCATCCTCACGAGACAGCTCAACCTCAAACTCTCCTGCGTAGGTCTCTGGCACCTCAATGTTCTCCATATGTTTTACAAGCTCCAGGGCAGCACCTTGATAGAGAACAAGAACCATTATCCTCTAACCCACCCAGATAAGACCAAAAAACTGTAGATGGAAAAATATGGGTACCTTCAACATGGAGCCTTGCGCTTGTCCTGACGCTCTCATCATCTGCAATCACACAAGTGTATTCGGCATCATCCTTCATTTCAATTATCAGCACAGACAAGAAATGGACCTTTCTGTCTGAGTGCATTCTGTATTTGTCTCCGGAGAAGATCTCCATGTTGTTCTTGAACCATTTGACTTTGACGAAAGGTTCGCTGGTTTCACACTCAAACGTCACCATGGTGTCCTTCTCATTTGCACTAGCATCCTCCAGATGCTGGGTAAAGTTAACTGCCGCCTTGGCTGGAATGAGAAAATAGGAGTGAGAAATAAAACTGTGACATAAACAATGAGGGTGTTACTCCAGAGATTAGGTAAAAAGGTTTCACCTTGAACAAGCAGGAAGGCATGGCTTGAGGCCTCTCCAGCAACATTCATGGCTTTAACCATAATGCTAGCAGAGTCCTCTACTGTGACATCTCTGATCACCAGTTCACACACATGATCCTCTGGCCAGAACCAGTAAATACGGTCTGACTTTTCCACCAGAATGCCATTCTTGAACCACTGACACTCCGGTTCTGGTCTGCCGACGACTCTAACTCGGAAACGAACTTCATCCATTGGAGCAACTGTCTTGCTAGTGATGCGTTCCAGGATCTTGGGTGCCTCCATGCTGGGGGAGAGCTGGACCCTCTCTGGTTTGATTGTGGGGATAGTGACCTTGCCTTGTTCTTCCATCATCTTCCTCTCAGCTTCTTCTTTCTCCTTTATGTGATGAAGCAACTCGTCCTTAGTCTTCTTCAGTAGATCTTCATAGGAGTCATCCCTCTTGCGAGACTTGAACTCCACAGCAGAGATGGACTCGTAGAAACCCTCCTCTGTCCTACGCTTGAACTTGCTCTTCAGTTCATCTGACTCCTCTGAGGTTTTCTCATGAACAATTCTCTGTGTTTTGCGCAGCTTAACAACTTCCCTGTCCTGTGTGGCCTCACCAGGTCGGTCGGCCTTCACAACATCAAATCCGATTCTGCCAGGCTCATGTGCAGCCTCTGCAGCCCTTGATTCTGGAGCACGACGCAGTACGGATCTAAAGTCCTCTTTTTGTTGGACCTCCAGCTTCACAGTGTGCTCAGTTGTGCCTAGAGGATTGTCTGCGACCACCCTGACCTCCCCTGTGTCATATGACTTGATGTCGACAATCTCCAAGTAGTAAATACCATCATAACGGAGTCTGTATCTCTTGCTTTTGCGGATTAGTTGTCCATTGAGGTACCAGTTAACCTTAGGTGCTGGATAACCAGTCACTCTACAGCGGAATCGTGCAATGTCACCTTCCAGGACTCTGGCTGGTTCAGGAAGAAGCACAATTTCAGGTTTGGTCTTTTCAAATTCCTCATCAGTGCTGACTCCTGCGGGTCCTCCCTCATGAGCCATTCGCTCGATTTCATCCATTCTGTGAGGCCCTCTCCTGCCTTCAGGAAGCTGTGTCTCCTCGATGAGGCCCTTCTCATCCTTGACAATCAGGGTGGCTGATGTCTGGTCAACTCCAAACTTGTTTGTGGCTCTGCAGGTGATGACGCCACTGTCTCTTGCGTAGGCAACTTCATAATCAAGACTGCAGTAGCCAAATTCATTGACCAAGCGCAGCCTGTTTGCAGCTGCCAGAGGTTTGCCATCATGCAGCCACTCCACCACCATGTTGGGGTCACCAATAGGAGTCAGCCTGCACTCAAAATGAGCTGGACCAAAGCGCTTCATCCTGATAGAGGTCAGCTTCTTCTTGAATTGTGGTTTCTGCTGCTTTTCTTTGTCGTAAAGGTCACCCTCCTCCCACTGTTCTTGACCGTATCGCAGATGAAGGGGCTCCAACTCTGGAGCAGCAATCTCCTTGGCCTTGTAGGTTCCTTTGGGAATAATGAGCTTCCTCTCAGCTTGAGGAGCACTGAAGTCCACCTCAACATTGACTCTACAACGGGTGGTGTCTCTGCCAGCCTTGTTGATGGCTGTAGCAGTGTACCAGGCGCTGTCGGAGCCTGAAGCTGATGGGATCTGGAATTTGGCCTCGCCTTTACTTCCGTCAATCCTGAAACAATTCACGAATATTAATCAGGACATTTACTAAACTACTCTAAATCTGACATACCCATGGGAAAAGTTTAGGAAATCATTCATAGTTAAAATCAAAGAAGCATACTTGATATGTGGGTGCTTGTGTGGGGTGACAATGTCACTGTTTTTCAGCCAGACGATGTCAGGCAGGGGGTTTCCAATGGCTTTGACAGCCAACTCAACCAGAGTGCCCTGCTTTACAGTGATGTTCTTCAGCTTCTCAACAAACTGAGGCCGTGCCAGGCTTTCTCTCGCTGAGGAGGTGAAAATGTAGAACAAGAGAATTTTCAATAATATGATCACTAGGGATGTCAGGATTCATCTTTTTTGCTATTAACCACCATTAATAACGTCACAGTGTTATAATTGTAAGAATTCTATAAACTACGGTATCTCGCTAGACACTAAATTTGTTAAATGTACGAAGCTGGACTTAAACTGTTAAACTCCTGCAGAACAAAGTTCACAGGGAGTTCACAGTCGGGTCTGGGAGACTAGTGACCGAGCCGAGTCCGGGAGACTAGTGACCGAGCCGAGTCCGGAAGACTAGTGACCGAGCCGAGTCTGGAAGACTAGTGACCGAGCCCAGTCCAGGACACTAGTGACCGAGCCCAGTCCGGGAGACAAGTAACCGAGCCCAGTGCAGGAGACTAGTGACAGAGCCTGGCCCGAACCCAACAGACTTTCTGTTTTTAAGTCTGAACCTGACCCGAGTCCGACAGTTAATACTAGCTGAAGTACTAAATTTTTACGCCGTCATATAGTTGTTGTTACCATATTACTGCTTCTCTGTTTACTCTGATTACTCCTGTCGGCAGAGTAAATGACAGTAAAAGAGTACTGTATGTAGCTATATGCCAGTAAAGCTGGTGTTTTAACACATCAAACACAAACATTAGACAGGGTCATAAACAGTTAAATAATCCCACTTTGCCTATCCCTGACATGAATGAGCCTGACTTGAACCCGAACATAATTTCTTAATAATTGTCCGAACCCGACCGAAGGCCAACGGGTCGCGTTGTCTAGACACACTCTAATTCACACACAGACACTCTGAGGCAGAGAAATGCTTTATTGGAATGAATGTCTGATGAACAATATTAACAAAGATAATTACATAAATCAACATTAATATATTAATTTGACGATTGTGCATATATGTGTCTATGTGAACAAAACATTTAATTAAAAAATGCTCAGGTTTTCCTTCCATAGTGTCAACCATCGTGAAAACCGTGAAACCGTGATTATTTCTCTGACAACAAACGGGATTCCAAAATCTGATATCGTGCCATCCCTAATGATCACTCTTTTGTGGAAGAGTTTTCTGGTGAATGCACTGAAAAGATTTGGTGCTGGTAAAGGAACTTAGAAATATATACTGTATATAAGATGGTATCAAACACAGACTTACCATCAACAGTAAGAGTTAAAGAAACAGAGGTCCGTCCAGCTCTGTTCTGAGCGATGACGGTCCACTCTCCAGAGTCTTTTGGCATCGCTGGGACGATGATCAGGGACTGGACACCGTCCTCTTTAATTACTATCTTGTGGGTGTAGTCGTTGACCACTTGTTGTCCTTGAAAAGGAAGATGAAATAGCTTTTAACAAGCAGAAGCAAAGTATAAAAGGTGTGTTGATGCAATTTGTTTCTCTTACCATTGTGGAACCAGAATGTGTCGGGCATGGGTCTGCCAACAACCTTTAGGTCAAATCGGGCAGTTTGCCCCTCAGAGCATCTTATTGAGGAAGGCTTCAAGACAAACACAGGTTTGTAGAGTCTTTCCAACTGAGCCTCATCTGTCTCGTCAAGCCTGCGGGCGGGAGAACGTCCAGGAGAACGGCTGGAAGAACGGGCGGGTGATCGGCTCAGCGACCGAGGAGATGTGGATCTGAGAAAGGAGCACAGCTGTTAGTATTAAGGCGTTAAAGGAATGGATAAAGATTAGGGCCTTTTCAGAGAGAAATGTGCTATCAGAGCACTCAGCAGTGGATGTTTATTACTAGTAGTGGTGGCGGTATCAAACTAAAATCTGCTTTAGTTGTTTAAACCTGAAGTAACCTTCTAACCTTTTAGCAAACACATCCAGAAGTTGCAAGGCAGCAGTAGCTAGGGTAGCTAGGGTAGCAATGGTATGCGATTTTCAAGTTATGATAATGTCTCTGACAATAAGGTATATGGTATTTTACTATTATTATTATTATTATTATTATTATTATTAGTAGTAGTAGTTGTAGTAGTAATATTTCCATTGACCCATAAAGGAATTAAAACAGGTCTGTTTGGTAGAACAAACACTTAATTATTGTGGAATGATGAAACTATTTTTTTTAGAGGAAATCTGAATAAAAAGCCTCCCCTTTTTATAAATGAATGAAATCATTTAGTTGTACACCTCCTGTTTGAAAAGAAATGAGGAGGAAAAAAGGAACCGGATCTTCACAAAATATAATCTATGTAAAGCAGGATTTATCCTAAATTGCAGCTTGTTGAACGGAGAGATGACGATGAGGTCACTGTGAGGAAAATCATTTCAAAAGATTTTATGATTTTATGATCAAAATTTAGATGGAAACTTGGATTATTTTTATGTGAGCCATGAAATGTAATCTATGGTGAAGTAATGGATATAAACATAAACCAGTTGTTCTCTCCACTAAGACCCATAATGTTATGAAGTGTGCAACAACATAAAGGGTCCTAAAGAGACGCACTTATGTCTTACAGATACACCTGTGTCTTACAGATACACCTGTGTCCTACAGATACACCTGTGTCCTACAGATACACACCTGTGTCCTACAGATACACACCTGTGTCCTACAGATACACACCTGTGTCCTACAGAGACACACCTGTGTCATACAGATACACACCTGTGTCCTACAGAGACACACCTGTGTCCTACAGATACAGACCTGTGTCCTACAGAGACACACCTGTGTCCTACAGATACACACCTGTGTCCTACAGATACACACCTGTGTCCTACAGAGACACACCTGTGTCCTACAGATACAGACCTGTGTCCTACAGAGATACAGACCTGTGTCCTACAGAGATACACCTGTGTTCTACAGATACACACCTGTGTCCTACAGAGATACACCTGTGTCCTACAGACACACCTGTGTCCTACAGATACACACCTGTGTCCTATAGAGACGCACCTGTGTCCTACAGATACACACCTTTGTCCTATAGAGACGCATCTGTGTCCTACAGATACATACCTGTGTCCTACAGATACACCTGTGTCCTACAGATACACCTGTGTCCTACAGAGACACACCTGTGTTCTACAGATACACACCTGTGTCCTACAGATACACCTGTGTCCTACAGATACAAACCTGTGTCCTACAGAGACAAACCTGTGTCCTACAGAGACAAACCTGTGTCCTACAGAGACAAACCTGTGTCCTACAGAGACACACCTGTGTCCTACAGACACACCTGTGTCCTACAGATACACCTGTGTCCTACAGACACACCTGTGTCCTACAGATACACCTGTGTCCTACAGAGATACACCTGTGTCCTACAGACACACCAGTGTCCTACAGATACACCTGTGTCCTACAGAGATACACCTGTGTCCTACAGAGATACACCTGTGTCCTACAGACACACCTGTGTCCTACAGATACACCTGTGTCCTACAGAGATACACCTGTGTCCTACAGACACACCAGTGTCCTACAGATACACCTGTGTCCTACAGAGATACACCTGTGTCCTACAGAGATACACCTGTGTTCTACAGATACACCTGTGTCCTACAGACACACCTGTGTCCTACAGAGATACACCTGTGTCCTACAGATACAGCTGTGTCTGTTTACCTCAATAACTGTAAAGAACTTGTAGAAAATGAACTGACTGATCTGCATCGTTTTAGTCCCTTTAGTCGATGAATGTTCTTTGTTCAACATGTTTCTTTGTTAGGATTAAAGTCATGAATGGGACACATACCGTGACCTGACAGAGGATGATGATGGTGAACTAGTTAGTTTTCCGTCTGTTTCAACAGAACTAGTGAAAGCTCCTAATTCTCACTTCTTTGACTCTACTGAATGATTGATACATAGAGCTTTGAATGCGTTAAAACCCACCTGACCCTCTGCGCTGCTGGCTGTGGTGTGTATCTCTGAGGTGTTACAACTCCAGACGGCTCTACGTAGAGCTTCCCAGAGCTGACAGCGTTTCCCTTCATGTTTGTTGTGAAGGCAGTGTACACGCCTTCATCCTCTGGCAGCACCACGGGCAGACGGAGGCTGGCTCGTCCATCCTGCAGAACCTCCATCTGGTTATGGCCACCAGGTCTGATGCGCTGGCCATCTTTGTACCAAGCAATCTGGCAAAGACAGAAGTTTACCCAAAAATTTGACTTCCCAGTGTGTTCTAGCATCCTTTATTTAAAGTATTGTCTCTAATACAGAGATGATACTGCATGAAAATACAAAATTACACTGACATCTGTTGATGGTTTGACAACAGCCTATAAAAGTTTTTGGTAGCCAAACTGAATTACAAAGGTTTGAACATGTGGTGTGTTCATTCAATGAGTTACCTGGATATATTAGGGTCTTGTGAAATAAAGGCTTAATATACAACAGGTGGAGTTCATTATTGTGCATTATTATAACGTGTAATATAAAGAAATTCACATCAATTTTACCCTGTTGAGAGGGACCAGAGAAACATTTTCCACAATAGTAAGAGTGTATTATTACACAGGTATTACACAGACCTGTGAAGACCACAGTGTAGACCACAGATCAACACAAACAGTAGTCCGTTTATTCATGACAATCTCCTATCCTGCAGAGCCACATGTTAGACTAGACTTTTACATTTCGGCAATACTTCGCTAACATTGTCAGTACCTTTGGCAGTGGCCTTCCACCCATCTTGCAGTGGAAAGTGACGCCCATTCCCTCCATGATCCTGTAGTTTTTGACCGGTGTGTCGAAGGTCGGCTGCACTGCCTCCTCATCTGCAACAGTCACCATCAGCTCTCCATCCTCTGTCACCAGCTCTCTGTAGCTGATCCTCATGATCCGGAGCTCAATCTCCTGGATGATCCTCTCTTCAAAAGCTGAAATAAGAAATTCCTGCAAAACAGTTTGTAGTGTTTAACGCCAAGTGTTACTGAGACTCCACTCAGAACTACGGATATTTAGAGATAGTACCGTTTCTGAGACGAAGCTCATGGGGGCAGTCACTTTCCTCTGTTCTACCTCATACTGACTCACTACCACAGAGGGCTCCTGGATCACTGTTGTTGTGACTTCAGTTTTATACGTCACATCTTGCTTCTTCATATAGGCTTCGTATTCATCTGCAAACATAATGGCAGACTGTGAGCCACTGGTCCACCAAAGCTTTCTTTTATGGTTTTCTGAGCAGAAGATGCCTTTCTGAAGTCCTGATGTGACGCAAAATTCACAGAGAAACTAAAAGATGTTCATACCTTCATCTAGCAGGCTGGCGGAGGCTGAGTCTTCTCCATGGAGATTCTTGATGAAGATTGAGTATTCTCCAGCATCATCAGCAAAGGTCATGGAGATCTCCAGCTTGCATTCTCCAGTCTCCTTCTTATAGGCGACTTTATATCTGATGGCAAAAAACAAAGAAAAATGTTATAATTTGCCAATTACAGATGAAATTCACAAAGAAGACCTGTAGATGGATTCTCTGCTGGCACAGATGTGTGAAAATATCACAAGAAAACATTATAAACTATAACAAGCTGAAGATTTAGTGGCGCTTAAAGTTAAGGTCATCGATTAACAGATTTTATCGGCCAATGAAAATTGATCTTATTTAAGTTAAGTTGTCCCTGTTAATCACAATTCCTTTTAGAATTTTTTTTTTTCAAAATAAATAAAATTAATACACAACATGCTTGAAATTCTCAAGGTACCAAAAGACAGCTCACCAGTCCATGAGTGATGTGGACATACATTTTGGTGAAAAAAAAAAGGTTTTTGAGTTCAGCCCTGGAAACCCTCACCTGAGACAAACCTGACCTCTACATTACCCTCCTCATATCCCTCGTGTACCTCGTACCTGTATCCAGTAGTGAATGTTGGTAATAATTAAAGGACAGGTATGAACAGTACCTGTAACCAGTAGTGAATGTTGGTAATAATTAAAGGACAGGTGTGAACAGTACCTATATCCAGTAGTGAGGGGCACACCGCTCTTCTTCCAGATGATGTGAGGTTTGGGGTTTCCTCCGACCTGACATTCGAAGACGACGCTCCCTCCCTCCACCAGCTTCTGAGCAGTGGGTTTCTTGATGAAGAAAGGAGTGGCAGACTCTCCTGAACTCACGTGTGCCACCATCTCCTCCTTCAACTCAACGGAGACGCTGAAGGGAACCAACAGTTCGATCAAACACTGCATCAATGGTAACACATCGCATTACAGTGGCTGTCTGAGACTACTCACGTTTTCTCTTGAGTTTCAGTGATGGCTGCTGTTTCCTCTCTGTTCTCTGTTTCCTCTGAAACTACAATACAATAAAAGCTGAATGAAGACCTGAAACATGCATTTTAAAAAAAATCTCTACAGCTTTTCTTCTAAATCAACCTTCACACCTCAATCTCTGACTATCATTTGTGCATTACTGTTGTGGTAACATATAGGATATGTATATGGATAAGAAAGCGAGTTAGCACAGGCTGTAATAAGTCTCTCATGTTCACTGGGCTACAATAAGATCATAAAAACAAGCTCATTATAAATGTTGGGGATGTGGTACTTTCCAATCCTGTTTTGATCTTCCTACGGTTTTAACACGTGTCCCATCATTCCTTTAGTCGGCAGGTAGATTCAGGTTTATGGACTAAATCCAGATTTGCTGACCTTCCTTCACTGACTTCTTTTTCATCAACAAACTAAACAAAACCCCAACCGCCTCAGACTGAAACTTGGACTCCACCACTCCTCCACCCGTACACTCAGCAACAGCTAGTCCACCGGCTGTGTCCATTTACAGTGTCTTTTTACATCTACGTCTATTTACAATGCAATGTTCTTAAATTCTCTGCTGCATATACTTTATGAATTGTGTCATGTTAACTTGTTGTTGTCTCACCACTAGACATGTATATAGTCTTGATATTTTTGATACATTTTTAACATCTAATTGTTATTGTATGTGTGTGAAACAGGTCTCTCTTGAGAATGAGACCTCGTGTCTCAATGGGATTACCTGTATCAATAAAGGTTAAATATAAAAAAATTAAATTAAAATAAAAAAAAAAAAATATTGCGTGCACCTTAAGGAGTTTGCCCTTTAATTTCATTTTACACTGTATAATGACAATAAAGGCTTTCTTTTTCTATTCTAAAAATACTTCTCAGTTTTCAAAATATAATATTTCAGCTTTGACATCTCAATGCATTCATACACATTGGTCATATCACAGGTCAAGTCCAGTATGCTATATGTTCTGGTTGTTGGTATAAAAGGAAAACTAGTTCCTTGATTAAACCCACCTATTGAAAAGAGAGTGTCATCTATTGGTTTGTGTAGTGCTGTTATTTGGGGACCTATACTGACCAACAGTAGAAATGCACATTTTTTGATGTCATGCCATCCTGTCCAAATTAAATATCAAATGCAAATTATGGTTCACATCTTTATTCACCCTTTAGACATACAGAAAAATCATTTTTGTGCAGATTAGTGGTTTTTGCCTTAGTGTTTACAAGTCAGAAAGTTTGGATGGTGAGACAGAGAACAACAATAGTCACTACCGTGTGTGTCTACCTCCAGCATTTATCACTACTTTACACCTCCTGAATGGATAAGATGTTATTCTGGACTTGTAGGATGACATGCCATTCTTCCTACAGTGCTGTGACAAGTTGCTCATGTGTTGCTGGAGCAGGATCTCTCGCTCTCACCCATTGATTCTGAATGTCCCATAGAGGGCATTGTCATGCATGAAGGTGATGCCTGATTGCTCTATCCTGGAAATGACGCGTGGACCTAGAACCGTATGTCGGAGACAGATAGGCTTGAATGTGGACAAGTTCTGACCGTCATCTATTAGCAGTGCCCCCCCACTTCATGACAACACCACCAAACGATCCACTTCCTGGATGTATGCGGCAGAATAGCGGTCTCTGCGGCGATGGTACAAATGCCAACGACCACCAGCTGTGTACAAGGTAAATCTGGACTTGTCACTAAATGTGATCTCTGTTCACTTTGCAATCAGCCATAACATCTGGAACATCTGTGCTGCTTGTGTCTGCAGAGTTCAGACCATAGCATCCCAACTGCCCATTCACGTAAATTCTTTTGGGAATCCTGACATCATCAGTTGTTTCTCTAGGACATTAATTAGACCCGGTAAATTATCGCCTTGACCAGATGTTTTCAATCATGCAGAAAAAAATCTCACAAATATTGTTTACTCTGAAATGCACCAATGACTGTTATTTCCATGTTATGACTAAAAGATGGTTATTCATGATTTAACATGTTTTGGTTGTGGGTACTTAAAAAAGTCTATTCAGTGAATCACATGTTTGTTTCTTTCAGTAGATTAGGGCTAGTGAATAGAAATTACAGGGTTTTTAAAATTATGCGTTTCCACTGTTGCTCAGTATGTATTTCTACCAATGATTAGTGATATTGTTTACTTTGGTTTGGCGGAGCTACGTATCTTCTTTCTTCTAGTATTTTTCAGATGCGACTCTGACTGGAAGCCCTCTCTGAAAATTTCAAACCTGCTACAAAGAAGTCCTACAATTCATTCTTCTCAAATAGAGCTATTCATAGTTCCTCCTCAAATTTCAGATATTTTTTAAAATTGCAATAAGTATTGCAGAAAACAGAGATATTGCAGTTTTTCCCATTATCGTGCAGCCCTAGTTGTTCCAGTTAAAAACTTACAGTTCAGTAAACTTCAGTTTCTAAAGTCACAACTGCTTCTTAGAAGGAAAACACTGTTGACTAAATTAACCCACAAACTCAGTGACAAGAGAACAGCTGGAAGAAACCTTTAACAACAGGCCAGAGCAACACGTCTACAGACAGCATTAGTGTTAAAGGTTAAGGTGTCCATCTCCTCTCTGTAAGATGTAGGATTAACCATCTTTGTCAGCAGTATTACTGGTTTAATGCTAAGTTTTAGCTGCTAGTCTGAGGCTATGCCTCAGAAGAAGAAGAAGAAACCTTTACAAGCGAAACAAGACGAAGGGTAAATAATATTAACACTGATACACATTTTGTCAAAAGCCCAAAACTACACTGAAATCAACACTTTGAGTTAAATGTTGTTTCTCCTCATCATCCCGCCACCTTTACCTTTGACCAGCAGGTAGCAGGAGGTGCTGACGGTTCCCGCCTTGCTGGTGGCAGTGCAGCTGAAGCGGCCACTGTCCTCTGCGAACGCCTCACGGATCACCATCATGGCGAATCCGTTACTGTAGCTGATCTGGAAGTCGATGGAGCTCTCGATCTGGTAGTCCTCTCTGAACCACAAGATGACGGGAGCGGGGTGGCCGCTGATCTGACACTCCAGGGTCACCGACTCGCCCTCAGTCACTGTCAGATTCTTCAGACCCTAAAAATAAAACAGGTGACAGCTTCACGCACCTGAACAGGTGTTACTGTAAACAGTAACAGTAACAGTACTCTACATCAGGAGGGAGAATTACCATCTGCTGAATCGGCTGTCAGCGTGTTTAAAAGTGACGTCATATAATTACTGATTAATCTGCCCAGGAGTTTATGTTTTCACCAGAACTGGTTCGTCTGTCTGTTAGCAAGATTCCTGAACACATCCTGATCAATGTTCTGTCGAGGTAGGGTACGGTCCAGAACCATCCATCAGGTTCTGGTGGTGATCTGGATAATCATCTGGATCCAGAATGTTTTAAAGGATTCTTTGCCATTGGGGGACAATTACCAGATTTTATCTTCTAACTTCCTGGATAATGTCTACAATGATTGGACAAAAATGACATCACCATAAGATCTAGCACATATCAGAGTCTGATCTGGATCCAGGTCACATTCTGGATCTGGTGATCCAGAATGTTTAAATTTATAGGGCCCACAGAAAATTCACTACTGTGAGATTACAAATAGTAATAATGATCCAGACTGACCTGAGATCGGATTGTAGCTAAACTGTGCTGATTCAGTTAGGGGTCAAATTTATCTTCAACAGTTCCTGATCTAGATCCTGAAGAAAACCACCATCAGTGAAATCCAGTTTTTCTAGAATAAATATCAGACTAATAATGATACCAATGTGATCCAGATTCTAGGGGCAGGTTTTCATGGTCCAGGAGTCACATGATGAGGGTCAGCCTATCAGGGGACTGATGGTATTAAAGGACATCATGGAGAACCTGGTGGAGATTTGAAGTCTGAGTGATGACTTTTTGGGGGGATTTATGTGACAGTGACCACACAAGAACGTATGAGGAGCTGCACAGTTTCAAGAAATTTTAGAATTCCTAGTCACCAATAGTCTGTTGTTTGTTGAACACAGCATAAGTTAGTGCTGTAGGAGGCAGAGCTAAAACCCATCTGTTTCCTGTCTATCAATGGTCACATAATAAACACAGACAGCTATCAGGCCTGTTACAGTGAAGAAGTCCAGGGATTCTCCCCCCAGGTTGTGCTGAGATCTGGGTTCTTGTACTCACAGCGATCAGAGTAGGAGGAACAACCTGCTCCGGAGCTCTGCTGGGAACCGCTGCCGCCTCCTAATAAGAGACAACAACGAGTCAAACAACATGAACAACAAACAGAGTCTCAGTGTGAGGATGGAGGGATGAAGCCATTACAACAGATGAGCCCTGCACACAGATGACAGGAAGAAGAATCTTCTTGAGGCAGGCATGTCATTGGCTGCTGCATTACGGTGAAAAGGTGGAGCATAGGTGACAGTCCACACGGGGTTAAAATGAAGTGAAACCACAGTGAGGGCGTCAGACCAACCTGAGGCTCCCAGTCCTCAAACTCCTCCTCACTCACTGAGTAACGTCCGCCGGCCTGTGACTCAAACTGATATCTGACGTCTCTGAACGGTGGTGGGAGGGGCCCACGCGTAACCTCCACCGCCTCCACTCTGCGACTCGGACTGGGAGACTTGACGGGTTTGATGATTTGCCTGGGGGCATGGGAGGATCGTAACTCTCTCTGAAGAGTGGCGATAGCAGAGCCGGCGATGGACACCTGACCGATGAGAAGAGTGTTAACGAAAATATAAAGACGTCCAGAGTCATCTGAGGATTAATGGGGGGAACAGAAACGTGGACAGGAAGCAGTCCTGAAAGTTCTCCTATCAACACCTCCGCAATGACAGTTGTTCTATTCATTTGTTAGTCAGTAGCATCACACAGAAACTACCCAACTGATTTCAACGAGATTCAGTGGGAGGGTCCCAAAGAGGATTTTACGTTCTTTAACAATGTAAGGTATGCATGGATGGTGATGAACCAAATCAATGAAAGATGAAACCTAAATATGTTTTCATGGGGTCTTTTTCAGCTGTTCTACCTGATGGGGCTCCAAACCTACGACCGCTGTGGAGCTCAAACAGAGGACATTCAGTGAAGCATGAGCGGCTCTGATCCTCCACTACAGAGGGGTTTCAGGATAGCGGTACTGTGAGCGGTAAACTATCACACCACAGAAGCACACAGTGTGTGTTAGAATGTGTTTGTTAAAGATGGTGGGTTCAGGTGATGACGGCGGCCTGCAGCTCGTCTTCTTACCTCCTGGCTAGCTTCATGTTTAGGAACAGAAACTTTGGACACCGTGAAATGTGGAACAGCAGTGTCTATCGGGGAGGGGGGTTCAGCTGTTCTCTGAATCTGGAGTAACCAACATATTGAGCCGTTAAGAGGACTCTGCTCTCAGGTATCAGATCTTACATGAGGTAATAAAACTGGTTCCGACCTGTGACACCTGGACTCTGTGCTGCTCTGAACCCACAGCAGCAGCCGCCGGCGCTTCAACCACATGTTTGTCTGCTGTCATTTCTCTGCCCTGCTGCCTCTCTGCCACCTCTACTGCCTCCTCCTCCACCTCAGTTACACCGCCCTCCACATGCACAGGCAGGTGTTCGAGAGCAAGGTCAACGGCGGCCACCGCCTCAGACTTTTTCCCTCCCTCAGCCTGGAGACACAAGAAGAGGTCACGTAGATGCCAGGACATCCATGGAGGATGACAGACGACCAAAGAATGGAAAAATAAATACCTCCTTAGTAAACAATCACAATAACTGAAGCCATGAAGTCATGCATCATACAATATATGAGTGAAATACCGCACGCAGAGGAGAAGACAGACTCATTACAAAGAGCAGAAACAGTGTAGGAAGAAGATGAAGATGAGGAAACATCGCTCCATTAAGAGTGTTTATACAGTTAAACACAGTATTTACACTCATCACAGCCTTTAAGGGGAACGTCGTTACTTCATTTTTGGACTCTAGAGTCTTAAACATCGTACAGACTAAAACTGTCTGAGCCTCCAGCCAAACGTAAAACATGGATATATATTTGTTTTCTCCTCAACATCACATACATCTGATGTTTTTAGTGATGTTTGGGTCACATGATTCATGTCGTCATAATTTATTCACTCAGCCCTCTACACCTCAGACAAGAAGAAAACTGTTTGCAATATGTGAACTTTTTAAATCTGACATTTCCATGCTTCCATGAAAACAGGTATGAACAGTTACACACGTGATGTTGTCTTGAGCTCTAATTTGGTGTCCCGCAAGGTTCTATATCTGGTCCATTTTACTTTAGGTTCTATTCTACTATTTGACCAGATTTCTAATCATTGTTATGCCAGTAACAACCTGCTTTATGTGTCATTTAAAGGAACGGTTAAGACAAAAATAAAAAGTCAGCCATTATCAGCTGTCTCATTAACTGAAGACGGAGACTAGTTTTAAATATCATGAAATAAAGTTACTCCATACAGCTAGTAGAGCGTAATCAAAGTCTTCAGGAGATACCAAACTGATCTGAGAAGATGCTGTTTTCTCAGATGAAGATGCTATCCCTTTTTGAGATTAAATCTGCTCTGTAGCCTCTAAACTAACAGCGTTAGCCGTAAGAGGAAGGTGCACGAGCTTAACTAGATGAGATCCATGAGAAGTCGTGATCTGTGCGTTCCTCAAGACGGAAAAGGAACATGTACCGTTTAGTCTGACATAGGCTCTGGCTGCTGCCATCCTGTTCTGAAAGCAAACCTTTAAATTTAGCTATTTATTGACTGTCTGTTCCTGTATTCATGGTAGCATTTCCTCACGTTGTGTTGCTTCTCTTCTGTTTGTTGCTTTGGGAGTGGATGGATGGATGGGGTTGATTGACTGACTGATTGACTGACTGGTCGGTCGGACAATTAATCCATCCATTGATTGGTTTATTCTCTCTGGTTGTGCGTTTACACATGTTGGAGCGCCTCAGACGGAGTGAGTGCTAACACTTTTAGCTCAGAGGCTACAGTGAAATAACATCTTTGTTATGAGGTCACAAGGGGCAAGTAAGGAAACAGGTTCATGCAACATTAGCTGATAATATCTTTAACGACACACATGAAGATGTGACAGAAGCATAAACAAAGTGGAAAAAGATGATGGAGGTGTCAGTGTGACCAGCAGGTGGCATGATGGTAGCAGATAGTGGCGGTCTACCTGCTCTCCGACCCCACCGGCCTCAGACGGCCCCCGGCTACGAGCCTGATCCACAGCCGCCACCACGGTAGCCACGGCAACAGTCTTATCGTCCTGGAACACATGCTGGTCCTGACGCATTCACAGCACATGAACACATAAACACATGAACACACAAGCAGAGCTGGGCGGAGTCACCGGTTCTTAGACAGTTAGTAGAGTTACAGTCGAATGATGCTTATTATTCCTGTACTACGACTACTACTACTACTACTAATAGTACTACTACAGGTTTCACTGACACACACAGAGCATGTAGCCTCTGAATATCAATGATACTAATAATCAGTACTGGTAGCATTAGCATTAGCATCAGCCAGACTCTGAGTGTCTGGAGGTACTGTCTAGTTTAGATTATTTATCTGCAGCCAAACGTTCAGCTCAAACACATTCTGAAGGTCTCTCCATCTTCATCATCCTCACCTCTCTGGTGACCTGCTGCTCCCAGTGCTTCTCCATATGAAGCTGGGTGGCGCTACTCACACTGGCCGTGCTGCTCATACTAGTGTAACTGGCTTCAGCCATGTAGTCTCCTTGTTTCCAGGGTGGCAGGACCTCTGCAGAGCCCGATATCTGCAGGAGGAAGATGCCTTGGTATGATGGTGGTTACAGGAGAGTCTGATACACTCAGTATTTATCAGTATTCATCATGCTCACCTGTTTCCTGGTCATGACTGGTGACTTGACTGGTCTGATGGGAGAGACAGACAGTCTGGTGGAGGGAGAGACTGGTCTGCACACAACAATGATTCAGGTCACTATACAGTACCACTATACACAGAGTAACATTAGTACTAATTTAAAATGCAATGAGCAAAAAGTGAGTATTTCTGTCACTTTATTGTTTTTCTTTGTGTCTTCATGAATTCTACAGAAGTCGTTACTCTGACAGATCAATATGTTCCTCCTGCATCATTCCCTTATTTCACTGACAGGAGTGTTAATTCTATCAACTAAAAATGTGATGAAAAATGTTCAACCTTTTTTCCACGACTAAGACGAGACTAAGACGAGACGATGACGACATCATTAAACTTTAACCGTGACTAAATCAACAAGGCAAGGCCCAACAATCCTCGATATACTGTAATTCCAGCAGTACCATACCGGTCCCGTCTGTCACCGAATCATCACCAAAATGTACTCACCTCTAGGATATGTTAGGGTTGATCTTTGGGGAAAATGTCACGCAAATCTGTCCATTTGTTTTTGCGTTATCATGCTAACAAACAAACAAACAAACAAACTGAATCATTCACATAACCTCCTTGGCAGAGATAATAAATATTGTTGATGAAAGAAAACTAAAATGTAGTTCAGAAAATAAAAACCTCTCTTTATTTTCATCTACAAAAAAGAGGAGACAAAATATTACAGACTGTATTTGTGTCTAAGTTACAATCTGAATATTCTGATCACTGATGGCATCTGCAGCATGGTTGGTTTCCTGGGCTGCACCTGGGCGTGGTTCAAAATAAATCAGCCAATCAGAACATGTTTCATGTCTGGATGTATTCCTTAAAGTGACATCATCAGACCAGACACTTTGTGCAAAGCTGCATTCTGAATCATTCAACCTGTTTTTATCAGATAATGATCAGATAAATCTGATGAATCAGTGAAATCAGAGGAAAATGACCAAAAATATTGGTTTGGTCTGAAATGTTAATAATAACCTGATGTCTTAGAAAAGACTCAAATGTCAACACTTTTATTAAACCAGACTACAATACTGACGGTTTTCTTTGATACAATCAGACTAAAATGTTTTAAAACTGGACTAAAAACAGGATCATGAGACTAAATATGATAAAACTGATGATGTCCAGTGACAGATGACATGGACGCTAACTGAGTGTCATTATAGGTTACTATGTCTCTACACTAATGACTGTAGAACTACTGCCTCAGGATGTTAGTGACACACTGCTCATTCCTCCTCATTGGTTTCAAACACTGATTCTATGGCATACCTTACGGATCTCGTTCATACCTGACAGGTGTGGGCGTCGGCCCTTTCACATGTCTGACAGGTGAAGGTGATTGCTGGCGTCCTCCTGTCATCTTGGAGACGAATGACGGTGGGGACTTGGAGGTGGGCTTCGGGGGAACCCTCGGCGGGGTTTTATGAGCCAAATGCTGAGCCATCATTCCTCCTTCTACATGCATCTCCATCATGGTGGTGGCCTGGAAACTGGCCATCTTCTGGAAGAGACCGTTACATAATGACTCACATGTTCTATGGAGGTAACTGTTAACATCCTCTGGTTTTAATGAAGCCTTAAAACAGCAAAGACTTTCTAGTGTAAATTTACTTTGAGGTTCAGTTTTATAAATCAGTATAAATGTATTTAGTTAGCCTGATTCTTCTTCCAGAACTATTTAACATTCACTTCAGTTCAGCAGCATTGGGACAGTTTGAGAGTCAGCACCTCCTATTCTGAGGTTGTGGTTCTCTGCTGGAAATCAGTGGACTGTCCCTCCAGGTTGGGGCTTAGTCACTGCCTCAAGTGAAGGAGTTTAAGTTTCGCTGTGTCTGGTTCATGACTGATGGGAAAATGGAGCACCAGATGGACAGGTGGTCTGATGCAGCATCATCAGTAATGGTGGCATTGTATCGGACCATCGTGGTTAAGAGGGAGCTGAGTCTGAAGGTAAATCTACCAGTGGATCTACGTCCAACCCTCATCTATGGTCATGAGCTTTGGGTAGTGACTGAAAGTATGAGATGATGATGAAATGATCTTCATTAAGTAATCTGGATAACCCTACAGGAACAGATAGTTTCAAATCAGTCGACGTTCCACATTTCCAGGGTTCTGGTTCTTATTCATCAGCTTCCTCCAGATAACTCAGTAAAGGTGCTTGTTAGAAACGACTCAGGCTGTTTTGTTCAGTATGTCTTACCGTTTGTACTCTGGTCCGAGAAGTCTCCATCTGGGATGTGGACACAATAGTCTTGGTTTTCTTCATGGGTACAGCTTCCTCACCTGCAGAAAAAATACACAAAAATACTCCTAAATATACAGGTTTTTGCAGGTGTTCATAAACAATTACACAACTACTGCTTTATAATGCTGCTAAAGGTTTGCTTAATAAATTAGAAACAATTATTTTTTATTAAGTTATTTACTTACTTGCTTTCGTTTTATTGTCTTTTAGAATTCAAAATGTTCCTAATGTTTAATTTTTAATGTACGTCTCTGTAAAGCTCTTTATTTAATCTGTTTGGTTCTGTACAAAGACACTTGTGACTTGTCTTAAAAAACACTCATAATTCTATCTGCTGCTAGTTTGAAGCCCTTGACTAAACCGCTGATAGTTGAAAATTTAAAGTTGGTGCAGCTTCTCTCACCCTGAACCAGCAGCTCAGCTGTGGAGGTGGCCCGTCCACTGCTATTGGTGGCCGTCACAGAATATGTCCCAGAATCCTCAGGGAAGGCCTCAGCGATCAGCAGACTGTACAGGTCTCCCTCCTGGAGGATCCTGAAGTCAGCTGAGCTCTGGATCTCGGCTCCCTCTCTGTAGAACTTCACCACAGGTGTTGGGATACCTGTGAGTTGGACGTCCAGCCTCACCTGGCTGCCCTGTCTCACTGTGGAGCTCTGGAGCCGCTGGAGGAAGTTTGGAGGCGCCGTCTCAGCTGCATAGACAGGACAGACGTCTCATTTCAATGTTTTTATGAAGACATGTTCAGGCATCAAGACAGTTTTAAGAAGAAAGTCATTTAATGACTCATCATTCATATAAACCCTTAAAATGTCCAAAAAGATTGAAAAGAGACATTTCAGTTCTATTTAGAGCTGCACTTGATGACTGTTTCATTATGCAATGTAACTGTGAACTGAACTGTATCAAAGTCCAGCAGCTTTTAAAAAGTGGAGTCTGTAAGCCTCAGACCAGAGATCCTCACTGCTTCCAGTTCAAAATAAAACTAGAGGTTCCTCTTAAGGAAAGTTATGCTACAACAGCTGCATCTATAGCCGTTTGATCACTGGACGAAGTAGCAGCTCAATACAATCACTTCGACTCATCTAAGAAAGTAGATGGAGCTGAGACTAGTATTTCACTCCCTATCTTGTGTCATCATAGGTGACGGTTTATTAAACTAGATTAGATTTGTCTCTTTGAGATCATTTTCTGTGTTTGTGGGTCATTTAAAGTCTCTTTGTAGTCATCTTACGTCTTGTTGTGGTTGTTTTACCTCTCTTTGTGGTTGTTTTACGTCCGAGTGGTTGTTTTATCTCTCTTTGTGGTTGCTTTACATCTCTTTGTGGTCATTTTATGTCTCTTTATAGTTGTTTTACATCTCTTTGTGGTCATTTAATGTCTCTTCGTAGTCATTATAGGTCTCTTTGTGGTTGTTTTGCATTACTTTTTTGTTGTTTTATGTCTCCTTGTGATTGTTTTACATTACTTTTTTGTTGTTTGACATCTCTTTATGGTTGTTTTATGTCTCTTTGTGGTAGTTTTACATCTCTTTTTGGTCATTTTACATCTCTTTGTGTATTCACAGGCTTGTCCAAATGTTGTGCAGCAAACTTTAAACGAGCTTCAACATGCTTTTTCTTCAGCATGTTTGGAGGAGAAATGGCACTGCACATCACCCCAACAACACCATACCAACAGTGAAGTTTGGAGGTGGGAACATCATGGTGTGGGGCTGTTTTTCAGCATACAGTACTGGCAAACTTCATATAATTGAAGGAAGGATGAATGGAAAAATGTACTGAGATATTCTTGATAAAAATCTGCTGCCATCTACCAGGATGATGAAGATGAAACAAGGGTGGACATTTCAGCAAGACAATGATCCCAAACACACAGCCAAGGAAACTCTCAATTGGTTTCAGAGAAAGAAAATAAAGCTGCTAGAATGGCCCAGCCAATCACCTGACTTGAATCCAATTGAAAATCTATGGAAAGAACTAAAGATCAGAGTTCATAGAAGAGGCCCACGGAACCTTCAAGATTTGAAGACTGTTTGTGTGGAAGAATGGGCCAAAATCACACCTGAGCAATGCATGCGACTAGTTTCTCCATACAGGAGGCGTCTTGAACCCGTCATTACCAACAAAGGCTTTTGTACGAAGTATTAAATAAATTTCAGTTAGCGTGTTCAATACTTTTTCCCTGTGTCATTTCACATTATTACACATAACTTAATTTATGGATGTCTATGGTTTGTTTTCTTTGCATGTGTGGATTGCATGGGTTGTTACCAACATCTGGTGAAAATTTCATGTCAATAGCACCTTTAGAAATATATTTACTGAGAAAATTGGTGACGTGTTCAATACTTATTTTACCCGCTGTATATATATATTTTTTAAGATACTGTATTAACATTAACGTCTCTTTGTGGTTGTTTTCCATCTCTTTGCGGTTGTTTTTCATCTCTTTGTGGTTGTTTTCCATCTCTTTGCGGTTGTTTTTCATCTCTTTGTGGTTGTTTTACGTCTCTTTGCAGTCATTTTAAGTCTCATCGTGGTTGTTTTGTATTACTTTTTTGTTGTTTTACATCTCCTTGTGGTTGTTTTACATTATTTTTGTTGTTGTTTGACATCTCTTTATGGTTGTTTTACAGCTATATGTGGTCGTTTTACATCTGTATGTGGTTGTTTTCCGTCTCTTTGTGGTTGTTCTATGTCTCTTTGTAGTTGATTTATGTCTCTTTGTGGTTGTTTTATGTCTCTTTATGGATGTTTTCCATCTCTTTGTGGTTGTTTTGTGTTACTTTTTTGTTGTTTTCCATCTCTGTGGTTATTTTATGTCTCTTTGTAGTTGATTTATGTCTCTTTGTGGTTATTTTACGTCTCTTTGTGATTATTTTACATCTCTTTGTAGTCATCATAAGTCTCTTTGTGGTTGTTTTATGTTGCTTTATAGTTGTTTTGCGTTTCTTTGTGGTTGTTTTATGTCTCTTTGTGGTCATTTCACATCTTTATGTGGTTGTTTTACATCTCTTTGTGGTTGTACCCTAACCCTGACCCTCAATAAATTAGTAAAATAACACCTGTAACTAGGAGTTCAGCAGTGCTTGTGGCTTGTCCAGCTCCATTGGTGGCTCTGACAGAAAATCTTCCGCTGTGTGCGGCGGTCACAACAGGGATCCTCAGAACAGCGCGGCCGTCGCTGAACGAGATCTGAATGCCGGGTAGAGCGGCAACAGAAAGAACCTGGCCATCACGGAACCAGCTCACCTCAGGAACTGGAGAACCTGGAGAGAGGAGAGAACCCAAACAGTACAATGTGAGAGAAACCAAAGATCCTCTACTCGTTTTTTTTTATTTTTTTTATCTCTCTCTGGGTCACATGAGAGGATGGATGTCTCTTTAATCTAACAGAATCAAATCCAGGACATGTTTAGCCTAGCAGAAATATTGGAGCGGGGTGTTTCTGCTAGCCTAGCATCATCAAAAGAGAATAAAGTGAGAAGTTAGTTAGAGGAAGTTAGAGGATGGATCTCTGTCAACTAGTGAGCAGTTTCCTCCTACTTAATATAACAATGAGCTACAAACAGTTAGCATATCATCTGAGATGTTAGCTGTTGCTTCAATAACACAACAACAAGCTAGCATAATATAAATGTTAACTGCTGACATGACCTAAATGATAATAAACTACATGTAACATTGGTGATGCTGTTTTGTGGCTACAAATGCTAACAGTTTCCTTCAGATTCCAGTTTGCATGCTAAGGTAGGTTAAACATGTCTTAAAGCTATCTGTGTAGAAATGTAACTGAGCAAAATGTTCCTTTAAACAAACTTTTTTTTAAAAATTACTCCAGTCAGCAATTTCACACTTTCAATTAGCCTGAATGCTAATCCTGGCGTTAGCATTGATGACAAATAGACTTTAAGTAAAGATAACGTGGAGGTTAAAGCTGACAGGGTAAGAATAAATGGACACTAACACTGAAAAAGTGTAATAGAGACATTAAAGGTTTACTCCCACTCAGTATTTTCCTTCTCAAGGCGTGTGAAGAATTTTTCAAGTAACCACAATAAGATATCCCTTTATTAGTCCCACAGTGGGGAAATTCACAATATTTTAATTCAGTAGGACGAAAGCTATTCTACAGCCTGATATAACTCTCATATTTTTAGCATAGCGGAATACAGAGAACACATCTGATTTTAAGCCAGTGAAGGGCAAAAAATACAAAGTAAACAATGTGCCATTTTGAAATTCGGGACCAGCACATGACATATGTCTTCCTCAAGGGCTTCCCCAGAACAGGGTCCCTTCCTCGTTCTGCACTCTGGCTGGTTGGCATGAGTTTGTGCATAAAATAACAGATATGCGAGGAAAAGGCGTTGAGTAGCTGACGAAAAGAAACGGAGAGCAAAACTGGTAAATACTGCAGAGCAAAAGGATCTGGACACGCATGGCTGGCTTGTGCACAAGCTTAAGCGACAGGAAGCTGCAGGGAAATGGCGGCCAGGAAGGAAGTCCAAAACAAATCTACCCACAGAATTCGCTTTCATTAGGCATGTTTTTGTTTGAATTGTGCATTTAAACTTGACCAAATAATAAAATGATATTTATTAATTGATATGCTGCATTTTGGGTGGAATGCAATTAGACTGTTAGTTGAGTGGGAGTATACCTTTAAGAGTGAAATTAGCCTGATCAGAACAATGTGGAATATAATCTCAACAGTTCTGTCACAAAGCCTCCTTACCACTAACTTGAGCCTCGAACGTCGCGGCACTACCCTCAAGTGCCACGACGCTCTGCAGCGGCTGGGTGAACGTCGGCGCCTGTGTTGACATGTTGGTCGGCACCCTGTGGACAAACACGAGAAAACAGATGGTCAGAAGTAAAACCCGAGACAACGTTATCAAAACAACAAACGTTTTAGACAGCTATAGATTCAACTGAACAACAGAGTTTAACAGACTCTGATGGACAGGAACAGAACCCTGACCTTAACAGGTGACATCAGTACAAAATGACCTGAAGATCAGTCTGAAAACAAAACTACCCTCTGCTGATCACTTTAATATGAAACATTTTTAGGTTTAACACCAAAGAACAGCGTAACATGATACTGTCCTCAGTTAACAATGGTTTTCGTTTACTGACATCTTTAGACCTTTAACCCTCAAACCGGCAGAGGACAAATGTGAAAATGTCCTGTAGGCATAAAGTTTACACTGTAATATCATCTGACATTAATCCAAAGGTTTTTCTTTCATTCAGACAAACTACGGCTTTATGAATTTAAGAGAAAAAAAGAAAACATTTGATTGTGGTTCCAACCTGATGATGTTTTAAAGAAAGAACTCTAGAAAATGTCTGAACTAAAAACGTGGAGGCTCTGCAGTGTTTGACAGCTGAGCTGCTGACAGCAAAGAAGCTCGTCTCTAATCCTTCAGGCTTTATTTTTAGGAGTCTGTCCCGGGATCTGGACCAGGCTCCACAGGGTGTGAGTGATAAACCAGCAGCTGATCCACCACAGAGCTCAGACCAGATTAAAACACCTGCTAACCCCCAGGGGAGAACTGGTTTTACATTTCTGTCCAGTTCAGCTTGGATTTAACTGATGATCACTAGAAAATAAAGTTTCTACGGTTTTACTGTAGTTTTTGTTTGTACTAATACTTTTTACTGTAGAAATGTTTTGAGATACTGTATTAATCCCACAGGGGGAAATTCTCTCTCTGTATTTGACCCATCCCTGAGGAGCAGTGGGCTGCCACTACATTAAGGCACCTGAGGACCAGATTGGGGTTCAGTATCTTGCTCAAGGACACTTCGACATGTCGACTTGCAGGGGCTGGGGATGGAACCATCAACCTTTCCGGTCCGTGAGCAACTGCTCTACCTGCTGAGCCACAGCCGCCCCAATGTTTCTTAAAATATTTTGAAGCTCATACATAACATTTTATGAAAATATAAATATTACAATAAAAATGTACAACAATGGAGAATCAAGAGACTCATTAATATTTCAGATTTATACACATTGTATCAGTTAAAATCCAACCAACAGGTTTAGTTTAATTTAAAAACAAAGTAAAATTTCACCGTTTGAATCCCGACTGGTGCTACTTTTTTAGATGACAAATGTTTAGGCATAAGTAAATCATGAACTTAATGTTTTAAAAACCAGCTGGGTGAATGGAAATATATTAAAATGATTGCCATGTTTTCATTATCTGCTGATTGTCCCTGAAGAATCCATTCATCATTTGGACTTTTTAAATTTTAAAAAGATTTCTGTTTTATGGTGAAAAAAGACAAAAGAAAACGTTAAATATTAATAACAGGGACTGGAAGTGATTCCTGTTTTTCATTTGAGCTGATATTTGATAAAGAATTGATCATTGAAATGATTTATTGGTGTGTTGATGGACTAACTGATGAACTGACCAATCATCTCAACTGGAAGCGATGACAATGGTGATGTCTGTAAACGTAATTCAGCCTTGAAGCAGCTGATGAGCCTGTTGGGACCAGGAACAAAAGGAGGGTCTGACTGACAACAGTTTCACTGGTCTGTGCTGAGATGGTCAGCATGTCTTCAGGTGGTTCTTCTCGACACCAGAAAAGGCCAATGATACCATGGTGTCGTTCATGTCGTCTCTGGTGAGACCAAATCAAGACTCAAGCCCTCAGCTGTGGCTGGAAAACCAACACAGAATGATAAACCCAACACAGGATCGACCTGAAACAGTTCTTCTAGTTAGCATGTCCACTGTCAGTCCCATGATGCCTAAACTGAGTCTGTTCAGCTACCGGAGCATGTGTTTCTGAATGGGTCTGTGGTACAGCTCTAAAACTGTCTCTGGTGAGTCCTGGTTGTTTCCTGTTGGGCTCTGACTGGTCCTGGTCATTTCCTGTTGGGCTCTGACTGGTCCTGGTCGTTTCCTGTTGGGCTCTGACTGGTCCTGGTCGTTTCCTGTTGGGCTCTGACTGGTCCTGGTTGTTTCCTGTTATGCTCTGCTGACCTGCTATCAGACTGTGGTTCTTGAACGTTCACCCCTTTAAAGTTTTCTGTCCACATGAAGAAGGCTGGCTCAGTGAAAGTCACATTTCTGACCTTTAACAGCACCATAATTGATCCAGAGTCAAATATATTTGTCAAATATTAAAGAAAATGAAGAGGTTTTGGAAATGAGGCTTTGTTTAAACAACCTTTGGATAAATGAGGTCTCTATGAATAACTGATCTGAGTACAGCTGCTCTGAATGTGATGACTCACTGACAACAGTTATTACAAATCATGAGTACATGTACTCAAGTACTTGTACTTCACAGTAACCGTTACTGTGCTGCATTTGACAGCTGGAATCAAACCATCCGCTTATGAAAGATAAATTCTTTCAGTTTACAGTAAAATTAATTCTACTAAATATCTGCTCTGACATCAGTTTGATGCATCATTAACAGACGACCGACCAAACCAGATTATAAAATATCATTTCATCCATTTATTCTAATATTCCTTCTGTCAGCCTCAGACTTTAAACCCATATAAGAAGCAGAACCATCGGTCCACAGGAGGAAAGTGTTAACACAGAGCTCTGAAGGATGTGGGTCAGACAGGAGCCTTGTCTTCAGAGAGCTGAGACGGTAAATGTTGATAGAAAATACTGGATGTTATAATGTATGGAACAACCTTTAAATGTCATGTAAAAAGAACCTCAGAGCATCAAACATTTGTTCCTTTATTTCTATACTGAAGAAGAACACAGCACTTACAGCCATCATGGAGTACTTTTATACTGTAAAGGTAATATTATTAGAGTATATAATATTAATCTACATGACATATTTAGTAGTTCAGTAAATAATCTCAACTTCTCTTAAATCCACTCTTTGTGATAGACATTATCATACAATATTATTTTATTTAGTCATCAACTGTATTCATATCACACTCCATTTATATAACCATCTGCTATATATTATCTACATTAAAATATAAAACCCTCCTCTTCATCTACATCCTAAACGTTCCTTTAAGTCCGTCTGACCCTTTTAACAAACAACCCAACAGATGCATTTACCACAACAATCAAATGCACTTCAATATAACTGGAATATTCACATTAGGAACATTAATCAAAGCAGCTCAACCAACATGGTGCTCCCTCACCTTGGACTGATCTACTGCTGGGACCATGGTTGACACCCTCTGACATCATCATCATTACCATGATTATTATTATTATTACTCTTACTATTACTATCATCATGATCAATATTATCATTATTATCAGTGTTGTTATTGTAGTAGTTATTATAAATACTACAAACTGTAATCTCTCTATTATTATAGCTGTTATTGTTATTGTGGTTGAACACGTCTGTGTCCCTGTCCCCCACTCCCCCCCCCCCCCCCCTTCCCCCTCTCTCTATGCTTCTCTCTCTCTCTCCCCCAACCTTTCTCTCTCTCTATCTCTAGCCCCAACCGGTCAAAGCAGAGGCTCCGCCCACCTTGAGTCTAGGATCTGCTCGACGTTTCTGCCTTTTTTTTTTAAAGCAGTTTTTCGTCACCACTGTCGCCAAGTGCTTGCTCATGGTGGAGTGTTGGGTCTCTCTAGCATGAAGAGTTGGTCTAGACCTGCTCTTTTTGTAAAGTGCCTTGATATAACTTTTGTTGTGATTTGGCGCTATGCAAATAAATTTAATTATTTAGTGTTTCAGAGGATTTATTTCTGCTGATGCATCAGACCTGGTTTAAAATAAACCTAAAGGATAAAACCATAGCGACATCATCAGATTTATTTAAACTATACTCTGTAAATAAAATCATAACCCTCCACCACCAGCTGTTCCTCCAAAATAAAACTTCGGTGATGGTGACACTACCTCGGGGTGGGGGGTGGGGGATCTAACACAGGACACCAACCACTAAAAATAGTCCCTCCCCCGACACACACCTCATTTGATTGACAGACACCATGTGGTACATAGCTGGAACTGATAGCCCTGCTGCTGATTCCCTTAAAAAGCCATCAGCGTCCAGCTGACAGTCCAGGCTAATGCTGTCAGGTCTATTCTGGGACGTCCCGTTATAACCTCCACCACAAACCTCCACCAACATGTGAACTGTAAAACCTGGTAGAACTGACGCAGGGTGTTCATCCAGCTGCTGCCTGTCAATCACACTAACTTTAAAAACACTTACTTGTATGAACAAGGATGCCTGGACGGCGCTCAGGGCTGAAATCTAAAATCCTTTATCCAGAAAAGGTTGGGAGAAAATCCAGAAGGAGAACCAGCTGAGCCTGAAGGCCTCGGTTTCAGCAACACTACGGGCCGTCAGCGCCGTGTAGTTCTGTTCCCTCCTGACAGCAGTCCCTCCAGCCGAGGCGTCCAGGCTGGGAACGCTGACTCTGCTCAGACCAGCCAGCACCACTGGGGGCTTTATACCGCTGTGACATCACACGGGAAAGGGCTGCCATTGGTCAGCCCTCACAGTCCAGCAGGGAATCATGTGAGGACAGGGCAGCCATTTTATGCAACTGGTCACACCTGTTGATCTCTTTACTATACAAAAAATTATAAATCATCTGAAAAGTGTTTTAATTATTGATCCATTGAGAAATGAAAGGTTAAGCCTCATTTTTACATCTCGTCTTAATTTCCTTTTTAATTAATGTTTTATTACATTTACAGCCTCAGCTTTCTGAGGACGAGGAGAACATCTGTCCTACAGAATGTGGAAAGAGATCATGTGACCCAGATCCTTCAGATCTGTGTAAACACACCTGTCCTCCTGTGGACCAATGGTTCTGGTTCTTAATGGGTCTAAAGTCTGAGGCTGAAGGAATATTAGAATAAAACAGGAGATAAATGTAGAATGTCTAAAATCACAGAGATCCCCCCCAACACACACACACACACACCTAAGCCTGTACAAACATTAACAAGGTGTAACGGGGGGTTGTTGTTGTTGTTCCTCTGAACCGTCAGCAGAGGAAGTGATGTGGTGGGACTGGTTACTTGAGTTTCCGCTGGTTAGTTTCAAACAATATGAAGATGAATACACAAAAGCACATCCATAGACCTCAGAGAATTAACCAGTTTGATGATCAATCAGCACCAATAAGACGGTTTCGACTAAAGTCAGCTCAGATATGGGTTCAGCCTCCACCAGTTAACTTCTAAACAGGAAGTAGTTGCTTTGAGGGCAAATAAAAGCTCAAAAAATAAAAATCACTTCATCATGTTTAATTGTAATTAAATCAGTTAAAGACTTTTTAAGCTATTTATTACCATGACTTACAAGTTCAGTTCGACAGTTTCTAATAAAGCCACTGATTTCAACCAATGAAGGACGTATATGCAGCAGCTGCCATCTTTGAGGTAACTGAGTCCTCAGCAAAGCAGTGGCAATAGCGAGGACAGTTTACAGAATACAGCAGATGGTGATCAATAGTTGTTAGAAATTCATGTGCTGTGTTTGGTTGTTCTGGTCAACCAGACTACTTGTCTTACTATGTTTTACAGTTACGAGTCAAACCAGACCGAAAAACGAGCTGTCAGAAAAATGTGGTCATCAGTTGATTGCTTATCTTAGACTGAATTCTTTCACACCATCCATCGCATTTCTTCAGATCATTTAATAGCAGGTATTTAATTATTTTATATATAGTTGATTATTTACAAAATGACATCTAGAAAATTGGATATTTCAGTTCTACAGTATACAAATATAGACATACACTGTAAACGATTCAGGTATCATAATTTAATCACTGTCCTAGAAAAACGAATGGACACATTTCTGGGTAAAAATAATATGTTTAGATGAAAAGTAATTTCCCCTTGCAGAATGAAGACACATTTCTCTGGATAAATCCAACGACCTTCACCCAGCCCACAAACCGATTGTCAGTCTGTCCTCCTGACTGCATCTCTTCTGTAATGGAGGCTTCCCATTGGCTGCAATCTTCTGGGAACTTCCTTCCCATCATGCTCGGCGGTCATTTCGGGGGGATGTCCTGTCTCCTTGAGCTTAGACTGGAAGTAGGTTGGAGATGTTTATTTTGGTAAACAGTAAAAACACAGCGGCTGAACCAAACAATGAAATTCTTACTATTGTTCACACAAAGGGAAGAATAAGAGTTTAAAATATACTTAAATATCTAACCAGAGAACATTGTTTTAAACTTTAAACCTTGTCCTCATGACATCATACATCACCTGTTATAATTAATATTTAATCAGCCTGACGTCATCACTGCTCAGAAGCTTTTATTTAGTTCAGGTCTTTTAATTTTTACCAGGTCAGCTGCTTCCTGTGTGCTGCTGTCATCCCTCTGCTGCTGCTGCTGCTCTCGGTTTTCCTTCTTCTCTTTCTCCTCATTTTCCTCTCCATCTTTGTCTTCACCTTTCTCTTCATCTTTCTCTTCTGTCTCTTTCTCTCTCCATCTTTCTGTCTCTTCCTTCATGTCTTTCTCTCTGTCGTTCTGCTGCTTTCTGAGATTCTCCAGCTGAAACATTGACCATGAAGATGATCAATAATCTCCAGATGATGCATCTGATGAAATAACTCCTATCTGGTGCTGAATTATTCTAGAATCATCTCTTATTTAACCTTTATTTAACCAGGAGAATAAAACCCATTGAGATCAAAGATTTCTTTTACAAGGGTGACCTGGCCAAGAAGGCAGCAGCACATGTCGTGAATTACACATAGGACAACACTGTATACGAACAGAAGAAATATTGATACAGACAGCAATAAAAAAGAATATACAATGGAAACATATTTAAAATGCAGGTCGTAATATTAAACACATGGAATTAAGCGAAACTAAGTACAACTACACTGACCAATGGTCTCACGTTCTAGTCCCTTTAGAATCCCAGCAAAGTAATTTGCAGAGATCAGCTCTGGCAGTTTTAGGTCCTTCTGTAGGGTATTCCAAGCAGTGGGAGCAGCAACTTTAAAAGCTCTTTTCCCTAATTCTGTCCGAGCACGTGGAACAATCATATGCAGGACATTTTGTGAGCGCAGTGCATATATGTTTTGACTTCTCAGTAAATATGCAGACAGGTATGAAGGGACCAGTCCTAGAAGAGTTTTGTAAATGAACGTCTGCGTACATATAAGGACGGCCAGTCAGCTGTAGCATATTAAGTGCAATGATGCACAAGACGTCCACATCCAGTGACATATCTCAAGGCACAATTATAAACAGCGTCCAGAGATGGCAAACAGTGAGCAGAGGCACCCATGTATAACATGTCTCCATAATCCAGCAGAGGCAAGAAGGTTAACAATACAAGATACTTTCTTGCTCTAAAAGAAAAGCAGGATTTAGTCCTGTAGTTGAAGCCCAGTTTCAACTTGAGCTTGGAGACCAGATTTGCTATGTGAGACTTAAAAGACAAGTGATGATCAATAAGAAAACCCAAGTATTTATAACGTATGACCAACTCGATTTCTTTACCTTGAAAAGTAAAAGAATTGGAGAATTGGAGAACAGCATAAGTTTAGTTTTATCTGCATTTAAAACCAGCTTTAGATTCTGCAGACGAGATTGAACAACATCAAATGCTGACTGCAAGAATTCAAAGGCCTGAATAACAGATGGCGAACAACAATAAATAATGGTGTCATCAGCGTAAAAGTGATACATAGCACTTGATAAATTCTCACACAGCTTATTAATGTAGATAGAGAACAGTATAGGTCCTAACACGGAACCTTGGGGCACGCCCTTTGCCACCGTCAAGAAAGAGGAGGTGGAACCAGCCATCTGAACACATTGCGTTCTAGCAGCCAGATAGTTGGTAAACCAAGATGCTGCTTGATCTGACACACCAATATAATGGAGCATGTTGATTAATAAGCTGTCATCAACAGTATCAAATGCTTTTGATAAATCAATAAAAAGTGCCATCTGATCAACGTTCTTTAAGAACCAACATGTGTCGTGTCTACACGTGTTTCTTTGGTTGTATCTCAGATCAGCTGTGACAGATAATCAGAGATAATCAGCCAGAAGCAGCTGATGTTGATCAGAGTCCTGTCAGCTGATTCTAGATCAGACGTTACCTATCGGACCAGAGAAGAAGCTTCATGACGTGTTAGTATGTGCATATGTATGTGTTTATGTTGTGTTACCTTAAGTGTGTTCTCCAGCTCCATCAGTCTGTCACTCAGCTCTCTGATGGACTCCACCATCTCTGAGTGTTTACTGACCATCTTCTCTATGAACTGCTGACCCTCCTCCAGCCCTAACACACACACATGCATTCATTTCCACATAGACCAGGACACTTGACAGTAGTAGAGTACATTAACAGGACGGTGTACCAGTAGGACCAGTAAGACCAGTGATGTAGGTCTCCTCCATATATGATGACTACCAGTGACAACAGAGGCAGGACTATATTTTACCATCAGTCAGCCTCCTTATTAGTAGTTGAAGCTGACGATCATATGAAAAACAGTAGTGTGCACCAGTAACCAGCTCTGAGATGGGATTCAGGACCGGTTAATGGCCTCAGTCATAAAGGCTTCCTAAGAACATTACACCCTGGATGCAGGGTTACTTGTGATCCCTAGAGTCTCCAAAAGCAGAATGGGAGCCAGAGCCTTCAGTTATCAGGCTTCTCTCCTGTGGAACCATTATCCTGTCTGGGTCCAGGAGGCAGACACCCTCTATACATTTATTATTGTTGTAATTATTATTATTATTATTATGATCATTCTGTGTGCGTGTGCAAAGGCACACTACTATTCTTCATCATACTTATTCCGCCTTATTCTTCTTCTTCTTCCACTTTTTCGCCACGTAACTAGTCTCGCAGCGTTGCCAGCACATGCACAAGACATGAATCAAACTGTGCAGCTCGATCGGGAATAGTCTGCTGTGACTTTTAGTAATGATTGGCAAAACAATTTTCGCAAAAATCTTAAAAAATTGCAAAGAATTTTCCCATAAGAAATAATGGGAAAAGATTTCAAACCCATCCAACTTTGAGGCTCTGTAAGTTCGGCCCCCCTTCACGTAGAAACGTCATTCAAAGTTTAAACAAGTAACGACAATTGGGACTTTATTCTTCTGAGTCAGCATTTTGATATCTAAAATGGTTTTTACACAATCACAGTTTAAGTTTGGGGTATTTTCTGCTCCCTTTCAGATTTTATAATGAGTGTGTATTGCACAGAGCTAGAGTCACATGACCTTAGAGTGGAGAGCAGATGACAAGTCGTCCAGAAATTTCCCAAACAACTCTCCATAAATCCCACAATCCTGACTTCCCATCCATAATATGTACATCAAACCATAGGAAAATTTATGCTGCTTCATTTAATACCAGAATGGAACCAAACAACCTTATCGTTGGGGTGCAGAGGACCTAGAATACCAGGTGGTCCACCAAACTGCTTCATTGACTTCCATTGTAAACCTGAGTGATGACTTTCATAAAATCTCAGAATGTCCAGGCTTTTTAACTCACTCTAAAGTTAATATTTCTTAACTTAATCTGGAAAAATTATATACCAATGTTTTCAGCAACTTCTTGGGCTCACCATCGTGCCATCGTTTCAGTGATACGACCTACGTTTCAGCCAGAGCCACAGTTGTTCGGAGGTTGGTTGTTGGTCAGTTTACTGTGTCTGCTGTCTAAACTGCAGGTGTTCAGTGACACAACTGGGTCTCTGACCTCATCAGTCTATTTTTAGAACATGCAATAAAGGAGGACCAGGAGGACCAGGAGGACCTTCATTCTGACAGACTGATGTAGATCTGGTTCTGGTAGCAGAGATATTCCATATTAATACTGTAAAGTAGTTTGTGGTGTTACCAGAGAGTGCTACCAATGCTACTAATTAAATAACGATATTTCACAATAATTAAAACAGCAAAAAAATATCTAATGCACTGATAATTATTGTATCAACCCATTTTATCTAAAACATGATGAAAGTTGGCAGAAAAATATTTTTCCTCATAAATGTTTCATTTTATGGCTTCTGCTGCATAGAGCCTTATTCATTTTGGACTCCTTCGCAAGCATACCCGGAAGTTCTGAGATTGGACTATCTCTACTACTATTAGAATATTTCTGGTGGCGTACATACACCATGAATCTCTCAGTACGGTGTCTGCAATAGGTCAAAATATACAAATGTGATAAGCTGATGTAACACCGTCAACCTTGTACCATTTGTAAAAAAAACTGTGTGAAAAGTTAGCTGTGGAAACATCAGCTTGTAACGGTAGCCTTAAATAATCCATCAGTTGTTGGATGTTGTACTAAGTGACGTTGCCATAGCAACCACCAGCCAGCGACGTCACTTGAGCCTTCCTATTGGTAATGAGAAACAGAAAAAAGGTCGAAGGGTTTTAGTTTTCAGAGGGACGCCACAGAGAGTCACAAAACTGTTTGGTCTGGAAACAACTAGTGACAGCTCAGCTGTGTGAAGCAATATCCACATTTATATGGTGAACAATGATAGTGAACATGCAGTGAATACATGTGGAACATGGCTGAAAGAACACATAAGTCACGAAATGTTGGAACCACTATAGTGTTTGTCACCGTGCAGCCTGACGGCCAGCTCAGAGATTTGACTGATCCTCTCCTCCTGCTCAGGAACCGTCGGCCACACAAACTTCTCAAACTGCTGGTAGAGGACGGAGACGGCCTCTGTGCTACGACACTTTGATGAAAACTTCCCGACATGAGCGATGGTGGCACTCGCCTCCTCACACCAGCAGTGATACTGTGGATACACACCAACAAGTAAAGGTTAGCCATGTCTTCGTAGCACTAACTAACTTCATCTGTGGATGATGTAACTGCGACCACCTCTGCCACGGCTTGCTGCAGTCTGCGGCTCATCTCCAGTGTTTTCTGATGCTCACTCACAGTTCGCTCAAAGTCTCCCATCTGTCTCTGCAGCTCATTAATGGCATCCTCTGCCTCCCGGGCTACGCCCCCAGCCCTGACCTCTGATCCAAGCCGGGCTGTCACAGCCTGCAGACGTTTTCTGAGCACCTGGAAAAGACATACTGTTAGTGGTATTAATGAAGGGGACTGGAGGGACTGTTGCTGGTCTGTGGGTTATGTCCTAACCACTCAATGGTCCCCAGAATGAGCTTATCTTGACCGCTTTTGAAGGTAAAATCAGGCTCAGATCAGGAGCTGGACTCATCTGCAGCCTCTCCTCATACTGGTCCACCTGCTGCAGCTGGTTCTGGACAGCCTTCGTGTTCCTGGTCCTGTCATTTCTCTTCAGGTAGTTAAATTTCAGGTTACTGAAGCATTTCTTTAGGTCCTTGAAGGAGTCCTGAAGCTGAAACATTAAAAACAGCTGATTTCACAACATATGTTTATACATGACATCCATCACTGTTAGTCAGATTATTCTAAATAAAATCAATCAATAAAATCACTAAAATGTGAAAATACTGGTCAGTAAGAAGTTCCACGATATAATGCCTGACTTCATCCAATAAGAACAAACTGCAATATAATCATTTCATAGTTACCAAAACAAAGACACAGATAATCTTTGTCTTTTTAAAGCTGTAACCAACAAACACTCTTTTAAACATGGTGACTGTATAAATCGTAGTGGTTTGGCTAATGCTAACGTCTTACAAAGACTTTCTGTTACGTACTAGTTCATCAGATCCAATCATTTTCTAACTTAAGGCCTACTTCTGACCACTTCCCCACATAAAAGAACAAATAAACACTGCTGTGACAGAATTCAGCTCATTCAACATTCAGGATCGCTGCCTGAGAAGATGAAGGACTCAAAATACACTTTTTCATTATAAAACTTAATCCATGTCGTGTCACTGCAGGAAACTTAGCTAGCTAAAGCTCTTTTTCAACCCGCCCCATTACAGCAGAGGACTGCCTACTTTTAGTCGGGATCTGTTCGAGGTTTCTGCCTGTTAAAGTAAATTTCTTTCTCACCACTGTCTCCATGCTCTTGTTCATGGGGAAACTGTTGGGTCTCTGTAGAATAAATTAATAAATAATAATGCATTTTAATTTTCATCCATCTATCCATCAGGTTGTGGTGTCAGCAGACTAGTCAGGTATTCCAGACGTTCCTCTGCCAGGTAACACTTTCCAGTTCCTCCTGGAGGATCCTGAGGTGTCTAGATGTCTTATCCCAGTCTAGATGAGATATGTAATCCCTCAAGTGGGTTCTGGGTCTCCTTCCAGTTGTCCAGAAAACCTCCAAATGGAGGCCCCAGGAGGATCCTAACCAGATGTTGAACCACCTTAAGGGGCTCCTTTAGTTGTGAAGGAGCAGCGGCTCTACTCCGAGCTCCTCCCCCTATCTCTAAGGCTGAGCCCCGCCCCCCTACAGAGGAAGATCATTCAGCCGCTGATATCCACCATCTCATTCTTTTAGACATAAACTAACTGGCTTTGTAAACATTTTTAATAATCTGTAACACTCCTCACCTCATTTAAAAAGAACTCCTTGTCAGAGGCCAACAAAGGAGTGTTCATTCAATGTTTTTATTTCGTCTGAGTACTGAGTCACATGACCTCATCCGTTTGATCATATTTAGTCACATGACCTCATCAGTTTTATCATATTTAGTCACATGATCCTGTTTTTAGTCCAGTTTTAATAAAAGTCTGGACATTTCAGTCTGATTGTATCAAAGAAAACCGTGAGTATTTTAGTCTAGTTTAATAAAAGTGTTGACATTTGAGTCTTTTCTAAGACATCAGGTTATTATTAACATTTCAGACCAAACCAATATTTTTGGTCATCTTCCTCTGATTTCACTGATTCCACATCAGATTTATCTGATCATTATCTGATAAAAACAGGTTGAATGATTCAGAATGCAGCTTTGCAATAAGTGTGTGGTCTGATGATGTCACTTTAAGGAATACATCCAGACATGAAGCAAGTTCTGACTGGCTGATTTATTTTGAACCACGCCTGGCTCCAAGCCAGCGAGCATTTTCAACTGTTTTTGTGGATTGTTTTTGTGTACAGGGATCATTGACAAAACATAGTTGTGTAAATGGGGCCTTAAAATAGCTGCAGAAAAAAATATCCAAATAAAAACAAGCTATTGGTGGCGCGAGAGGAAAATGATTCATCCTTTGGGAACAAATCCATCAGGTAGTTTTCGAGATCATTCAGACATCCCTACATTCATCTTGCTAGCATAACAGAAACAGTTTTTCATATAATTGTAGTCTATAGATCACTTATGTTTTGTGCAGAGCTCTTCTGATCTGCTCAGCTCTGAGTTGATGCAAACGGACGGAGCTTTGATGAGATTATTTTTAGAGCTGGAAGGTTTCCATCCAGCGACATTTCTGTCTCTGACAGGGGGAACAGCGGTGTCAGATGGCTGATCTGTTAGCTCAGGACAGCTGACAGAGACAGGAGCATCAGCTCTCTGAACAGATGAAGATGAAATCAGAGGTTCTAACACTGAGGTGGAGGGAGGTTTTTTCTTCAGTGGTTGTTGGGAGAACCAACCTAGAGTGAGGAAAGCTAAAATAACAATGGTTACATGGATAGAAGATTACCCATTACAACTAAAAGTACCAGCAGCTAATATGAGTTTTCCATGAAGTGTCTTAAAATAAAACTGAGAAACCGTAAAGTATGACTAAATAACATACAGTAACATCTACTCTCTAGAGGTACACCAGAAGATCATGAATTGCCCAAGCATTATCTCAAAGTACTAAAATACCTTGCAAGGACCTCAGAAGAGCATTAGTAACAAAAGATGGCCACAAAATTCTGCAAAATACCTCAGAGTACCACGAAATATCCCTGAATACCATGATATGCATTAAACAACCACCAAGAAGTACTGCAAAGTACCATGAAGAACCTGTGAAGTATTCCAGAGGAAAACAGACTGCAATGAACTACCTATAAGGAGCCTGAAATTCCGTGGAGTGCAATAAAATACTGCAATCCTACCATGCAGCAAATCAGAGAATCCTAAAGGTAAAAGTCAGTACCAGGAGGGAGCACAAAATATCTGACAGAGTAAGTAATTAAGTACACCAGAAGAGGCTAAATTAAATACCCCTGACAGTCAATAAACTCCATATAGAGACTATCATGGAGTCCCAGGTAGTACTTCAAAGTATCAAGAACTATCCCACAGTACCATGAAGTGCCCACAAAGACCTTAGTTACCGAAAAATACTGTAAACTACCACAAAGTACCTATGACGTATTCTAGAAGATGATAGAGTGCAATGAACTACCCCTAAGGACCACAAAGTACCCAAAATAGATTACCGCAGAGCACAAGAAAGTAATGCCAAGTACCATGAGTACCGCAGAAGGTTTTTGGTTCAAATCCCTGAACCATCAAGGAAACCCAGGTTAAACCAGAATTTGGGAGACTACAGATGATCATTAACTACACTATGTACCAGGGAGTACCACAAAGAATAACCATATAGTACCAGGAAATTCAGAAAAAAGATGAACCACCATGAACTACAACAGATAAAGTACGAGGAAGTAACACAAAGTATCTGTCAGAGTATCTGGCAGTAGCCCTGAAGGTTGTTGGTTCAAAACCCTGAATCATCGGGGAAACCCAGGTGAGCAAGTCTTCAAGCACTAGAATAAAAGCTGACAAGAAAATGAAGTAATACAGACAACACTGAAATAAGTAAGTAGGGGCAGCACAGTGGCTTAGGGGTTAGCACTGTTGCTCCACAGCAACAAGGTTCTGGTTTCAGATCCACCTGAGGACCTCATGTTCTCCCCGTGTCTGTGTGGGCTCCCTTTGAGTTCTCCGGCTTCCTCCCACAGTCCAAAAACATGCAGTAGAGGCGTGAACGTGACTGTGAACATGAGTGTGAATGTGACTGTGAACATGGGTGTGAATGTGAATGTGAGTGTGAATGTTACTGTTAACGTGACTGTGAACATGAGTATGAAGTGAACGTGAGTGTGAATGTGACTCTGAACATGAGTGTGAATGTTATTGTGAATGTGACTGTGAACATGAGTGTGAATGTGAACGTGAGTGTGAATGTGACTGTGAACATGAGTGTGAATGTTACTGTGAATGTGAACGTGACTGTGAACATGAACGTGACTGTTAACATGAGTGTGAATGTGACTGTGAACATGGGTGTGAATGTGACTGTGAACATGGGTGTGAATGTGAACGTGAGTGTCAATGTTACTGTGAACATGACTGTGAACGTGAGTGTGAATGTGAATGTGAACTTGAGTGTGAATGTTATTGTGAACGTGAATGTGAACATGAGTGTGAATGTGAGTGTGAATGTTATTGTGAACGTGACTGTGAACATGAGTGTGAATGTTACTGTGAACGTGAGTGTGAATGTTACTGTGAGTGTGAATGTGACTGTGAACATGGGTGTGAATGTGACTGTGAACATGGGTGTGAATGTTATTGTGAACGTGACTGTGAACATGAGTGTGAATGTTATTGTGAACGTGACTGTGAACATGAGTGTGAATGTTACTGTGAACGTGAGTGTGAATGTTACTGTGAGTGTGAATGTGACTGTGAACATGGGTGTGAATGTGACTGTGAACATGGGTGTGAATGTGAACATGAGTGTGAATGTTACTGTGAACATGACTGTGAACGTGAGTGTGAACATGAGTGTGAATGTGAATGTGACTGTGAACGTGAGTGTGAATGTTATTGTGAACGTGAATGTAAACATGAGTGTGAATGTGACTCTGAATGTGAGTGTGAATGTTATTGTGAACGTGACTGTGAATGTTACTGTGAATGTGAACGTGACTGTGAACATGAACGTGACTGTGAACATGAGTGTGAATGTGACTGTGAACATGAGTGTGAATGTTACTGTGAACATGAGTGTGAATGTGAACGTGACTGTGAACATGAGTGTGAATGTGAACGTGAATGTGACTGTGCACGAGTGTGAATTTTACTGTGAACGTGAGTGTGAATGTTACTGTGAATGTGAACATGAGTGTAAATTTTACTGTGAACATGAACGTGTGTGTGAACATGACTGTGAATGTGAATGTGACTGTGTGACTGTGTGAATGCTTGTTTGTCTTTCCTTGACTTGTCCAGAGCCCCATGACGCACCACAGAATAAGCGGTTACAGAAAATGGATGGATGGATCATAAAATATAACACTGTGTACCACAAATTAGCAGGAATATTACCATGATGTAGTACATGTAGTAGTACCTCATATAGCTACTACATGAAGTACCATGGAATACGTTCACTACCGTAGTGAACACAAACTTTACTCATATCTTTCAGGGTTCAGCTGGGGGACTCTGGCTGAGTGCTGCACCTCTGAGGATCCTTGATGAGAACCAAAAATACTCTGAACGTCTGCGGTGAGAACAGAAATAGAACCAGTCCTCAGCAACAAGCAGCGTTTTTAAAATAATCACCATGTCATCTTCCAGCAACACATTCATGTCAATTTTCTTCAGGTGATTCAGCAGTTTGGACACAAACACCTCCAAAGAGTCAAAGTCATTCTTCCTAACGTTACCCTGGAGCTCACCCCTCAGCCCTCTGAGGGTTCCCAGTTGCCCTGCTGGTGGTCTCCCATTACAGAGCAGTGGCAGTTAAACCCTCCAAGAAGACATTTTCACCCCCCGTCCTGTCATCAAGATGCATCTCCTCACCTGCACTAGTGGAAGTAGACCATCCATCTGGACAGGTTGGTCGACTACAGGTGGTCAACAGTGTGTATTATGTCATAGGAAGATGACGTATCCCATGACCCCCGAAAACATCAGTATCCACCATTCCTCTGGTGAGTCTGTAGTGGATACTGTTCTGGATATAAGCTTGGATGAGCAGATGACCAAGACCAAGACCAATCTTCAGAGTCTCCTTAATGTCATCTTTTCATAGAACATCCAAAAAATAGGATTTGTAGAAAAATAAAAATATTAAAAGGTAGAACTACTTTTCATGGTTAATCTATGTAATAATAATAATAATAATAATGATACCTTTATTAGTCCCACATGGGGAAATTCTTTCTCTGCATTTGACCCATCCCTGAGGAGCAGTGGGCTGCCACTACACGCGGCGCCCGGGGAGCAAAAATTGGTTGTATATAGGTTGTATACAGGTTGGATGAATGCATAGTGTGCCAGATATGCAGTGATTACGGACAGACATATTGATGACTACATTCCGTCATAACTACACAACTGAAGTATCAAATTAAAACTTGGTCATCTTTACTTTTTAATTATGGTCTACATCAGGATGAAGACGGTAGATGAACAAGTTCTTAAACTGGTTCCATTCAAGATAGAAACCAGTCTATTTCTCTCTGGAATCCACCCCAGCTGCTCCTGCTGGTGACACACAGCACCAGGTGCATGATGGGAAATACCCGTTGGCTGACGCAGCCTGTATTTGTGATCCGACTCCCCCACTCCCTTGCCCTCCCTCGCTCGAACAGCTGCTGTTCAGTGACACTGCAGAATGAGTCACTAAGATCAGTGAAACCAGTAAAATGTCACACTGGTGAAAGTCTCACAGATTTACCTAAAGGTGTCGACATGTCTAGGTTCATCATTCACCTCCATCTTTTAAATGTCATGAGCGTCTCTAATGTTCAGATTTAGATAATTTGGATGAGCCAATCAGAATCCTTCTAGAAGGATCCTCCAAATTTTGCTGTCTACATATACAGCAACGATAAAACCTTTACATTCTATTCTATTGTATGAGCTCAGGGCTGTCATCATCTGACCCAGACTGGTAGCAGTTCAAACATGTTTTCATAGCAGGAATGAAACCTGTGCACGGGTCACCTGTTGATTTCATATCATATAATAAAGGCTGAAACGTGTCTCTGCTGCTTTGGTAATCTAGAAATCTGTCCAGCAGACCTGATTGACAACAACAGGCTGACTGTGAAACAAAACAATAACATCAAAAATGTCAATAAAACCGACCGAGTTCAATTCTTTTTGACCTATATGTGATTTAATCAAGATATTTAATGTTCAAACTGATAAACTTTATTGTTTTTTATAAATATACACTCATTCTGTATTTAATGTCTGTAACATGTTTGTAAACAGTTGTTACAGGTTGAACAGGTTTCCCATGGGCACTAACACCCCCTTTATTTTCACAAGGGATCATCTGCGGTTAGTTACATAAAGGCATTCTAGCTACTTCTTTGCTCATTTCTTTTGAACCCTTTGCTCACAAAAATCTGTCAAGTTTGTCCAAACCTTGTATCTTGACAATTATCACAAAACATGCCCTAAATATAGATGAGCAAACAATTTTGAAATACCTTAAAGCTGCAGGCAGCATTGAATGGGCCCTCTTACTCCAGCGCCTGTTGGGGCGTGTGACCGTTGGAGCTTTCACCCATAGGGGCATGCACCAGCGGCGGCGTCACTACTGTTCACCTGGATGTAACCTCAGCTCTGTATTTGCATGTATTATCAAAATCAAACAAACAAAAAATCAAATCAAACAAAGTTTGTCACAAGAGACACTTTATGTTTGCCAGCAGATGGTGCTACCACTCTGATTGAATATTGTTGTACAGGTGTCTTCATTGCGGGACTCTGATTCAACATATGAAGTTTGGGCCAGATTGGAGCATTAACAGTGGAATTACAACAACTTCCTGTTTAATTGTTTATTGTTTTATTGTTTTATTAGGATCCCATTAGCTGCCAATTTAATGACCGCTAGTCTTCCTGGGGTCCTTGCAAGAATATATATCAACCAAATATAATACAGTGCATCATTAATAATTAAGTTTAAAGCAATAAAAATAATAATAATAATGATGATTTCATGGTGAAATATTAACATTTGCCACATGGCCACAGCTTCACCGTTTCCCAGCAGCTGCTGATATTCACAATGAAGCATAATCAAGGTCTTTAAGTGATTCTCACTCAATTTGAGGTCAATACGATGAATAAACTAATAGTAGTACGTAAAAGTATCAAATATGTATGTATCTACAATAACCTATAATCTATGTATCTACAGTAATCTATATTTCTACAATAATCTATAATCTATGTATCTACAATAATCTATAATCTATATATCAATATGTAGCTTAAATGTCTACATGTCTACATACACAAACACATTAAATGTAGTTTAAAGCAGTAAACAGCCAATGAAATTACTGAAAAAATACAGACCAGTAAAAGATTCCAGGGATCAATAATAAAATCTGATCGATCATAGGCTGTGGCTTCAGACTCACAGAGTGAAAACTGATCAGACCCACAATAGGACTGGGTAGGACCAGAAAGAAAAGGAAAGGGAACAGGTTACTTAACAACTCTCAAGGTAGTTTACATCTCACAAAGGATAAATTTCCTGACCCTGTACCAACAGTTTAGAACTGATGAAGCCTCTTGGATGAAAGGTGAAACGTCTTCAAGCTAAGAAAAGAAGTCTAGTTGCTTCTGAATCAACCTTCAAGGATGATCTGAAAACAGCGCCCTCTCCTGGTCATACTGATGAACATCATCTGAAAACAACCTGAGCCGCCGTCCCCCCCGTCCACAGTAGCCAATGAGCCGTCCCCCCGTCCACAGTAGCCAATGAGCCGTCCCCTCTTCCACAGAAGCCAATGAGCCGTTCCCCCGGCCACAGTAGCCAATAAGCCATCCCCTCATCCACAGAAGCCAGTGAGCCGTTCCCCCGGCCACAGTAGCCAATGAGCCATCCCCTCATCCACAGTAGCCAATGACGTCCAAGATCTTATCTTTTCATCGGATCTGCAGGTATTTTCTCTCTCTCTAATCTGCCCCACGGTGAAGTCTGTGTCTCTCTCTCTCTCACACACACAGTAAACAGACATTCAGGCTACAATCGCTTTATTTGTACAACACTGATGTCATCAATGACCACGCCCCTTTAGTCTGACTCATGTTGGTTCTTTCAGCGTCACCAGATCTGATGCAGCCTCTGTTACGGTGGTTTATTTTGCTTCTTGTCACCTTCCAGACGTTCTCTTGGTGTGTGGTATAAACGTGTTTGTCAATCAATGACTGGTTTGTTTTGTGCTATGAACGTGTTTGTCAATCGATGACTGGTTTGTTGTGTGGATAAACGTATTTGTCAGTTGATGACTTTGGTGTGTTTTGTAGTATAAATGTGTTTGTCAATCGATGACTGGTTTGTTGTGTGGTATAAACATGTTTGTCAATCAATGACTGGTTTGTTGTGTGGTATAATCGTGTTTGTCAATCGGTGACTGGTTTGTTGTGTGGTATAAACATGTTTGTCAATCAATGACTGGTTTGTTTTGTGGTATAATCGTGTTTGTCAATCGGTGACTGGTTTGTTGTGTGGTATAAACATGTTTGTCAATCAATGACTGGTTTGTTGTGTGGTATAAATGTGTTTATCAGTCGATGATTTTGGTTTGTTTTGTGGTATAAACGTGTTTGTCCGATCAGGTAAAAAGGACTCACAGTGAAATGTGAGTGAAATTTCTTCCATCTCCTCCTCCACCTATAGAACAGGAGCACCAACAGCTAACAGCACAGCACCTCCACCTTCACCTGAGACCTCACAGGTGTTAGGTCTATGCTACACAGGTGTTAGCTCTATGCTACGCATATGGTAGCTCTATGCTACACAGGTGTGGATATCATCAAATATGGTCATATCCTGTGTTGTTGGGTGTGTCTGTTGCATGGAAAACTGAAGAACCGTGAACAGTGACAGACGTGGCTTCAAGTCATCAACAGAAAAGATCTTGGATGACAATGGAGATGTTTGTGGAGGTCATGTATCACACATGACCTCAGCATGTCGCATGTTTCATGTTATTGTTGCAGTTATGTGTTTTATTCATGTAAATATTAAAATTGTACCACAGTTTTCACACATTCACAACTACAGTCAAACCTGGTTTGGTGACCACCTCTAGAAGAAGACCACCTGTCCAGTGTGGCCTATTTTCTTCAGTCCCTTGAGTGGTCTTCTTAGACAGGTTCGACTGTATTGTTTGATTTTGGAGCTGTAGACTTATGTTGAACCAATCCAATGCAGATCTCCTCTAGACGCCCTTGGATTTTTTTGCAGTGATTTATATCATAAACATGCCATCATATTTTTAACACGTTCATAGACCTTTAGAGATTTAAATGCTCACAGAGTCATGGTTAAACTAAGCCGGGTGTCACTCAGACAGAAATAAATAGGTCAGATCTTCATCCATGTGGCAGATAATACGGGTCCGTGAGGTTCTGGTCCCGTCTCTGTATCAGAGCTCAGCCTCATAGCGACCTAGGACCTCAGTCTGAAGTTTAGTCACGTATTCAGATCGATGTTTATTGTTCACGATTGACCGCTTCACTTTGTTATCGTCGGGCATTGTTGGCTTTTGCTGACTACCATGAGTGACAGCGTGATGATATCACTTCCATAAATACATGGTCATTCCTGTGATCTGGTCACAACCTGGCTCCTGGTTGGACAAAGGAGGGGGGAACACAGAGAACTAAAGAGGAACTTAAAGACAAATCAAACACAACAAGACCAACCAGGGAACCAGTTTATATAGTTGTAGTATTCTACTGGTCATATTGGAAGTGCATGTGATATTATTAAAGTTTTCTGCTCATCATTAAATAAAGGCATTAACATAAACTCTCAGGTGACATCATTACTTCATAAAGATGCTCCTATAAACTAGATCCAGTACAGAACAGTTGACCCAACGCTCCTTACAGCAACAACTATAATGTGGTTTGGGTTTTACCCAGTACGTATGGTAGAAACCAGTACAGACCACTCTCTGGACCCAATCTGAGGTCCTGTTTTATTTTACTAGTGGCTTATTTAAAATAAAATATGGTAATGGTACTGTTACTATGTCTGGTACTGGTAATGGTTCTATGCCTGGTAATGTACTGGTACTGGTGCTGTGTCTGGTACTGGTAATGGTTCTGTGCCTGGTAATGTACCGGTACTGGTGCTGTGTCTGGTACTGGTAATGGTTCTGTGCCTGGTAATGTACCAGTACTGGTGCTGTGTCTGGTACTGGTAATGGTTCTGTGCCTGGTAATGTACCAGTACTGGTGCTGTGTCTACAGGGCACAAGAGGAGCTACCTGCTGGACCATCCTGAGGAAGGTGATGTAGGGTTCCAGCAGCTGCATGTTTGAGTCGATCTTCCAGTTCAGAGACTGCAGCTCCTTCAGGACCAGATCCACCTCACCAAAGAGTCCAGGACTAAGTGGACCTGCAGCAGGTGGACCAAGACAGGTTGTACTGGTCGTGGTCTGTCTGCCCCTCTTCAGCTGCTCTGTCAGGTTTTTCAGAGGGGACAGAAGTCTGCTGGGTTCACTGGGTGCAAGGATGCTGGTTCTACTGGTGTGCAGAGCTCTGATCTGATCCAGGATCTGTTTCATGTTCCCTGCATCGTGACCTGCAGACTGGAGACAAACAGTGGAGCATTGTTCCAGAGGAAACACATGTAGGGTTCTATTAAACTGATCTATGGATCAAAGTTTCAGCTCCAGCTCCGGGTTGCTATCTGAACGGACCATACAGTAATCTTGGCGCAAAGTAGAGCACCAGACACAAAGGGTCCTGTAACAGTTCTCTCTGCTACCGCAGTGGGTTCTGTCAGTGGGTTGCTGTTGTAGGTGTGTGTTGTAAGTGTGTGTTGTAGGTCACCTTCTCTACGAGGTGTTCACATGACCATAGTAGCTCTCGTCTCTGATTGGTCAGGAGGGTTTGGTGGGCGTGGTCTTCTCCCCTTTCAGTCTCATTTCCTAGAATTCTCTGCAGTTCTACAACCCTGCCAAAAGAGAATCAATCACTCAATCAATCAATTGTACAGATGTATTATAAATGTTTTAATGGTTGAAGTTGGTGATATTTGATTTCATATATTGTGAATTTCAACATGCCAGAAAATCTAATCTGGATGTGGTTCATCATATCCTCATGAAACCTGATGATCCAATCTGGATCTGATCTGGTTCATCGTATCCACATGAAACCTAATGATGTTAGGGCCTCTGCTGCAGCCCACTAAAACATTATTACAGGTTTAATGATGAATAAGACAATAATCAATAATGGGATGAATTCTAATTGATCTGTTTTGGGGTGGTCATTCTGGTACTCTGAGCTGTATTATTATTCATCATGTAGATAGTTTTGGTTTTTGAGACATCAGCTTTAGAGACGTCTGAATCTTCTTCAACATCATGAAACTAGATGGCCCCTCACTAAAACTCTACAGCAGACCCTGTGACACGATTACTCCACAGACCGCACTGTGAGCAGGTTCTTAGAGGAACTATTTCCTTTATGTATCACTGCTCAGAAGGGGGCGTACATCTACTCATGGATGGGAGGCTAGCTAACTAAGATATCGTTAAGTTGCCATTTCTCTTCAAACCTGTCACCATCACCAGCCTGTTGTTCAGGAGAAGATGAACATTTCCTTCTGCTCATTGACAAATAGAGAAAGTAGTTCCTCTGTGAACCTCCTCTCAGCAGGTCTTTGGAACATGTTAAATCACCGGATCCTGAAGTCTAGAGGGAGAGGTTCCTGTTGAGGTTGTCTCTGTCATCGTCCTACCTGTTGGTTGTTGTAGCAGAAGATCTGGTCTCCTCTAATCTGGACCCAGACTGAGGGTCTCTGGTTTCTTCTGATCTGGACCAAGGCTGAAGGTCTCTGGTCTCTTCTAATCTAGACCAAGGCTGAAGGTCTCTGGTCTCTTCTACTCTGGACCCAGACTGAAGGGCTCTGGTCTCTTCTGATCTGGACCAAGGCTGAAGGTCTCTGATCTCTTCTAATCTGGACCCAGACTGAAGGGCTCTGGTCTCTTCTGATCTGGAACCAGACTGACGGTGACTAACAGACTAACCCTAACCCTAACCCATAAAGTTGGACAGGGTCATGTTTACCATTGCATTGCATCACCTCTTCTTTTAACAACAAGAAGAACTGAGGAGACCAGTTGAGGTCATTTTGAAAGTGGAATGTTTTCCATTCTTGCCTGATGTAGGATTTCAGCTGCTCAAGAGTTCAGTGTCTCCTTTGTCCTATTTTACATTTCATAATGCTCCAAACCTTTTCAGTGTGGACAAGTAGTAGCAGGTCAGTTTAGCACCGGACTCTTCTACTACGGAGCCATGCTGTTGTAATACCTGCAGAATGTGGTTTGGCATTATCTTGCTGAAAATAAGCAAGGCCTTCCCTGAAAAAGACGTTGTCCTATATATATATACTGTATATATATAATGGTGCCTTCACAAATGTGCAGGGTACCCATGCCATGTGCACTAATGCCCCCCCCATACCATCACGGATGCTGGCTTTTGAACTGTGTGCTGATAACAAGCTGGATGGTCCCTCTCCTCTTTAGCCCGGAGGACGCAGCATCCATGATTTCCAAATAGAATTTCAAATGTTGACTCGTCAGACCACAGGACAGTTTTCCACTTCACCTCAGTCCATCTTATATGAGCTGGGGCCCAGTGAAGGCGGGGCGTTTCCGGATCTGGTCTATATTATCTATCTATCTATCTATCTATATATATATTTTTTTATATATATATCCTCTTTGCATTGTACAGTTTCAGCTGTCATTTGTGGATGCAGCGACGAACTGTGTTCACAGACGTCTTTTGGAAGTGTTCCTGAGCCCATGTAGTGATGTCCACTACAGAATCCTGTCTGTTTTTAATGCAGCGATGTCCACTACAGAATCCTGTTTGTTTTTAATGCAGCGATGTCCACTACAGAATCCTGTCTGTTTTTAATGCAGCGACGTCCACTACAGAATCCTGTCTGTTTTTAATACAGTGATGTCCACCACAAAATCTTGTCTGTTTTTAATGCAGCGACGTCCACTACAGAATCCTGTCTGTTTTTAATACAGTGATGTCCACCACAAAATCCTGTCTGTTTTTAATGCAGTGATGTCACTACAGAATCCTGTCTGTATTTAATGCAGCGATGTCCACTATAGAATCCTGTCTGTTTTTAATGCAGTGATGTCCGCTACAGAATCCTGTCTGTTTTTAATGCACATTAAAACATTATTCTTAAATTGTTGCACTATTTTCGAGTGCAGTCTTTCACAGAGTGGTGAACCCCTCCCAATCTTTACTTCAGAAAGACTCAGCCTCTTTTTATACCCAATCATGTTACTAACCTGCTGTCAGTTAACCTCATTAATGTTGAGATGTTCCACGAGGTGTTTTCTTTTGGCATTTCACTACTTTCAGTCTTTTGTTGCCACTGTCCTAACTTTTTAGAAATGTGTTGCTGGCATTAAATTCAAAATGTGCATATAATTGTTTTTTTTAAACAACGAAATTTCTCATTTTCAACATTTGATATGTTGTCTTTGTGCTATTTTCAATTAAATATGGGGTTTCAATGTTTTACAAATCATCATATTGTTTCCATTTACATTTTACACAGCATCCCAACTTTTTTGGAAATGCTGTTGTATTAATGCAGTGGTAGAAGGTAACTAAGTACATTTACTCATTTCATAAGTTAAACTGATAAACGCTGAGTTTATAGATTATAAATGAAGACTTTGTTGATCGGTGTGTAGAATAATAGAAGCAGCAGTTTGATACCAAACGTATACACACATTAAAATAGTTCCTCAGACACACACCTGTACCGGTGGACAGACATCCTCAGGTGTGACGTCAGGCTGGATGTGTTAAGGTGGAGGAGGAGGAGTCTCAGCTGCTGTCAGGATGCTTCATGTTCCTCCTGTAGGTTGTTTCATCACCACAGACAGGAATGACAGCAGGTCATGGTTACTACATCAGTGACTCCTCCTATTTCATGTCACAATGGCAGCCAGTTAGTCATCAGTGTGTAGAGGGTAATAAAATGAGTTCACCTTTTTCAGGTTCTTCCATAAAACTTACTGTTGTCAAGTGTTTTGTACTAACATTTAGTCTCAGCTTTCTGAGGACTAGGCTCACTTCTGTCCTGTGGAAACATATCAGGTGACACAAACCTTTCCTCCTGTGGACCAATAGTTCTGGTTCTTAAAGGGTTTTAAGTCTGAGGCTGACAGAAGGAATATTAGAATAAAATAGTAGATAAATGTAGACTAAACGTCTAAAATAACATTTAGTAGAAGAGCTGTCTGTCTCTACTTTCACCAGATGTTTTGATTGGAGCTCTCTACGCCCTATTGGTCGCTGTGAGTCACGTATGATGTCATGAGAGTAAGAATGAGGAAGAGGAGGGTCTTCAGATTCCCGGAACATTAAACTACATTACTATGTTTATCACAACCATATTAATAGAAACATGACAGAAACACGTCCACAGACATCAGAGAGTTAAACAGGTGGATGAGGCGTTCAGGTCTGTTGGAATCAATAGTTCTCTTATAGAACCAAACTGATAAAAGTACAACAAATACTCTTCATATAATAATCTTCAGCTGTCAAAAAACTTTATTCACATCTTGTAAACTAAAATGTAAACGATGACAGAGATGATGGAAAACTGAAATAAAAACATTTTCCTGTATCAACAGAATGACTCCTCCCCGCTGACCATCAAACAGTGATGATGTCACCACGCTGATCTGGGGTTAGCTTTATAGAGACCGTAGTCTTCTCTCCTGAAGAAGGCCAGCTCTGTCTCGTTGACTGGAAGCACAAACGGATGTAGCATCAGTTCATGTTGAAAATCAATACTGAACACGTTCACATGAACGATTGTTAAAGATTGTTTGAAAATGTCTTAATCAGGATAAAAACAGGATTACATTTACTCTCTCAAAATAAACAGAACAAAACTTTGGCAGCATTTTGTCTGATCAATCTGTCGTGGTGTTACAAGAGGCGGCATCTCCTGGAAAACTCGCAGCAAGACAAAACTGGTACATAGCGTGTTGACAAAACAAACAAAAACAAAGTAACAATGTCCAATGAACACGCCTGACTGTCCTCCATTTGGGAAATCTATTTGAACTGAATGTTCAACAAGGTGACAAAACGTTACCTGAAAACATTTCCATGTCAAATTCACTTACGGCAGATAGCAGCTCCTGCAAGAAGCTCCTGTTAGCAGCTCATTGGTGGATGTACAAATGACTATCACTGATGACCATGAAGCTGAAGAAAACTTGATGGTTATCCGTGAAGCGCTGAAGTTATCACGAGTATGTTAAATCAATCATTTCTAATCAGAAATTTGATATCCTCAGTCAATGGATTGATATCTATCATGTGTGTTCAACCACAGCAGGAGTTTCTGTAGTCTGTTTTTTAAGTGCCATGAATGCACCATGAGCTGAGTGTGACTGCTGCTACAGCTGATCACCTCAGGTAGGTCTGTCTGTCACCTGGCAGGAGATCCAGCAGCTCCTCACGCTCTGATGGTCAGTAGTAAATGAAAACTGAGTGATGCTTCTGACCCATGTTACACAGATGCTTCTGTGTGTCAGCCACATTTAAATGTCTCCATGAAACTTTATCTCATCATTAACTGTCACACAATTATTGTGATCAGTGATTTAATAATTGTCTCCATTTTATCCACCATTATAGTTTCTGATTACAGTGTATTATAAATATACATGATGAAGAAGTCATTTATCAGTCTTTAGTCTCGTCTATTCAGTAATAGCCAATCAGCAGGATGGACCTGCAGCTGCGGCCTTCTGTCTCAGTTCAGTGAACTACGTGTGGTGGTTTATACATTGTGGTATTGGTGGTTTTGACCTCGTCAAGTTATCTCTGTTTTCATTTTCATGTCACAGCACTGGTGGTGTTAGTGGTGGTGTTGGCGGTGTGATGTTTGGCTTTGCCACTAAAAGGATCAGGTGCATAACCAGAGTTCATAGAGGATGAGTTCAGGTTCATAGATGAGTTCATAGATTAAAACAGCTGTCAGTGGTTGAATGGACAGAGACTCACCGACACCAGCGGCTCTGAGGGTCTGTCCGTTTTGTAGAATGAGTTTATCATCGTCGTCCAAACTCATCACCAACTCATTAGTCTGAAAAAATAAAACAAGTGGTAAAAAGTGACTTAAAGATGACATAATTCACCACCAACATGAAACATGCATCATCAACCAGCTGATGAACTATGACACAAACATGTAAATCAACAAATTTACGTGGTCAACATAATCGATGTCATCGACATGCTGTTGCAACCCTACGACTGTCCCTCCTTCAACAGGAGGTGGAGGAGGAGCTTGTGTTTAGACACATACCTTGGCTCCATGAGCTTGATGGATGATCTTCAGGGTGTCTGTGAACACAGGAGAACAAAGTCAGACACACCAGTAGTCACCTCAACACAGAACGCCCTCTCTCCTATTGGTGGATTCTCATCAGCTGACTAAAATCTGTCTGAGATCAATCAATGGTTGGATGTTTACCTCTGGTGATCAGTGATCAATAACACGTCTGATCAATAGTTCATCCATCAGTCTGTACATTCATCTTTATGACCTTCAACATATAGAGTAGTAGTAGTAGTAGTAGTAGTAGTAGTAGTAGTAGTAGTATCGCCACGCCATGACCCGCCCTACTCTGCGTCTGATTGGCTTGCATGATGATGATTTTTCTCGTGTAGTCCCTCACTGAAATAACTTTAACTAGGTGAGGAACATAATAATCTTACCAGGCCAATCAGAGTCAGAGTAGGGTGGTTCAAAACGTTTTAGGTTATCCAGCTTACAAACACACACAAACTAGCAGTTGGAGCCTAAAATGCACCAATCTAGTACAGCAGGTATATTTTAATGTGATAACGGTGAGTAGTGTCAGCAAATGTAGGACATCCCTTCAACATAGTAAATAAATGTACATTAGCTCTTGTTACCTTCCTTTCCATTTGTTTCTGCCTACAGATGCCATACACTACCTAAGTTTTAAGTTGTTGTATATGTTTAGAAAAGTTAATTTGAAATTATTTTTTATACTTTTTATTTGTTTTTGCACTTCAGAAAATGTCTCCTTCTTAAAAACCAAGAACAGTATAATGTAGCTCTTAAATGTACTAAATGGGTTTTGTTTATATAGATATTAGGATTTTTGAATTTCAAAAAACATTTTTCTCTTTAAAAGCCAGAATGTAATATACCACCAGTTCAATGAAGACAGTTCAGTCAGATAAAGCTGAGCTTTTTGTATGTTAATGTTAGGACTCTGTTTGATTTGCGTTAACTGTTTTAGTCTCACTGCAGAGACAGATATTACAATCTAATCAATAAACACGTTGTTTAAAAAGGGAAACAATTAGTTGTTAATTTAAGAGACCTCTTATTTTCTCTTTTGTATATTACTATTGCTCTTGAATAAAGAAAAAGTGATTTAATGAAAAAAAATTGCAGAGCACGCAATATTTCTCATTCAAATACTCGATTAATTGCCAGACTAATAGATAGAATACTCTACTAAAACATTTGATTACTGCAGCCCTAACTCATACTGTTATATAAATAGAAGACAATGTTGAAGCAATCTAAAGTAATTAGACTACATCACTCACACTGAGTAATCTCACAGAATACATTGAGAATTACATTTTAGGACATGTAATCTGTCATGGAATACATTTTAAAAGCAACCCTCCCAACACCCATACATACCATAAGAGTACTTCCTGAGGGGAGGAGGGAGGCCTGGTCGTGATGCAACCTCTGAAGTGAGAAGAGAATTCATCATCATCAGAAACAGCTCCATGATGTCAGAGTCTGTATTCAGAGATTATAGCTGAGTGGTGTTGTGTACCATGTGACAGAGTGTCCTATATGTCCTGATCAAACCAGGTATTAACATGATCCCATCACACCTGGACAGCCCTGAGGTGTGATCAGATCCCCCAGACCACATCCAGAGGTGGTCTGGTCCACATATGACATCATTCTTTCAGCAGTGTGAACCTGACCTGACATCCGCCACAACAGCAGACAGAACACATTCACACACTTTGATTAATGATGGCTCTGCCCAGGCAAGCAGCAGGTGTTTGAACAGTGTGCTTCAACTGGTCTGATGCAGTAACATCACCAGACCTTATAAGGTATCTCAGTTTAGAGACCTGTAGATTCAGGGGGACTAACTGTGAGACAAGCCGTCCAAGACGAATTGCACTAGTTCTGGTGAATTCATTAAATGTTCTACATGAAGGCACCGTTTTATTTATTTGTTTAATTTATTTGACAGGGATGATGCTCAATAAATATATTGTGCCAGATATAGCTCTCAGCTAATGTTCATCTGTAGTCCCTGGGCAGTAGGAAACAGTAAACAACATGGCAGCTAGGCGGACGTAAGTAAAATTTCAGAGAAAATTACAAAAATACATACATTCACATTGCAGTTACAATATAAAATGCAACACTACATATTACATAATTGGCAAAGACATTTTCAGTGAGATTGATTGAATAAGATTTAAAAAACAAAAAACAAAACAAAACGTTGTTTGTCCCTTAAGTGATTATTTGAGTTAAGCTAACGTTGGCCTGTAGTTCTCACCATGTCTGACGAACTGGATGAAATCCGGGACTGTCTGGTCCAGATTGACTCCGTGAAACACGACCGGTTTGAAGTTTCTGTGCTCGAATGACCGGACCAGACGGACAGTGACCACGGCTTCAACGGACGACATGTTCCGTTGCTGGACGGCCAGTTATCGGGCTACCGGGCGGCTCCGGTTAGAGAGTGGTTTAGCTGACCAAACCGTGTTTAGACTCAGTTGTATTTAAGCGGGACACTTCCTGAAACCTTCTTCTTCGTCGTCGTTTTTCTTATTCCTTCCGTTTCCGGCGGGTTGCCGTTGGCTTCACTGCTGAAGGGGAGGACGTGGAACAGGATCCTGTTTACAGCATAAATACAGAATCAGAATACTTTGATTCCTGTAGGAATATTGTCGCGATACAGTTGCTCAAATTAAATTATAAGGAGGGACAGGAGAAATGAAAAGTTTAAAATTAGCAATAACAGATAAAACAGGCATAAATAAAATAAACATAATGGATATGTTTTATGCTCTACAGCAGAGTCAATAGTAAGTGGAAGAAATGTAACGATTTCACTGTAATAATAACAGCACAAATATACACAGGTAAAGTATTGCACATACTAACAATAACTAATGTGTTTATTGCACATTGATTTTATATTGCAGAGTATTACTGCTGAACAATTATTGCAGAGTTCTAACCATTCTGACACTGTGTTGGACAGTTCAGACTCACTGCATATGTAATGTATATGTTTATGAAATATAAACACTAGAATTACTCCTCTCACACACTCGCATCTAATATACTCACATCCAGTATACTCACATCTAATATACTCACATCTGGTATACTCAGATCTAATAGTCACATCTAATATACTCACATCTAGTATGCTCACATCTAGTATGATCACATCTAGTATGCTCACATCTAGTATGATCACATCTAATATACTCACATCTAATATAATTACATATAGTACTCACATCTAATAGTCGCATCTAATATACTCACATCTAATATACTCACATCTAGTATACTCACATCTAATATACTCACATCTAGTATGCTCACATCTAATATACTCACATCTAGTATGCTCACATCTAATATTCTCACATCTAGTATAACAATAACTAATGTGTTTATTGCACATTGATTTTATATTGCAGAGTATTACTGCTGAACAATTATTGCAGAGTTCTAACCATTCTGACACTGTGTTGGACAGTTCAGACTCACTGCATATGTAATGTATATGTTTATGAAATATAAACACTAGAATTACTCCTCTCACACACTCGCATCTAATATACTCACATCCAGTATACTCACATCTAATATACTCACATCTAGTATACTCAGATCTAATAGTCACATCTAATATACTCACATCTAGTATACTCAGATCTAATAGTCACATCTAATATACTCACATCTAGTATACTCACATCTAAAATACTCACATCTAGTATGCTCACATCTAGTATACTCACATCTAATATACTCACATCTAATATGCGCACATCTAGTATACTCACATAGTATACTCACATCTAGTATGCTCACATCAATATACTCACTTCTAGTCTACTCACTTCTAGTATGCTCACATTTTGTATATTCACATCTAATATACTCACATCTAATATACTCACATCTAATATACTCACATCTAGTATGCTCACATCTAATATTCTCACATCTAGTATACTCAAATTTAGTATACTCACATCTAATATGCTCACATCTAATATACTCACATCTAGTATTCTCACATTTAGTATACTCACATCTTGTATACTCACATCTAGTATGGTCACATCTAGTATACTCACATCTAGTACGGTCACATCTAGTATACTCTCATCTAGTATAATTACTTCTAGTATGCTCACATCTAGTACTCCTGTCTTTCAACAAAACCTCTTCTTCCAGAAACCTTTCCTCGGTTCAACTCCAGTCCTTCAACGGGACCTCTTCATCTTTGCTGGCCTCTGTAAAGTCTTGTGTGGTGATGCTGCAGCAGATGGACAGTGACAGTGTGGCTGAAAGCGTGGAAGTGGATTCATGAGGAGGAAGTGATTTGGTCTAAAGAGGCAGACAACTGCACCTCAGAGAAACATTAATAACCAATAGAGAGATAAAAGATGTCTGAGGATTTTATTCAAGGTTTCATTAGCATGCCGTTTGAATACATTCATTCATTGAAGCATTGTGTAAACTCTGAATCTTAGCTGAGTGATATTTATTATAAGCTATATTTTCGGCTGATGTAAAAGGATCAAGCTGGGAACATCATTGGTAGCAGCTGGTATCCAGTTAGACATGTGTCCACGACACCTTCATCAAACCTAACACCTTTATTCTCATTCGTCCTGATGATGTCACTCTAGACACACTGCACTCCAGCATCCTCGCTGTGTTCACAGTTGTTCACACCAATTCCAGCATGTGGACAACTGAAGATGTCAGACTCTGTTCCTCTGCATTTCAGGTCATCCAGCCAGATCCTTCCAGAACCTACAGGAGCACAGTGGCGTTAGAGGAACAGAACCTACAGGAGGACGGTGGTGTTAGAGGAACCAAACCTACAGGAGGACGGTGGTGTAAGAGGAACCATAACCTACAGGAGGATGATGGAGTAAAAGGAACCAGAACCTACAGGAGGACGGTAGTAGACAAACCAAAACCTACAGGAGGATGGTGGTGTTAGAGGAACTACAACCTACAGCAGCACAGTGGCGTTAAAGGAACCAAAACCTACAGGAGCACAGTAGCGATAGAGGACCAGAACCTACAGGAGGACAGTGGTGTTAGAGGAACTAAAACCTACAGGAGGACGGTGGTGTAAGAGGAACCAGAACCTACAGGAGGACGGTGGTGTAAGAGGAACCAGAACCTACAGGAGGACGGTGGTGTTAGAGGAACTAGAACCTACAGGAGCACAGTGGCGTTAGAGGACCAGAACCTACAGGAGCACAGTGGCGTTAGAGGACCAGAACCTACAGGAGCACAGTGGTGTTAGAGGAACCAGAACCTATAGGAGGAGGGTGGAGTTAGAGGAAGACATGCATGATTAAGAAGTTGTTTGGCTTAAAAGGTGTTTTTATGCATTTTTTGCATATTTGTGTGTGTGTATAGAATGAAATCTCCCCCTCACCACCATTGGGGTGGTGTGTGTCTTCCTCTGTCTCAGGTCCTCTACCAGAGCCCTCGGAGCTTGAGGGTTCTACAGTATCTTAACTGTTCCTATGACTGCACTATTGTGGACAGAGACCTCAGATGTTGTGCCTGGAATCTGCTGGAGCCACTCTTCCAGTTTTGGGGTCACAGCCCCTAATGCTCCTATCACCACCTGGACCACTATGTCTTTCACCTTCCACACATGTTCCAGCTGTTCCTTCAACCCCTTGTACTTCTCCATCTTTTCATGCTCCTTCTTCCTGATGTTACTGTCAGCTGGGATTGTCTCATCTATCACAACTGTCCTCTTCTGCTCCTTGGCAACCACCACTATGTCCGGTTGGTTAGCCAATAGCTGTTTGTCAGTCTGGAACTTGAAGTCCCACAGGATCTTGGCTCTGTATTTCTCAACCACTTTCAATGGTACCTCCCACCAGGACTTTGGGACTTCTAATCCATACTCGGCACAGATGTTCCTGTACACTATCCCAGTTTCTCAGTGTATGCTGTCCCAGCTAGCATCTTACACACTGCTACTAGGTGTTGGACTGTTTCATGGGCATCTTTGCACAACCTGCACCTTGGGTCCTGTCTGCTGTGGTAGACCCCTGCTTCTATGGATCCCGTCTACAGGGATCTGATCAGAGCTGGTATGGACAGGAACCATCACAGTGACTATGACTCCAGATGTTCATATGGACGTGTATATGACCTGGTTGTAGAGAGATATAAAACAATGGCGACAGCCTTCCTACCTGGGCTGGCGACGAAGGTTTCTGTTGCTACATTGAAGCCCAGCATCTTACAGATCACTATCCCGTCCACACTGTCGAAGTTGTCATCACACACGGTGCCCCAGACCCCGTCGTGTCTCACCTCCACTCGCCCTCGGGATCTGCCCGGCACCAGACGCACATTCACTGGTGACACAAAGAAGCAGCTGTTTAACAACTGCGATCGTTTTTTTATTTATTTTTTTTTATATATAATTCTGGTTCATACAAAAAACTAATGTTTCTTACAGGTTGGTACATAAAGGGTCTGCTCATGTACATATACTGAACACAAAACGGCCAGATTCAACACATCGGTCTTTGAGGTCTATATGATGATCACCACCAACAACAGTTTCAATAAAATCTACAGAAACATGTCTTTTCCGGAACTCGTTCTCCTTCACTCAGTCAGCTATCTTCCTTTGGACTGTTTGTCTGGTTCCAGTTAACAGTGGGGATCATTGGTATTAGGATGATGATGGATATCTTCATCTTCCAGCATATCCTCATCTCAAAAACGTGAGCAGCTAAACCTATCTGCATGGATAGCACTGGAGCTTAGTGGAGAGACTTGTGTGAACCATTCCATTGAGTTCTGTGAAAACTGGGACATTAATCTCTTAATAATTTCTATTAATGATCAGAAATGAACAGCTGTCTCTATTTTTCTGCCGCGGTCAGTGCTGCTCTCAGGTCAGTCCAGACTTACACTCTGGACCTCCTCTGACTCCTTTGGGTCCTGGTGGTCCAGGAGGACCTACAGAGGACAAATAGTAAAATTGACAATTAACATGAATTAAACCATCAATTGAGTTGACTGGAACCACAGCTGGGTCCAGAACAAACCTCACTGGACCAGTTGTGACAGGTCTAGAGAGACAGGAGATAGGGAGACAGGTCTAGAGGAGAGATAGGTCTAGAGGAGAGACAGGAGATAGGGAGACAGGTCTAGAGGAGAGATGGGAGATAGGGAGACAGGTCTAGAGGAGAGATGGGAGATAGGGAGCCAGGTCTGTAGAGATGGGAGATAGGGAGACAGGTCTGGAAAGATGGGAGATAGGAAGACAGATCTGGAAAGATGGGAGATAGAGAGATAGATCTAGACGAGAGACAAAAGATAGGGAGACAGGTCTGGAGGAGAGACGGGAGATAGGGAGACAAGTCTAGAGAGACAGGTCTAGAGGAGAGACAGGAGATAGGGAGACAGGTCTAGAGGAGAGACCACCAGTCTGAAATAAGTTCCAGTTGAGCCTTAGTGGTTTTGAGATAACATTGATGACTTTTGGACTGACTCCAGTTAGAAGTTTTATTCTTACATTTGATTAAAATATCCACATTTTCATAGAAATATGAGTCAAGTTTCTTGTAATGTAAAGACAGACTCACCTTGAGCTCCAGTGACACCCTGAGGTCCAGGTTGACCTGATGATGAGACAACATGAGATCTTATTAAACTGGCCAGCATGAGATGACTCAGTCTGGGAGTACTGGTGAACAACTTTATCACTTTTATACTTCCTTCACTAAAAATCATAAGTGAGCGCAAGCATGAGATCAAAAAACTGTAGATTATGACATCACTTCCGATGGCGTGGCTCACATGTTCAACCAGCTTTCAGTGAACTGTGAGGAGGACGAGTTCTGAGGAGACTAATGTTCAGGTTAAGGCTTTGTTTTTAATTGTTAAGTCATTAATTATGATATGTCACAGTGAATCAGACCAGCAGTACAGTAGTATCAGTAGTAGTGTAATAGTGGTAGTAATGTTGTTAAACTGGGACCGTGTTCTATCAAACTGGGAAAGCTAATTCCGCTGTCTCTACTGGAGGAACTGAGTTCTGTTTTATTGTCAAGTCAAGTCAAGTCAAGTCAAGTCAAACTTTATTTATATAGCACATTTAAAAACAAGTAGGGTTGACCAAAGTGCTTTACAATGTAAACGGTACAGCAAGAAAACACAATGGATCATAATAAAATTGAAATCAGCTGGGATAGTAAGAGGTACAACAAGAAAATAACTATATGTAATAAAAATAATAAAAATAAATAAATAAATGAAAATTGTAAAATCTGTTGGGAGTGTCCCCCATAAATACAGGCAGATGTTTCTACCAAAGTCAGAACCAGACTGACGGTTTGGGCTCAGGTGATATGTTCACATCCAAATATCATGACTCAAAGGATCCAGACTGATGACTGGGTGAAGGCTACTGGACTTCACTGAAGAGGGGGAGGGATTCACTTGAACTGGTTTTATGCACCAGTAGATGTAGTTAAGTATAGGAAGAAACGTTCCTGAAGGTTCAGGTGTTTTAATTAAGAGAATGTGTCAGTTGCACCCTCCTTTAGAACAATCATGTTATAATTGTAGCTGTTTATATTATTATTGCCTATTTAATTCATTGTGAATTGTTTGAAGCGTTCCAGTTTAGTAACGCCTGTAGAAATGCGGTTTGGGGTCTATGTGTGTTGGAGGAGGAGTCATCTGTCCTTTTTTTTTTTACCTTTCTTCTTCTGTCTGTATTTTTTAGCAGAGCTCCTAAGACTTTTACTTTAGTATCATATTAGGACATTTGTTCCTGATCCACATCATCTTGTGTCTGTGATTATGTTAAACACTGATACTTACATCATATCACTGAGCATTGATAAAACCTGTAATCCTGAACCAGCCTTAAATTCAATGTGATGTTACGGAGTATGCAGCTGACCTGGAGGTCCAGGAGGACCAGGGTTTCCAGGCTGTCCTTTTTGTCCTCCAAGCCCAGGAAGTCCAGGAGATCCTGGAAGCACACAACAAAACCGAAATCCACTTAGTATCACACACACGTGTACATGTTCACATGTGCAACATATGACCTTTACCTTCTTGCCCAGGGTCCCCCGTGGCACCTTTGTCTCCTTGAGGTCCTGCAGTGAAACCACAGAGGACCAGAGTTAAACATTCAACCTGTCAGCTCTGATTTGACCTGGCTTCTGTTCAGAGAGATCCTTACAGCTGAGGTTAGACGACAAGTCCTGAAACACTGAAAGATTTATTTCAATATCTCCATGGGCGGAGACCACCAAAGCTGACCAATGGAAACTAATGAATGGAAGAAATTAGATATGATGTTCAGAATGTTTCCTGTTGTCGGGTCGAGATGGACGGACCTCCACAGTGGTGCTATCAATTCTTCATCCTCCAACCCTTACCTTGGATCCCGGGATCCCCTTTCTCTCCTTTTGCACCTGGTCCTTGACTTCCTGGGGCTCCTGGAGGCCCTGGTGGACCTCTGGGACCTGCATTCACACACACATCACAACGATGATTATGATCAGCTGTTATTTTTGGTGTGTATTTACTGTATATTTCATAAATGCTAGCTGTGCAGGTTGTATCATCACGTGAAACAGCAGCATGTCAGCAGATTAACTGATGATGAGCAGAAGTTAAAGGGGGAAGAGAAACTGTTTCATAACAATCTCCTGATTTATGTTTCCATCCATGATGTGAAACCAGAGGTCATCATCCTCCTCAGTAAACATAATTTCATAACAGTGAGTCCGTATCGGACACAGTATGAGGGATATCATGCTCTCTTCAGCCTTGATTAGAAGAACACCTTTCTGATGTTCTTGTTCGTCAGATATTTAACCTCTTCAACCACTGTTTGGATGCAAAAATACCTTTAATGACAGATGAAACTTTCTGTATATTCTAACTCTCCGAGTACATTCACGGTGTTTTATACACATATCAGTGAACTCTGACCTCAGATGTGAAGAACTTGGAACTTGGTCCAGTCTATCCAGTATTTAACAGGTGCATAAAATCCTAAATGATGATGTCATATCTATGGGGTATACTGAGACTAAACATAGTCTGCTTGTAGAATGCTAACCTGTTTGTCTTGTGCTAGCACCCTGCTAACATGCTAAAGTCAGTTTCAGCATCACTTTTTTATCTGTCTAGATGATGACAGTCCTGGTTCTGATTGGTCACAGTGGTTTTTGACATGTTTACACATCTCTGATCCAAACTATGTTTAAATACATTTAAATGGAAGATATTTATAAAGATGAGGTCTCCCTGTTTCCATGGTAACACATATGCCCATGTTTACTGAAGAGATTTGACGTAGCAAGGTGGGATTGAGGGACTAATGGAGAGATGAAAAGACATATTTTCTTTTTCTCCTCTTTCTCTATGTCAGCAGACATCTAAACAGGTATGACAGATCATGACCAGCAGTTGCTGACAAGCTGCTGAGCTGCAGGTGAAGTTCAGATTTTATGATCAAAATCAACAAAAATACAGAGAAGGTAACCCTCTGAGGCCTGTTGTGTTTCTGTGATGTTTCTATTAATATCTTTGTGATAAACGCTGTAGACATGTGGTTTAAATGCTGCTGGAATCTGTAGACCCTCCTCTTCCTCATCCTTACTCTCACCAGATCTTGCGACTCACACCGACAAATAGGACACAGAGAAGAGAGCTCCAACCTCACTCTAACATTTAGTGAAAGTAGAGTGACAGACACTTCTACTCAAATATAACTAAATGTGATTTTAGACATTTATTCTACATTTATCCATTGTATTCTAATAATACTGCTGTCAGACTTTAAACCCATTTAAGAACCAGAACTATTGGTCCACAGGGGGAAAGGGGAGGACAGTTTCTGGAGTATTTTTCCATCGGTGGAGCATCAGATGGATGTTTATCTGGATGTCACAGTTTGTTCTGTGTTTAATTTATCAGAGACGATGTTCACTGAAGTAATATCTCAGATCTCCCCTCTCTTCCTCTGCTGCCACATTTGATGGTTTAAAGTTCAAACACACCAACCTACTTGTACATCTTTAAGAACAAAATTTTTTTTTTCAACTAATGTCCGTAATGAAAGACATCAATCTGACCTGCTACCTCCGACTCTCCAGGTTGTCCCTTGAGTCCCATGTCACCCTTGTGTCCTGGAGGCCCAGCAACACCAGGATCACCTGGAAAACAGACAGGTGTGTGAGTTAGTGAGTTAGTGATGTTGCCTGTAAACCAGTCAGCAATGTCAAACTAACACTGTTGAAGATCTTTATGTCAATCTGAGAGCTAGATCAGGGTCTCGTGGTTGTGATGGGGAGTCAGCTGGGGTTGACCCATCAGAAAATATCTGCCTCAGAATGAGTGATTTGTAGGCTGGTAGAAGTCCAGATTTCATTCAGGATGTGAAATAATATCATCCCTCATTCATCAGCAGCTTTTCACCAGCGTCAGACAAGAGATGACAGGTCATCAACACCGGGATGATCGCCAGACTGGAAGCTAATGCCTCCTGCTGCCCACATACACACTAATATATGCTCTGCTAAATCAGGTGGGACCGCGTGAGCTTTTTACACAGACAGACTGTTAGCGTGGCGTTGTCTTCTAGTCCAGAGATCGGAGCTAGGCTCTAATGCATGGCTACAGATTTAGACAAATATCCCTCAATTTATTGTCAACCATACACTCATTTCATATGACTCAACTTCTATTATTATTTCACTTTTGTTGTCCATTGACTCACCTTGGAGACCCCTCTCTCCGGGTGCACCTGGACGTCCTGACAGTCCATCTCTACCTGCAGGACCAGGAACTCCTGAGTACGCAGAAGAATTGTTAGTGTTGATAAATGCTTCCAGGTTGGTCACTTAAAAGTGCAATATCTAACAATTTGAAGCAAAATATATGTATTAATTGTTTTAAATTGACAATATGTGTAACAGATTATAATGTCAGCTAAAAAATGATACCTTCCTCAGTTACCTTTAACAGGTAGCTTAGAGATGGAATCAGCTAATGCTAACAAACAATCAGCACCCACCACAACACAGTCTAACATGCAGTCAAAGCCAAACCTAATGTACTGGAAAACATGTTAATATTTACTGTCAGGGATGAAGAGAGCGCCACCCAAAGTTTTTTCTCTCCACTGTCTCCATTGTTCGGTCTGTGTAGAATAAAGAGTCAGTCTAGACCTGCTCTTCTTGGAAAGTGTCTTGATACAACTTTAGTTGTGATTTGGCGTGATATAAATAAAATTGACTTGACTTCTATTATGTGTGCAACTATGGATGTGCAATTGGTGAGACTTGTGGTTTTCCATTTTTTTGGACTGTTTACAACTACATCAGGAGAGCCATTCAGCCATGGCTCTATTGTTCACAATACTAAAATACCTCCATAACAACAGCACGATCAGACAACTGTCTGTGGTGATAGGCTAAATGCTGTTAAGTATTCCATGTTTATGAGAAGAGCGAACGCCTCGTGAGCAGAAATGTTCTAAAAGCTGCGACTTCAGGAAAACTAGCAGCAGAGTTCTCACAGCCTCACCTGAAGTCCAAACATCATTTCCTCAACTTCCCCTGATGTGTACCTGGTTTGAGGCTGATGCCGGTCAGTTTGTCCTCCAGGTTGTGGGTGCTGGTGTTGATTCGGTAAAGGTCAGACCTCATCCTATCCAGCTGACCCTCCTCTCCACACAGGCTCTTCACCTGTTGTGTTGTCATGGCGACCAACATATACATAAATCAGACACACTAATAAAACTCTGTGCTCTGCTCAGTATTCTCAGGTGTGTTTGCTGCCAATGCCTTACTTTTTCTGGTTTTGACCTTTAGGTTGTATATAGATGGCACTATATGAGTCAGGTTTTTATCACAGACTATCTGTCTCATGTGCCACTGTGACAGACATAGTGACAGTTGTAGAAAATATGATAAAAAGTTTTTTTTTTTAAAGTTACCTACTGTAGCTTTAACATGAATTAAACCTGTCAGTGTTATCTCTCAGTCCCTTTAAAAGCCCGGTGTCTGCAGCGGAAACCATAAGGAGGCACAGCAGATGAACTTCATTAATGATTTAAATTTCTGACCTGCTGACAGGATCTAAAGTGAATGAATGTTCTGTGTTCTTCTACACATCCTAAAGGCCCCACACACAGTCCAGGTTCATACAGTGAAACATTTTGGAGTAAAGCAGACATCCTCCTGATAAATCCTGAGGCACTGTGTACTGTGTTGTGAAGCCTCCTATGTAGTTTCATCTGATTCGTCCTTTAGATAGCAGTAAAAATACTGCAGTTTTGACTTTAGAGGTTATTGTTGGTCAATGGTTCAAATCACTTTCTGCTGCCTCAAGATAGCAATGCTCCAACAATGCTGCTGACCACACCTCATTTAACATCTGACCACAACTCATTTTAAAGCCTGACCACACCTCATTTAACACCTGACCACACCTCATTTTAACACCTGACCACACCTCATTTTAACACCAACACTAAGGTGGATGCACAGATGGACACAACAACATCTGTTACTTAAACTGCTTTTGGTACTGAAACTATGTGGATGCTGGATGTGAAACAGCATCGATCAGAAGCTAAAAATTACACTTGAGCTGTGCAGTGTGCCACTCTAGCCTAGCTAGCCTAGCCTAGCTTAGCATATAGACTGGAAGCTGGGGAAGCAGCTAGCTGGCTCTGTCCAAAGTTCAACAGTCATCCTAGTTCACTTGTGAAGCTGTACATCAACACAATTGCTCACTATGACAACGCTAACATGGTGATGCTTAGCAGGTGCAATGTTTAACACTGTCACTAGTGCAGTTTAACATGTTACCATGCCAGCAGTAAAGTTTTGAATATCGTTAGTTCTAAAGGCATTTGGCCATAAAGTCTTGGACACATTAAAACCAGATAGTGGCGCTAAGGAGTTGAACATGAATACCTTTTTTGAATTTTACTGACCATAGTAGAAATATTTCAGTCTGTAACACAGTGACCAACATCTCCATCCATTCAACTGTCTTTGTCTAAAGGCTAACAGACACATCTGAATGGCTCAGACAGACAGAGGCATCATATGTCTGAATATGACTGTAAAACTCATTTTGTCATTAATAAACGGGATAGACTTAAATGTTGCTCATCCAATGAGTTCAGTAAACTGTTAGCAATGAGCAGCAGGAGGACCTGGCTCTTGAGGGCCCACAGGTGGCCCCTCAGGCTCTTGGTTTCTTGACTGTTGTTGTGGAGGAGAGTTTGGAGGGCTTCATCACCATGTTCTCGTCCCAGAGGAATGTTACCAGACGACAGTTTCTGTGACTGGGGGTTAGACAGGGAAGACGCCAACATGAACACTGGAATAGAGAGGAAACAGCAACCAGTGACTTCATCCCAGTTACATAACATAATGACACAAGTTGGATGTGGAAAAGAGTCCATTATACAGGCTGGACTAGAGATAATCCAGATTCTCATCAATATAACACTTTTAAAGATGAATGTGTTAGAATAAACTTCGAGTGTGTCTGATGCTAATACTGTCAGTATTAACTATTAATAACAATATCATTGAGCTTCATAGGCAACATGCTTTGTGTGAGCATGTAAAACCTGTACTACTACTAATACTACTACTCGTAGTAGGTCCAGGCTCCTGTTGAGAGTCTCAACTGGACCAATCAGAACAGAGTACTATTCTGATTGGAGGTTTAATCAGCATCAGCTGTGTGTAACTGTATCTGGTCCTGAAAATGCCGACTCATTGAGGTAGACAGAGAGAAAGCCCCTAAAGCACCACTGGAACCAGACAGCCTGATCCAAAACCTGTAGGTGGTCTTGTTAAAATGAGACACCGTCAGCACCCTAAGAAGCTGCTGAACATGTAGATCTATCATTTCTATGGATAAAGTTAAAAATGTGAATACCATTTAGCCCAGTAAAGTCCCCAGTCTGATGACCAGTTTAAACTTTTAATCATGTCTATATGTTAAGGTATTTTGAAGCAACATGGCCCCAAAGAGGGGCAGGGCTGACCTCTCGTCATGTTGGTCTAACATTATTTCTTTTGAGACAATTTTTTAAAACCTTTTTTGGTGATTTTCATGAAACCTGTATTGTGATTTTCTGCCAAAAGACCTAACACAGTATTCCTGATAATAATCAGTGTGGATGTTCTGATAAATAATACCATGTGTGTTCATTTGTACCCTTATAAATGAGAAAGGCATTCAGGGTGGTTTGCAGGATGAGATAAACAACTATCACATTAAGACACCACTGTCTTCTGGGCCTTGCTGGCTTCAAATCTGAAACACAAACAGGAAGTTAAAACACCAGAATATCATCAGTCCCACAACAAACTCTCATCTGGGGTCAGTCAACAGTAGCCTGCTTCATCCACAGTATGTTCAGTAGTTACTTCAGTATTTTAGTACCTGGTTACATTTATTAACATTTTACTACATGATAAAGTAAAGTAAAATACAGCATAAATTTTATTTTCACAGACAAAGAGAAGAACGATCTTAATATTTCTGATTTATTTTAGCTGAAAAGATAAACAGTTACATCAACTGAGGCACTGTTTAACCATCTTTAAGTAATAGTTTTTAGGCCTTTTTCTTTACGTATCCAACCACCTCTTCTTTAAATTACATTAGTCGTTTCATTCACATTTTGTGGTGCATTATATGTTAAAATATCTTTTTTGAGTTATTTGTATTACAGCCTCCTCCATTGAGTGTTAAGTCACTGATGCACAGCTATGTTTTGTGTTGGTAGATGGTGTAATCAGATTACTCTCAGCACACATTAAATCTCGTCTTCCTGTCAGATCATCTGACAGGACACGTGGATCACTGCTGCTACCTACTGGTCAGCTTCAACAGCATGAATGCCACCAACAGAACAGACCTGTTATCATGTACCTGATGATAACTTAATTTATAACTCATAACATTACATTCATATTAATAATATGAAGATGGAAGAAAGGGACATGAAAGATGAGAAATGATGGAAAGATGACAGGAAAGGAAGGAAACAACTGGTGAAAGACTTCCAGGTTTGGATGACTGAAAAACCAAACAAAAAAGGAATGAAAGCAGAAAAAATAAAAATAAAACAGAATAATAGAGGATGTGTTTTCTCAGGAATTGGTAGGGACCAAAACAGAGCTAAAAGGACAGAGAATGTTGGTCTTACACAATGTTTGAATTTATCTGCCAGTGCTGTGAGACTGTTACACTTGAATTAATAATAATGATGTAGACCTCAGCTTCCATTGGACTTATACTGAATAATAACTGATTCTATTTGCTGTCTTCACACTCACCATCAGGCTGGAATGAGTAGAGGTCACTCCTGCTCAGTGACATGTCGAACAGTGGGTTAGTTTGGGTGCATGAGACTTGATTGTTGGGATGGTCCACTGATGTTTCCATGTTCTCGAGAGTCCAGAGTCACCTTCACCTCCTACTGCAGCAAGTCTTACAACACACAGAGCATGATGTTGGGAAAACCCAGCTCTCACCAGATTGCACACAATCTTCTTGTAGACTGAAGGAGAGGAAGGAACTGTATCTGGTTTGTAGCTGAGGTGGTCAAAACTCAGCAGGGACACACCCAGTGACAGGACAGCCCATTAGTAGAATGAGGAAGTTGGTTCTCTGACCACAGATGTAAGAAGGATTCACAAAACCACAGCATGTTGAGTATTAACATGTTAACCTCTTTCACTGCAGCCCTAAAGATGACATGCCCAAATTAGCCTGGCTGTATCTTTTGAACCTCTTTGACTATTTGCAGGACTGAGGTCTGCCAGAAAGAAAACAGCAGAAAGTTTCTTGTCAAAGTGTCAGAAACAGTTGAGGTGATGCAGAAAGAGGCCAGTGAACCTGTGAAGGCAGGAAAAAGTGAAGATTATTGTCCACATTATTTTTTTTTTGTCTGAATAATAGTGTGTGTTTGTGTTTAGAGGTAAAGAACAGTATGGGGTTGTAGACACACTATCAGTGAACACTGGCCTCAGAGGTGAAGAACATAGTCTGAACATTCTACAGGGTTGGTTTCATGGAAAGGTCTAGCAGCTCAGATGGACTCATGGAGACCAGATGATGTTCTGAGACACTAAAGATTTTTACGCTACATTCTGACAGATTTCATCAGCTGGAGAATAAATACTCAATAATTTAAGTTTTGAATTAAAGCTGTGAGCAACTCTGATTGGGCCCTCACACCTTCTTGCCCCTTCGGCCATGGGAATAGAGGAGTTTTATTGTAGGTATCTTTACACCTGGACCCATCAGATATTGCATAAGAGAGTTAAATATCACTTCCTGTGTCCACTAGGGGGTGTTAGAGGACCACTGTTAATTATTGGTCACATGTATAACATGTGTTGAACATACCATTTAAATTACATGTAAATTATAATATGTTTGTTACATAAGATGACTTCCTGCTGTCAGCTGGTGGCGCTATGACCGACCCTTTATTCAGATGTGGTTTTTTCAGGCCACCATTTTTTTGGCACTGCATATACAGACTTCCTGGGCGTGGCAGGGAGAAGAGTGGATCTGCAGAATAGGAGATGAAGTCAGGCACAGATGAGCAAACAGGTTAAAATAATCACCGAACATATCAAGAGGAGTCAAATGTGCTACCACTGGGTTAAACTAATGTGAGCGATGTGAGGAATGTCATCATCATGCCAAGCCAATCAGAGGCAGAATGGGGCGGGTCATGGCATCGCCATAGTCATGAGTTTGATTGATAAATTCGCTGGGCGGAGGTATTACCTTCTACTTCTGTACCTGGTTGACATGTCACAGACAGAGAGCAGGTTTCATGTTACGCTGCATCGGTTCAGTCTCACCTACAGCAGCATTAGACCAGCTCTGTTTCATTCAGGTGGGACAGTCAGACCACAGGTAGTAAGACTGGATTTGTTCTGGACCTGGTCTTTAGTTAGCAGTAAGAACCTGAACCAGGCTGGATGCCTCAAACTGGAACAGGGATGATGCAGGAAGACGTTTTTTTTTTCTGGAAAAGGAACTGGATCATCTCTCTGGTTTCTGCTGTTTGAACTGGACTATCTGCACTCTGAGCCACGTAGGACCAAAGCTGAACATCCAAACACAGTGGTACAGTATTAAACACTTATACATACAGTACCAGTCAAAAATTTGGACACAGTTTCCCATTCAAGTGGATGGGAAACTGTGTCCAAATTTTTGATACTGTACATGTACTGAATTTTTGGTACTGTACATATATACTAACTGTTTTTAATGAACAGTCATTTCATTCACTTTAAAGATAACAATAATCACCACATAAAGTAGGATGGACAAAATAAGATAAGCCATCCTCCAGTTTAATGCTTCGTCTGTCAAAAGGAAAACATTCATATAGATTGTGTTCACTGACGTTTGGAGTTCAGACCTAAAAGACAAACTGCTGTGTGACTCCCAGCATATGATGACAGTGAACTACACTTTACTGGGGTGGCTGTTGCTTAGGTGGTAAGAGCGGTCGTCCACTTAGTAGAGGGATTAGGGATGGGTCAAATGCAGAGACAGAATTTCCTCACGAGGACAATAAAGTATAGCTTATCTTATCTTATCTTTACTTCTGTTCATAATAGGCCCATTGTAAATACCTTTTCTAGGTTGGAAATGGGTACGGTTATGGTTGTCTGGAGCCGATAATCAAAAACTTGGACTGATTTCACCACTGACTGCATGGTGGCTAGGAGGACATCAGTGGGCAGCGTGGCTGAATCAGTGGGAGCTGGAGGGCTAGCAGGCACAGCTGAATCAGCCATGCAGGCTAGAGCTGTTGGAGGGGCGTCACTTGCCTGCTTGGTAGATGTCCAAGATCTGGATGAGGACTGCATTCTTTTTGGATGTGATATGGTGGACTTCCTGGTTTGCTTATGTCCATGATGAGTCCCGGCTGGTCCTGGTATCCTTGGTGTTGGTGGCGGTCAGGCAGCAGTTTAATCACTGTGAGCAATGAGGCCCACCAGCTCATTAAGCTGGGTCAGTTGGAGAACTGGGGCTGGAGAGAGGCCTTGGGCCCTTAATTGGGAAACAAAGCTTACGCTCTCTTTGACCTTTGTTGCAACCAGTGGAAGCGATGAGGGCGCTGAGTCGACCTCTAGCAGGAGTTTACTGTTTGGGTTGAAATCCTCTTGAAGAGGATTTTACTCATAGTCTGACATGCTTTGTGGCTCTGAAATGACAGCTGAATCACAACAGAGAGAGACAGCATATATAAAGTTTGATAGCTTACAAATGATTGGCTGAGGAGAACGTGACAGGTTGTTGTCGCATATGAGGAGAATGAGGTAGTGAAGGCTAGTAAATCACATCACATCACACCCATCTTTGGTGTGCTTCACTGGCTGCCTGTGACTTTTAGGCTGGCTCCCGCTTATATCTGTGATCTGCTAACTCCTTATGAGCCTGACCCCTGTTTGACATCCTCTAGCCCTAGCTAATAGTTCCTAATTCTCAACTTGCCACTAAAGAACCTTCCTGAGCCCCACAGTTGTGGGAAACTGTGCTTGGAGATCTCAGACAGGAAAACTCAGGCTTCTCCTTCTCATTCTTCTTAAAACTTAGTTTTATCTCATGGCTTTTCCTTCACTAATAGTTCTTGTTTTTAGTATTTGAATTATATTTATCTTGTTAGATTTAAAAGTTCTACTTCCAGTTTTATCTTGTTGTGAAGGACAATAGAGTCTAATATTAGAATTATCTTTCAGGTTCACTCCAGTCCGGCCCATTTCACTTCAGTGCTATTCAGTTCATTCCATTCCGGTGCAGTTATGCAGTCCCTAACTGAGGAGATCGAGAGTTTCTCTCGGACGCGACTAAGGAAGCAGTGCACCCGTGTGACATCACTGAATGGTCGTCGCATTATTGAGACCTGGAAGGGTTCTACCATCACTGTGGTTGAAGATCCCACCCCACCAGAGAAGATGGTGGGATATGTCCCTGACACTTCGTGGGACCTACAGGTTGGCACTGTCATGCCCTACCTGCTTCTGGGTGAGGGACAACAATTCATAATGACCAAATCAATGTCAACAGATTTGGACCAATAGACCAATAGTTATGCCACTACAACCCCCAACTCCTGTTATAACAAACAGATGTGATATCTCATCAAAGTCCACCTTCAGTGATGTTGAATAAATTTGTGTAGGAAAGCTAAAGAAACAGTAAAGTTTGATGAGCTGTGGAGACACTGTTTCAGACAGAATATTTAATTATTTACTCGATGTTTCTTTGTGTAACTGTTTGGATCATTCATGGTCAGCAGTCACCCCTCCAACATTTGGAGTAGGGTTACTGAGCTCTGCTCTTACTCTTTTTGTACAGTGCCCCTATATAACTTTTGTTGTGATTTGGTGTTATACAAATAAATTCAATTGAATTGAATTAAATTGAATTGCACCAACAGAATGATGACAGTACTACAAAGTACCCAATAATGTCAAATCAATCACTGCCAGGTTTCAGTACCCAAGAGCACATCAGGGTAAATGAGTGACTTAGAATATATATAGTAATTCTGGTGCTCCTCTCGGTGTGGCTACACATTATTAAAATGTCCACTGGCAGAACTGGCTGTAATATCAGTAATGAAGGCTGTCCAGGTCATCATGTGTAACCAGAGGAAACACCTGCTCAAACATCACATATCTAAAAGAGGTTTTTAACATAGCTTAGCATTTTACTCGCATTCACCAACAGTCAGCCAGCCACTGACTCCGTCTGAACTTCCTTAGCAACATGCTATTTAGTAGCTAAAACAGTTTCTTCTTCTTCTATGGATAAGGCAGACTAGATACTACAATGGTGTATTGCTGCCCTCTACTGGTTGTTATTAATGATCCTTTACTGAGCTGATATTCATGAATTTCTTAACAGATTCCTTCTGAAGCTGCTGTTACAACATGTACATAAATATGACAAAAATATAAAAGCAACACTTCTAACCCTAACCCTATGATCTAAGACTTTGTTAGACCCTAACCCCTAACCCTACAACCTCGTATTGGTATGTGTACATTTACATCATATATTATTATTATTACATTCGGGAAATCTATGGGTGTGGGAGTAGCTAGGCGTAGGAGAGCTCTTGTCTATGCGTGAATGAATTTATTTGCTTGTTTGTTTTGTGTGTTGTATTTTTATATATTGTATATTTAATGGTACATGAGGACCCCTTGAAAACGAGATGATTCATCTCAAGGGGTTTATCCTTCTAATAGACTTTGTCTCTGCACACCTTGTGTGCAGAGACAAAGTCTGAGATCTTTGACTTCGGCTCTTAAGAAATGGGAGCAAAAACAAAAGTGTAGCATTTTTGTTTATCGTGAGTATATCTGGTAACTGACTTGTATAATTGAAACTATATTTTTGTCATTCCAGGGATAAACAATAAAAAAAGTACAGATAAACAGGAACTGTTGGGTTCTGGTATAAAGTTTACACTTAACTGTAGCCAACCCTAGCATGTATCGGTCTTTTTCCAGACTACATGTAACTGAAAAGTGTAAATTTTGTAGAGAAGAACTATTAACTATTTCTACAGGATCTGCTGGCCCTTAATAAATGAATTTCTTTACAAATTGTACCTTGTTGTGCAAAGGTTTAATGCTGACATGTCTTTCTCCACCTACTAAATAGATTCATCTGTCAGGAAGAAAAAAAAGTTGATTATGGGTCCAACCCCTCTTCTGGCCTGGTAACATGAGCATAGGTTTGGGTTTGGACAGGGCTAGACCTGACCAATCATGACTCACTGGTTCACTTGCACAGGTACAGGAACATAATGACCCTGTGACCTTAGTAAACACTGAGTGTGAACACAGTGGAGATGGTTGTCCATCTGTCCATATGTGACAGGTTTTATAGAGGTATGGTCTATTCACATATCCCCGAAAATGGTGGACAAAATTCAATTAAATTTCACACGCTTTGTATAGGGACTCTAAAGGTGTGCATCTCATAATTGGTTTCTTAATTTGTTAATTTTTTACATTTCTGACAAATCCTGAACTGCTCATTCACTCTGTAGGTTCCCAGGATGCTGCTCATGACTTTGGCACGCTGAAAAAACACAAGGTGAGCTCAGTAATCCAGTAGTCCTTTACCTACTATCAGCCATTGTTTTGGTTTCTGCATTGGACAGCTCTCCAACAAGCTGAATGTATTTATGTGTTTAATGCAGAGGAATGTCACATGAGGATAAGAAATGTAAAAGATTAAGCACTGAGCAACATCAAGCTAAAGCTAATTCATCCCTGGTTTAATCTAGATAAAGCAGCCAATCAGAATCAAGATACACATCAGCTGAAGCAGACTGTATACATCTGTACATACATGTTTTTTTTATTTGTATGTGTTCTATATGACATATGTGGGTGTATGTGTACACAGTATGAAAGCAGATGTGAATCCTGCCATGGTGTTACTGTCATGTCAGTATTTATATAGATTATCAGACGAACCTGAAATAATGATCTGTTCAGCCTCTCCTTAGTCCTTAGTTTACCATGCCTAGAAAAAAGTGAAAAAGAAGATATAACCATTTTGTTTCACTGTGACAGAGATCTCCACAGAAACTATCTGTGTACAAATGATGGTCCTGTGAAAACAGCAAGTTCAGATGTAGAGTCTCAGACCGTCACACAGTCGACAGCCTGTAAACAATAAAAGCAGCTAAGAGCGAGACAGTCTCTTATTCTGAATTCATGGCTCACCTTCGTCTGTGGTTATCGAGGTAAAGTGTCTTCCTTCTCCTCATCCTCATGCTCTTCTTCCTCAGGTGTCTCACATCCTGAATGTGGCCTTCGGGGTGGAGAACGTGTTTCCTGACCTGTTCATTTATAAAACTGTCAGTATTCTGGATCATCCTGATGCAGATTTACTGGCTCACATCCAGGAATGTTGTGACTTTATCCAGCAGGCTCGACATGAGGTGAAACATTACTGCAGATTATATGAATCAATTTATTATTAATTTATCAATGAATCAACTAATTATTTTTGTCTAAAGTGATTAAACTGCCCCAACACTAAAACGGTGATATGAAACCGTGAAAGTCCTGATGGCTGAGAACCACGGGGTCGTCTCTGAAACTTTGTGAAACCATTAACCTATTATCTATTATGAAAACTGATAAATCTGTTAGTAGACAGATTTTTTTTCAGCTCGACTGCTAACAGTCAGCAGTTAGCGAAACATCAATCCTTAAACTTATCTGCAGACATAATGAAGGATGACTCACTCTGCATAGAAATCATCTGCGACTCTTGTACCTCTAACCTAGTGTTGCACAGTTTACCGATATTTAGGATTTATTATCAATCCTTTTTGTTTGGTATTATAATGTCTCAACACTGGTTCTTCCTGTGGGTCAGATGTGTCTCTGGTGCCTGTGGTCTGGAGAATTAAATGCAGAATCAGTCAGAACGCGTTGAATAGGTGTCAGCACCAACATGTAGCCTGGTCTAGCTCTGGTCCTGTCTATTCTAAGGAAGATATGAGGCTGAGCATTGATACCCGATTACAGAGGTGAAGCTTCTGTTGAGAAGAGAGAATAATCAGCATGTCTCCAACTGGAGACAGACATCAGACCTCCACTGGTACTGTACTGGTTAATGGGCTGCTCCAGTCTAGTGTGGGATGCTGATGATGGCTTATTGTTACTGTACTGGTTATTGGACTGCTCCAGGAGCAGAAGAGGTCTTAAAGTAAGGTGAGGGTTGACATGGGACAAATGCTTCCACCTCTCCTTGGCTTTGAATAATAGATGTGTAATTTTGTTCATGTTTTATTAAAATTCACACAGATCAGGTCTCAGTGTCATCCAACCTAATAGCAATGGAATCTACAGCTCACCTTAACCTGACACCAAACACACACACACACACACACACACACACACACACACACACACACACACACACACACACACACACACACACACACACACACCCCATCATTAGGCAGTCATTGGGGTGTATGATTACAGGAAGTCTGTGGGTTCATTTTGATATGTTTCTCTGTGTGTGGTAATTCCAGTCCTGATAATCAAACTGATGGTTTTACTTAGAAATACAGACTCAGATTACCCAGAAGGCCATTTGCTAATTACCCTCAGTGTTCCTGTTTGTAGTGCATTCCGCAGGGTTGATTTCATGCAAAGGTCCAGGAGCTCCAGAAGGACCTTTAGGAGACTCCAGATGGACACATGGATACCAGATGATGTTCTGAGACACTATATTCTGACAGATTTCATCAGCTGGAGAATAAATACTCACTAATCTAATGGAATTTTTGTAGAAATATATCTGAACCTGGAAGTCTCAACATGTTATCCTTTAAAACTCCATCAGGGTCTCCTCTGCCTCAACGGACCACTGCTGCACAGCCCTGGTGGTAACAGGCTGTTTCTTGACAGTTGACTTATATGTAGCAGGGAGCTGAGTCAGGCAGTGGTCTGATTTGCTGAGGGGGGAAAGGCTTTGGTACTGTTTGCCGCCTTAATGTTGGCATACAGCAGGTCCAAGGTCTTATCACCTCCAGGTTACATACTGGGTGAAGTTGGTGAAGTTGTCTTTGAGATGTTAGCAGGGTTAAAATGTGTTTATGACGAGGAGAGTATTGGGATGCCTCGTCCGTAGGTCTACAACGGTGGAGTGAATGACGTCACAAGGGTGCAACATCAACATCGACAACAATGGTGACTGAAAACTCCTGAGGCAGATAGTATGCCCTCAGTTCAGCTGCTAGCAGTTCAATATCAAGTGTGCAGGTTTTTGCCTTGGTAGTAACATACCCTGGGTTACACCATTTGGAGTTAAAAGACATCAAGCCCTCCACCAGCTTCTTACTGCTCTGTTTGTCTCTGTGTGCCAAACTAGTGAGAATCGACCAGTTCCACTGAACAGTCTGGTATCTTCCCATTCAGCCATGTCTTTATCAGGCATAACACACTGCACTCCTGATACTCCTGATGTCTACTGACCAGGGCAGAGAGTTTGTCCATGTTGTTTGTAAGTGAGCATACATTCCCAATATGACGACAGAGGGAAGACAGGGCTTGTATCTCTACGTCTTCTCTTTCTGGTAAGTCTTCGCCATTGTGCCAGTTCGAGTTCATCGACTCTTTATCCTCAACACTCCTGGAATTTGCGTTCAAATTTGCAGCTGGTCGGTCCCTGTAGTGGAAGAGGTCTTCACATGAGTACAACATGGCACTTTGCTGTTTTTTGGTGGTCACCACGTCCATAGTTCTGCACAGTTACTGCTCCTCAGTAGTTAAAACCAAAGTTAAAGACACTAAAGTACTGGCTATGACTTTTAATCTTATATACAAAAAACACATTGTTTGAAAAAGTAAAACTAGTAAAATCAAGTTAGAGATTGAATGTGGAAAGGCAGCTGTTCTTACCAGGTATTACCATCCATCCCTGAATTCAACCCTCATCTGGTGGCTAACATCAACGTCTAATCTTCATCTGCATGACTTCTCTTTCAGAAAGGTGTGGTTTTGGTCCACTGCAATGCTGGCGTGTCTAGGGCGCCAGCAGTTGTTATTGGCTACCTGATGTCATATGACAGCCAGTCGTTTGATGCCGCCCTCTCATTGGTCAAATCAGCTCGGCCTGCCTCATCCCCTAACCCTGGTTTCCTGGAACAACTGAGGAACTACAAAACACAAATGAATGGATCCAAACAGTAAAGAAGAAATGTTAAAGAGCAAATGAAGTTCATTTTCATTTTAAACTCATCCCCACTTTTCTTTGGAAATATTTTACAGCACTCAAGTCCAAAAATCATATTTTCTCTCTTCCATTTAATAAAATATGTGAGATTTATTGGGATTGTGAGAAATTACTTTGTTTTTTGGTGTTATTATTGATGATCTTGTACTGTAAACATAATAAAACCTCACATGGCGGACCACTTTAAGTTTCAGATGAAATTGTGTTTAAATCAGAAATAAAGCTGGAAACTATCTGTATCTTTTTTAGTGTTGATAAATCCCATTAACAAACCAAAGCCATGAATTAATTGATTATTGTTGTTATTATTGGATGTTTATCTGACAATGATACGTTTCAGTTCACTGTTGTGATAGGGGTTAGGGTGCGTGGGTTGTTTGGTACTACGAGGTGCATGGGCACAGAAGTTCCAAATGGAGGGGTTAGGTTTAGGGCTAGGGTATTTCATTTCCCCTATCGTTGTATAGAAGCCTAAAGCAAGGCATGGGCCGGTGCATGTCATTCATAACCCCAATAAAAATAAATCATGTCGCCGAAGCACTCTTCACGACTGTCCAAACCAGGACCAGGACCATGTCTATGGTAACACTGTTCCTGTGCCTGTCTAGGCTTTCTCTGCATCCCTGCCCACTTTTCCATTTGGAGAAGTGGGAGGGAGGCTTCAGGATGTGGGTACGAAAAGGGAGAGGGTTCAGTTATTCTTCAGGTTTGAGTTAAGTTCTCTTTTTGTTTTAGTTTAATTTTCCTTTTAGTGTTATTTTCATTTTTATAGCAGTTTGCTTTTATATTTGGATATTAGTATTCTTTCCCTTTCGTTTATGTTTTTAAAAATATATTTTTTTATTTATTAACAAGTCTTGGTCTCAATGGGATTTGTCATTGTTAGGGCGGTCCTGGTTCTGGGGTTTGTTTTGGGGGGAGCGAGTTTTGAGGTTTTATTGAGAGCCTAAAGATGGAAAAAATGAAGGGGGGAAAATGAGGGGCTTGGTCCTAGGTCCCAGTGCATCCTCGGACTAATCACCTAAAATGGACTAGGGGATGAAGAATTTGGAGGTTGTGAAATAATTTGAAAGAGTCCACTTGTTTGGGGGCAAGGTTCAGATTTGTCGTGTGTGGTGCCAAATGTGCTGTTGCATGAGTGAGGCTAACCCTCATAGAAGACCGGGCTACGTTCAAGGTCCTGATGCCCTGGACCACCACACCCACAGTGCTGTCCTATAGGTGGAACACGGGGGGCCGCATACTTACCCCCGGACCGGTACTGACCAGTTGTTAACACTGCTAGGTAGCTCTGGTTAGACCAATCAGGGCAGTAGTCATCCGGGCCCTTCTTCTGCTCACTCTTGCGTACCATACGTTGCAGAATCCCAAGAGCGGCATTGCATACTAAAGTGCTGCACAACTTTATTAGGGATTAAAAAAAACATTTAAAATGCAATCTTTATTTATTTATGCCTTTAAATAGGCACTTATGCTCCTTCTTCCTCCTCTTCTGGTTTTGGGCTTTCTTCTTCTCTGTACAGGAGGGGTATCGTCTTGCTCATCCCCGTCGTTGTTCATTCTGGTTGGAAATGGCTGGCTGGTCAGTCCCTTGTCTATGCTCTCTTGTCATGGTGCTAGTTTGGAAAGTTGGGGGGCGTGTGCAACAGGCGTGGATGCGTATGTCCTGTCAATTTCAAGCCTCTAGGTCATTGGGTTAGTGAGTTAAAAAATTAAATAGGTTTTGCAGTACAAGATGCGTCCACAGGAGGGTGAGTTGAAAGATTGATCGGTTAATATCTCCGCTCCTGAGCGCCGTAGAGACTCGCAACCAGTTTCTGCCCCACCATTGTTGGGCACCAGCTTTCCAATGGTCCCAAGCATGTCTCTATACGACAATGGGAAGTGGTCAAATCAGGCAGGCAGAAGCATTCTTTCTTGAATAACTTTTGCTGAGGTGGTGCCTGTAGGCTGAAAGCTGGTGTACTATTGCAACAGTGCTGGATGCATAGGTTCTGTGAAGGCCAAATGTCTAGGGCACTGGGTTAGGACGTTATAAGTAAAATATTTTCTGGTGGAGCCAGTTGGCTGAAACTGGACGGATGTGAGCAACAGGTGTTGATGCATATTTCCAGTCAATTTCAAGTCTCTAGGTCATTGGGTTAGTGAGTTGTAAAATAAAATAGATTTTGCAGTACCAGATGTGTCCACAAGAGGGCGAGTTGAAATATTGATCGGTTAATATCTCCGCTCCTGAGCGTCGTAGAGACTCACAACCAGTTTCTGACCCACAATTGTTGGGCATCAGCTTTCCAATGGTCCCAAGCATGTCTCTCTACGACAATGGGAAGTGGTCAAATCAGGTAGGCAGAAGCATTCTTTCTTGAATAACTTTTGCTGAGGTGGTGCCTGTAGGCTGAAAGCTGGTGTACTATTGCAACAGTGCTGGATGCCTGTTTTGTGAAGGCCAAATGTCTAGGGCACTGGGTTAGGATGTTATAATTAAAAAATGTTCTGGTGGCGCCAGTTGGCTGAAACTAAGAGAATGTGTGCAACAGGTGTTGATGCATATTTCTTGTCAATTTCACGTCTCTAGGGCATTGGGTTATTGAGTTAAAAAAATAAAATAGATTCTGCAGTACCAGATGTGTCCACAGGAGGGCGAGTTGAAATATTGATCGGTTAATATCTCCGCTCCTGAGCGTCGTAGAGACTCGCAACCAGTTTCTGCCCCACAATTGTTGGGCATCAGCTTTCCAATGGTCCCAAGCATGTCTCTCTACGACAATGGGAAGTGGTCAAATCAGGCAGGCAGAAGCATTCTTTCTTGAATAACTTTTGCTGAGGTGGTGCCTGTAGGTTGAAAGCTGGTGTACTATTGCAACAGTGCTGGATGCATAGGTTCTGTGAAGGCCAAATGTCTAGGGCACTGGGTTAGGATGTTATAAGTAAAATATTTTCTGGTGGAGCCAGTTGGCTGAAACTGGACGGATGTGAGCAACAGGTGTTGATGCATATTTCCAGTCAATTTCACATCTCTAGGTCATTGGGTTATTGAGTTATAAAATAAAATAGATTTTACAGTACCAGATATGTCCACAAGAGGGCGAGTCGAAAGATTGATCAGTTAATATCTCCGTTTCTGAGCGTCGTAGAGACTCACAACCAGTTTCTGCCCCACCATTGTTGGGCACCAGCTTTCCAATGGTCTTAAGCATGTCTCTCTACGACAATGGGAAGTGGTCAAATCAGGCAGGCAGAAGCATTCTTTCTTGAATAACTTTTGCTGAGGTGGTGCCTGTAGGCTGAAAGCTGGTGTACTATTGCAACAGTACATGATGCATAGGTTCCATGAAGGCCAAATGTCTAGGCCACTGGTTTAGGATGTTATAATTAAAAAATGTTCTGGTGGCGCCAGTTGGCTGAAACAAGGAGAATGTGTGCATCAGGTGTTGATGCATATTTCTTGTCAATTTCACATCTCCAGGTCATTGGGTTATTGAGTTATAAAATAAAATATATTTTGCAGTACCAGATGTGTCCACAGGAGGGCGAGTTGAAATATTGATCGGTTAATATCTCCGCTCCTGAGCGTCGTAGATACTCGCAACCAGTTTCAGTCCCACCATTGTTGCGCATCAGCTTTCCAATGGTCCGAAGCATGTCTCTCTACGACAATGGGAAGTGGTCAAATCAGGCAGGCAGAAGCATTCTTTCTAGAATAACTTTTGCTGAGGTGGTGCCTGTAGGCTGAAAGCTGGTGTTCTATTGCAACAGTGCTGGTTGCCTATGTTTTGTGAAGGCAAAATGTCTAGGGCATTGGGTTAAGACGTTATAATTAAAATATGTTCTGGTGGGGCCAGTTGGCTGAAACTGGACCGATGTGTGCAACAGATGTTGATGCATATTTCCAGTCAATTTCACATCTCTAGGTCATTGGGTTATTGAGTTATAAAATAAAATATATTTTGCAGTACCAGATATGTCCAGAAGAGGGCGAGTCAAAAGATTGATCGGTTAATATCTCCGCTCCTGAGCGTCGTAGAGACTCGCAACCAGTTTCTGCTCCACCATTGTTGGGCACCAGCTTTCCAATGGTCTTAAGCATGTCTCTCTACGACAATTGAAAGTGGTCAAATCAGGCAGGCAGAAGCATTCTCTGTAGAATAACTTTTGCTGAGGTGGTGCCTGTAGGCTGAAAGCTGGTGTACTATTGCAAAAGTGCTGGATGCCTATGTTTTGTGAAGGCCAAATGTCTAGGGCATTGGGTTAAGACGTTATAATTAAAATATGTTCTGGTCTGGCCAGTTGGCTGGAACTCAGAGAATGTGTGCAACAGGTGTTGATGCATATTTCTTGTCAATTTCACGTCTCTAGGTCATTGGGTTATTGAGTTAAAAAATAAAATAAATTCTGCAGTACCAGATGTGTCCACAGGAGGGCGAGTTGAAATATTGATGGGTTAATATCTCCACTCCTTAGCGTCGTAAAGACTCGCAATCAGTTTCTGCCCCACCATTGTTGGGCATCAGCTTTCCAAAGGTCTCAAGCATGTCTCTCTACGACATTGGGAAGTGGTCAAATCAGCCAGGCAGAAGCATTCTTTCTTGATAACTTTTGCTGAGGTGGTGCCTGTAGGCTGAAAGCTGGTGTACTATTGCAACAGTGCTGGATGCATAGGTTCTGTGAAGGCCAAATGTCTAGGGCACTGGGTTAGGACGTTATAAGTAAAATATTTTCTGGTGGAGCCAGTTGGCTGAAACTGGAGGGATGTGTGCAACACGTGTTGATGCATATTTCCAGTCAATT